>CM061142.1:134592130-134968629 GCA_030789695.1 Scilla litardierei
CTCCGGCTCGAGTGGGGGTGGAGGTAGCACCGGCGCCGGTGGGGCTGGCTCCGCAGCCTTCGTCACGCTGGGGGTCGGGCTGACCCGACGCTCCCGACTCCTCCTGCGGGAGCTCCTGCTCCGCCGTGATCGGTCTCTTGATTGGTGTCGTTTGCTTCTCCTGCGGTGGGACGACCGTGATCGACGAGACGATGCCGTCATCGATTCGCCGTTTGTCCCTTCGGTCTCTCTCCGGCTCCTTTCATGATAGGGCGAGGAGGCACGTGACCTCGCCTGACGGGAGCTGGACCGCGTGAACCGACGCTCTGTGTTCGGTTTCCGGGTCCCGTGGTCGTCGACCACCGTGGACCGTAAGTGCGGGGGACCCCCCGCCCATCGGTGGCTATCGTTCAGCGCGCCCCCGTCGGGCGGCGCGAGGCCGACAAGCTGCTGTACTGTCGCGACCAATGTCTGGAGGCTCGCGTTGGTCTCCTGAGCCAGGGCACGGAGCTGTCCCTGTGTGGCTAGTTCTGAGCCGCCGGTCTCTTCGATTGAGTGGGCGGGGTGGCCGTCGACGTGCGTGTCCTCGGGGTTGCCATTAGATGCGCCATTCCCCTCCTCCGGGATGGGGGTCATGCGCTTCCTTCCATTGCTGGCTCGCGCCATTGTAGGTGTGGTTTGCTTCTTCGTGGGACAGTCTTCGTTTCCCACAGACGGCGCCAGATGTTTCAGAGTGTTTTCTCACTACAAAGCGTTGACCGTGGGGAACCCGGTCAACGTGGTCAAGGGGCCCGCTTTGGGTCCCTCGGGGGCTTCGAATCGGTGCAGAAGGGGCGAGGGGAAGCCTCGGCCCAGGTTGAGACGCTCGGCCTCGGACAGGTGTGCTCGGCCTCGGCTGGAAGGGGGACGAGGGGAAGCCTCAGTCGCCAATGGAAGGGGGACGAGGGGAAGCCTCAGTCGCCCGGGTAGACGCACGGCCGACGGGTGGCAAGGGAGAGTCTCAAACCCGATTAGGACGCTCGGCCTCAGTAGGACGTGCTCGGCCACGGCAGGCTGACGGTGAGGGGAAGCCTCACTGTCCGGTTGATCGAGTGGTCGGAGAGGGGCGAGGGGTAGCCTCGGCCCGTTGATCTGTTGTCCACCTGCGCAGACGAGAACGCTCGTCAGGGGGCCGGACCTTGGTTCCGGCCAAATCCCCTCCGATGCCTAAGTCAGATAGAGATCTGAGAAAGGAGGCCCGGCGGAGACGGTCCGACTCGTGAGGAGATCGTAACGGCGTCTCTCGGCGCGAGCGGGGGAGGAAGGAGATGAATTGCGGGAACGAGGTCGTTGATGGAGTACCTTAGGTTTTGTTACCTGAGATGCGGTCCCTTTCTTCGTCGTCTTCCTGGCCCTTTTGTAGAGCCCCGGCGTGATCGCCTCTGACCCACGTCCCACGTCCGCCATTGATCGTGCCCCATCAGTCCCCCCTTGCCGCCGCTCTCTCCGCCCTGCCAGCACCTCCCCATTATCGCTATTTAGTGGTCGCGCGTCCGGGGAGTGGTTTTCGCAGGAGTGGGCGAGCGACCAACGGGTTATTGGGGCCGGGTCGGATCGGCGTTCGAGAAGGTCCCTTGTAGGGCCTTTGTCGAATGGGCTTTGAGGACGCAGATGGGCTTTTGACCAGTAGTCGGGCTCCTGGGCTCGTGCTTTACGGGTCTCGGCCAAATAGGCGTAACAAACTGCAAAATAGGGGATTAGTCACAAGTATTTATGTTTGCTCATCATTAACACGAAGTAGGGAGAAGTCCAATACTCAACATTCTCCCCCTTTTTTATGATGACAAACAAACATAAACAAAAAGATAAATAATTGTGCATAATGAAAACTTACTCCCCCTACATAGATGCCAATCAAGTTAGTCAACAAATATTAGAGCAACTACATAACAATTGAAGCAAATGAGTGAGATATGAATGAATTCAATTCAAGAAATCTAGGAAATAAAATCCTTATTCATTGTAATCTTACTCCCCCGGAATCTAAGGCAGCGTAAATCTTAGATTCAAGCGTTAGAACATACATAGCACATCCATTATGAATCTTGTATGTTTATTGCTCTCCCCCCTATGGCATTATTCAAAAAGGTGGGAGCAAATAACAACAATAATAGTGCTAAATACGAACTAACAACAATCAAGGAGTATAAGATATATCGAATCAAAAACTCATAAAATCTCATCATATACACATGTGAGTAATGGAATTTGTTGTGGGGTGGAACTCGCGTACAATGAATTTGTACTAGTCATAACCCGTGCCCGCGGGCACGGTTCATTTCAGATTTTCACCCGTGAAATCTTTGTTCTCAAACATTATTTACATAGTCAAATTTGTGCGAAACAACAAATTCGGCGTAACAATAAATTCGGTGAGGGCGCCCTTGAGTCGGAACAACAAATTAGCGTTAAAAAATTTAGCGGGCGCCTTCGACACGAAGGGTGGAAGTGCATAAGTGCGTGTGTGTGTGTATGGTATGTGGGTAAAAAGTGAAATGAGAGGGGTTTTAAGCAAAAAATGAGAAATAGGTGGTATTCTGCGCAAATGTAATGATTGTGGGGGGTTTGAATACAAAAAGAAAAAAGTGGTGGGTTTTCCAAACACTCATCTCAACCCTTCTTTTACCAAGATTAAATCCTAGCCATTCTTCTATCAACCTCTTTATACATCATCATGACATCAGCTTGTCCCAGTCAGCCCTAGAATTCAAAAACCTTTGTGTTTTAATATATAGATTATGGGGAACCAAGGGCACGGTGGTTATGTTGGTAAGAGGATTTAGATAGGCTTTTTAACGAGTGATTAGTGGGGTGAAGAGGCTAAACTTGCCGTCGAGGGAGACCACGGAGTCAAATCTCGCCGGACGCGACGGAGGAGGGTCGGTCGGCTGGAGCCGAAGGCGGACGTCGACCAAGGAGCGAGCTACCCTGCACAACGAGAAACTCGTCAGAAAGGCCGGGTTGGGGTCCAACCCTTAGCCTCTCCGATGCCTAAGTCAGTATCTGGACTTAAAGCGGGGGCAGGCACACCGGTCGGACTGAGGGTGTGTCGATCGTACGTGACGAGCTATGGGTGGGAGAACAAAGATATGGACGACCTTTGCTCTCGTGTGTGAATAATGGAATTGGGAGGGAATTTGCCAACCCCTCCACCGTAAGAAATAAGGTGGTATTTATACCTGATGGGAGATGATTAGGTGGGGCTGACCTGGCATGCTGACTCGATGTGCTGAGCTGGCCCGGCTGTCAGCGGAAGCTTCGGACTAGGATGTCAGGAACAGGAGCGTCAGCCTTGCTTTTGTCAGATGGCGCAACGGCCGGGGGCACTTTTGTCAGGGTGTCAGGGCCGAAAGCGTTAAGTGTCAGGGGGCGCAGCGGCCAGGGGGTGCTTTGTCAGGTGATCGGGCGGTGCTAGTGTCAGTCGTGTCCTTACACTAGGTTGTTTGTCGTGCGTGATGAATCCAAAGGTCCGGCAATGCTATCGCCGATGGCGGGGTTCGTGTGGACCCGCCGGGTCACCTGTTCGTGGGTTGTTCGGCCTGGCCGCGCGCCTTTTCGGTCGCGGGTCGTGGACCACTGGCAGGGAGGGATATGCACGTGCCTCTGTCAGCATCCTAGGCCGCGCTGTCTGGGTGTTCCCCAAGCGCACTGCCCCTGGCGGGCGGAGCGAGTGCGGTTGTACGCCTCGGCCGGGAGGCGGGGTGTTGCGTGGTGCGCCCATTCCCCTGTAGCCTCGGACCTCCGGGCCGGCAGTCCCTTTGCAAAGGGGTGAGTCAATGTGGTATATTAGTGGTTCCGGGCGGGGGTCGAACTCCTACGATCTTTGGGTCGTAACAATTGCCCCCGGCATTCGAGTGCGAGGTGGGAGCCCGGCTCGGCTCGGATGACGTAACACTACCTCCCTTCTAACATGGTTCGGACTTGGGTCCGCACTCAGGAGTGGCGACGCGGCTCCCGCGGAGTATTTCCCGCTGTCACGGGATCGTGAGATCTCGTCCCGCGTGGGGGCAAAGCGAGGAGGTGTGACACTGCAATTTGGGGAGGGGCGTTGCCCCTTAACGACGCGCTGTTGTATGTGGAGGCTGGGTCGGACTTTGGGGGAACCCGGTTTTATTGAGAAGGCCATGGTTTTCATTGTGAAGTGTTTACCGGACGTGGTTGTTATTTTTGTGTGGCTCTGGCCGCCCTGTGTCTGGTGAAATTCCTAGCTATTGTGCGCTTGGGCTTAGGGTGAGGAGTCCGTAAGGAGGAATATTATTCATCAGCCTTTACAGGAGATCTAGATGGTATTTACAACAATAGGGCAGGTGTGACCAAACCCGTGGTCGGGTCGGGAGGTTGTTTTAACTCGTCGCCCGCTGCATCGGGGTGAGCGGGTCCCTGTTGCGGGGCGGCCTTCCTTCCTTTCTGCTGACCGCCGAACTCATTCTGCCTTTCTGTCCGGGGCGGGCTGACGTGCCATGAATCACCGTTTGGCTTCATCGGGGATGCGGCCCTGCTGTGACCCCCCTCGGGAGGGCTGACCTCCTTCCCCTCCCTTGCTTCATCGTATTCTGTCTCGCCGTTGCCGTGCTGGATGGTTGCCCGGCCTCTCCGGGGATCCCGTACATCGAGTGGGAACCCTGGAGGAGGCAGAGGACGAGGTAGAGGTGGTGGCATCGCCCTCCCGGGGGGTGTCCGGTGGGCCGGCCTCGCGGGGAAGATTGGGGGCAGGCAGGTAGGTCGTTGGGAGACCCGTTGGGGGTTTCCACCCTAACACCCGGTGGGGATCGGCGTGGCGCGGATGCTAATTGGGGTGTGGCGGCATGCTGCTAGTCTTCCGGACCCACTGTTTCATCTGGTTAAGAGCGGGAGGAAGGCTGGCAGGCGGGGCTGCCCATGTGTAAGGGGAATATCCTATCGGAGGTCGTGGAGTGGAAGCGGTCATCGGTGGAGGAAGTGAGGTCCGTCGGTGGACATCAGCCTTCTCTGTAGTTGGGTGGGGCGTCCAGGGCTTTTTCATACCCGGTGTAAAGGGACGCGATTCCTTCTCGTATATCTTCTCCTCCTCCCTAAACTCTGAAGGGGGTACTTATAGAGGGATTCTGCGGAAGGGTTTGCCTTGGATAACGTGAGGGACTGGCGCCATTAATGGGCTCCGCCTAATCACGCGCTTTGGGAACCGCTTTTGCCTGGCGGCATTTGACGCGGTTCGTCTGCCCTGGCCTCTCGGGGGGCGTGTTGCTGCTGACGGCATGTTTTTCGAGCGTCCTTTCGTTTCGTCGAGTCGCATCGTGGGGCTGCTTTATCAGGACCAGGCGTATATCCGACATGCATTGTTTCGCGGTTCCTGGTTTGCGATCGGGCCGCCCCGGTTTACGTGCCTTTGTCCTTATTCCCGGGTTTAAGTTCTCAAGGATCATGGGCCTAATCGGGGCGGGGGAGTCTAGATGTGGTTTGGGTGGTCAGCCCCGAGTAGTTGGGCGTTGTGCGGTCCGAACCGGGTAGCCACTATCGAGGTGAGCATGTCACCCCTGGGAAGCCGGTCTTTGCCGTGTTGTATCGTATTTGTTACCTATTATGTTTTCTTGCGTGAGTACAATTACTGCCCCCAACATTCCCTTGTCAGAGGGCGCGAGGGCTGGGGGGAAGGTGATGTTGATGGTCGACGTGTTACCTTTGGGCGGGATGGGAAATCACCGGACAGGATTGGGATGAGACGTGCCGCCCTATCACGGACAGGGGCTAACCATAGTATGGTTGACCCCTGGGTGTCTGTCGCGAGGGGATTTTGCCTCGGGCGAAAGTGGCCCTGCAGAGCAAGCCTCAGTTCAACCCCATCCCCTTTGTCTGAAAGGGACCGCTGATTTTAGTTCGCGAGGGATCGCATTTTGAAGCGTCGGTCCTTCCTAGTATCGGGGGGTTCGAACTGCGGGTATGTACTTCCAGGGCGCCCTGAGTTAGTACGGGGGGAGTGCGACGCTCCATCCCTCCTTTCCCCATCGTGAGGGGTGGCCCCGTTTCGTGGGCTCGCCCGGCCGTTGGCAGGGGGATCGTTTCACACTAGGGCCTTCTCAGAAAGTTAGAGTGACTTTGATAGGGATAAATATTTCATTTAAATTTACAGGAACTCTTCTATGGTTCGTACATGAGGACTTAGATCATCGCCAATTGGGGGGAAGACCCGGTCCGAGGGCGGGCTGTGGAGCCGTTCTCGCCTGCTGCTAACTATCTCAGGATTTATGGGTTACCATCTGAGGGTTGGGCCTTTTTATCTTCGGTTGTTCTTGGCGCCTCGGTGAGTGCCCTCCCTCCATGCTGAAGGGTTGCAAGGTCTTTTCGGTCGGGTGGATGCAGTAGGGAAGCTGTCTTGCTATGGCGTTTGTCCGGGGGAGCGAACTCCTGACGACCGGGCCGCCTCCCCTCCCCTCCATTGCTTTGCCATCTCCCTCCACGCCTCGTGGTTTGGGTTTGAGGTAGGGGTTCTGATCTTGATTGTTCGGGGGCGGGCTGACATGCCATGAATCGCCTTTTGGATTCATCGGGGATGCAGCCTTGCCGTGGCCCCCGTCCGGAGGTCGAAGGCGAGCAGGTGTAGGCCTGCAAGCACGGGGGGGCTTTTGCCTTTCCTGCCGGCGGGGGGCGGATGCCTACCTTCCCCCGTCTCATCTGGTTTAGAGCATATGGAGGAGTGAAAGGTGGATTTCCCTTGTGTAAGAGGAATATCCTATTGACGATCCGTTTGTAAGAGGAATATCATGTCGGAAGTCGTGGAGATGGAGCGACCGCGGCCCAGGGAGGAGGGAACCATTGGTGGCCGGTGACCTCCCTTTTGTTTGCGCGAGGCATCTCGGCCCATTTCCCCGCGGGTGGGGGTGTTGGGGCCGATTTCTCATACCTTTCAAATCTTTGTTCCTCACTCTTTCGGGGGTGAGTGGCGCCTTTATAGGGGGGTTTTGTTGACGGTTTCCCCCCTAATTACTGCGATGAGCTGGCATTATTAATGGGCTCCTCGAAATCACGCCCATTGGAAACCGCTTTTGCCAGGTGGCACTTATGGAACCTCTTTTAGGGCGTATCATTATTGGCGGCGTATTTCCCGGTCGTCCTTTCGTTTTGTCGAGTCACATCGGGGCTGCCTCATCGGGACCTGACGCCTGGTATGTCCCGGTTTATGTGCCCGTGTCATCCTCCCCAGGTTCGAATTTTCAAGGGTCACGGGTCTGTCAGGTCTGGGGTGTGGCTATGCGGCGAAGCCTTCGCCCTGCCCCAGAGGTCTCGAGGGGGGGAGCGGGCGCGTAGCCCGGCCCGTGCCCTTCTCTGGTTTGGGTGGGTTGGCCCTACCCCAGAGGTCTTGATAGGGGGAGCGGGCGCGTAGCCTGGCCCGTGCCCTTCTCTGGTTTGGGTGGCGAGGGTTGGCACTGCCCTAAAGGTCGTGAGGGGTGGAGCGGGCGCGTGGCCCGGCCCGTGCCCTTCTCTGGTTTGGGTGGGGAGGGTTGGCCCTGCCCCAGAGGTCTTGAGGGGGGGAGCGGGCGCGTGGCCCGGCCCATGCCCTTCTCTGGTTTGGGTGGCGAGGGTTGGCCCTGCCCCAGAGGTCTAGAGGGGGGGAGCGGGCGCGTGGCCCGTCCCGTGCCATTCTCTGGTTTGGGTGGCGAGGGTTGGCCCTGCCCCAGATGTCTTGAGGGGGGGAGCGGGCGCGTGGCCCGGCCCGTGCCCTTCTCTAGTTTGGGTGGCGAGGGTTGGCCCTACCCCAGAGGTCTGGAGGGGGGGAGCGGACGCGTGGCCCGGCCCGTGCCCTTCTCTGGTTTGGGTGGCGAGGGTTGGCCTTGCCCCAGAGGTCTGGAGGGGGGAGCGGGCACGTCGCCCGGCCCGTACCCTTCTCTAGTTTGGGTGGCGAGGGTTGGCCCTGCCCCAGAGGTCTGGAGTGGGGGAGCGGGCGCGCGGCCCGGCCCGTGCCCTTCTCTGGTTTGGGTGGCGAGGGTTGGCCCTGCCCCAGAGGTCTTGAGGGGGGGAGCGGGCGTGTGGCCTGGCCCGTGCCCTTCTCTGGTTTGGGTGGCGAGGGTTGGCCCTACCCCAGAGGTCTTGAGGGGGGGAGCGGGCGCGTGGCCCGGCCCGTGCCCTTCTCTGGTTTGGGTGGCGAGGGTTGGCCCTGCCCCAGAGGTCTGGAGGGGGGAGCGGGCGCGTGGCCCGGCCCGTGCCCGTCTCTGGTTTGGGTGGCGAGGGTTGGTCCAGCCCCAGAGGTCTGGAGGGGGGAGCGGGCGCGTAGCCCGGCCCGTGCCCTTCTCTGGTTTGGGTGTCGAGGGTTGGCCCTGCCCCAGAGGTCTTGAGGGGGGGAGTGGGCGCGTGGCCCGGCCCGTGCCCTTCTCTGGTTTGGGTGGCGAGGGTTGGCCCTGCCCCAGAGGTCTTGAGGGGGGAGCGGGTGCGTGGCCCGGCCCGTGCCCTTCTCTGGTTTGGGTGGTGAGGGTTGGCCCTGCCCCAAAGGGCTGGAGGGGGGAGCGGGCGCGTGGCCCAGCCGGGTGCCCTTCTCTGGTTTGGGTGGCGAGGGTTGGCCCTGCCCCAGAGGTCTTGAGGGGGGAGCGGGTGCGCGGCCTGGCCCGTGCCCTTCTCTGGTTTGGGTGGCGAGTGTTGGCCCTGCCCCAGAGGTCTTGAGGGGGGAGCGGGCGCGTGGCCCGGCCCGTGCCCTTCTCTGGTTTGGGAGGCGAGGGTTGGCCCTTCCCCAGAGGTCTTGAGGGGGGGAGCGGGCGCGCAGCCTGTCTCGTGCCCTTCTCTGGTTTGGGTGGCGAGGGTTGGCACTGCCCCAGAGGTCTTGAGGGGGGGAGCGGGCGCGTGGCCCAGCCCGTGCCCTTCTCTGGTTTGGGTGGCGAGGGTTGGCCCTGCCCCAGAGGTCTTGAGGGGGGGAGCGGGCGTGTGGCCCGGCCCGTGCCCTTCTCTGGTTTGGGTGGCGAGGGTTGGCCCTGCCCCAGAGGTCTGGAGGGGGGAGCGGGCGTGTGGCCCGGCACGTGCCCTTCTCTGGTTTGGGTGGCGAGGGTTGGCCCTGCCCCAGAGGTCTGGAGGGGGAGCGGGTGCGTGGCGCGGTCCATGCCCTTCTCTGGTTTGGGTGGCGAGGGTTGGCCCTGCCCCAGAGGTCTGGAGGGGAGGAGCGGGCACGTGGCCCGGCCCGTGCCCTTATCTGGTTTGGGTGGTAAGGGTTGGCCCTGCCCCAGAGGTCTGGAGGGGGGGAGCGGGCGTGTGGCCCGGCCCGTGCCCTTCTCTAGTTTGGGTAGCGAGGGTTGGCCCTGCCCCAGAGGTCTTGAGGGGGGGGAGCGGGCGCGCCGTCCGGCCCGTGCCCTTCTCTAGTTTGGGTGGTGAGGGTTGGCCCTGCCCCAGAGGTCTTGAGGGGGGAGCGGGCACGTGGCCCGGCCCGTGCCCTTCTCTGGTTTGGGTGACGAGGGTTGGCCCTGCCCCAGAGGTCTTGAGGGGGGAGCGGGCACGTGGCCCGGCCCGTGCCCTTCTCTGGTTTGGGTGACGAGGGTTGGCCCTGCCCCAGAAGTCTTGAGGGGGGAGCGGGCGCGTGGCCCAGCCCGTGCCCTTCTCTGGTTTGGGTGGCGAGGGTTGGCCCTGCCCTAGAGGTTCGGAGGTTTGGCGCTGAAACACTCATGTGGAAACAACAAAGTTTGGGAAAGCGGGTAGACGTGTATCTTGTATATATAAACTCACAACTATTGGTAGAACTTTAGCAGGTGCTTCGCATTCCAAGGATGTGCTAGCTCACCGCCTTCTGGGGTTGCCAAGATGTACGTGGCCGGTCTGACGATATCGATGACCTTGTAGGGCCCTTCCCATTTGGTGGCCAGCTTCTCCCGGAGGGCGGTCTCGGGTCTGAAGGTGGCGTCTCTGAGGACCAAATCGCCGATCCTGAAAGTCCGCTTCTTCACCCGGGAGTCGTAGTGTCGTGCCATCCTCTGGCTGTGCCTGACGAGGTTCGTCAGGGCTCGGTCTCTTATCTCGTCTATTAATTCGAGACTGAGGCCGAGCCCCTCCCCATTGATACATTCGTCGAAGAGTTTCAACCGGAGCGTCTCTTCTCCAATTTCCACGGGAACGACCGCCTCCGATCCGTATGCCAGCATGAACGGGCTTTCTCCGGTCGAGGCCTTGTGGGTGGTGCGATAAGACCACAGGATTCCTGGCAGTTCATCGACCCATGCCCCAAGGGCGGCGTCCACCTTCTTCTTCATAGGATTCAAGATGCATTTGTTTGCGGCCTCCGCCATTCCGTTGCATTGTGGGTGGGCGACTGACTCGAAATAGAGCTTGATCCCCCAGCCCAAACAGAAATCGCGGAAGCCTTCGCAGTCGAACTGTCTTCCGTTATCCGTGACTATCGAACGGGGTATTCCGAAGCGGCATATAATGGACTGCCAGATAAAGCCCTTCATGTCCGTCCACGTGATACGCGCTAGCGGCTCAGCCTCCACCCACTTTGTGAAATAGTCCACGGCGACGACTAGGTATTTTCTTCCCTTGGAGGCCTTTGGGAAAGGCCCAAGGATGTCGAGTCCCCATTTGGCGAAGGGGATCGGGCTCAGAATGGGCACCAGGTTAGCCGGTGGTGCAGTCGTACGTCGGCAGAATTTCTGGCACGCCTCGCACCTCTTGACGTACTGAACCGCGTCCCGGATCATTGTCGGCCAATAGTACCCCTGGCGCATTATTTTGTGGGCGATGGTGCGACCGCCGTGGTGGTTTCCGCAGAAGCCTTCATGCACTTCGCGAATGATTTGCTTAGCCTGCTCCGGGCCCAAGCACTTTAGGTAGGGCAGGACATCGAAGTTGGCGCGGCGGTGGCGGTACAACACTCCATCGAGGAGTACGAATGACATGGCCCGTCTCTCCACCTTTTTAGCCAGCATCCGCTCTTCAGGCAGGTCCCCTGTCTCCAGGTACTTCATAATGGGGGTCATCCACGTCGTCACCGTGCCCGCACACATTAGTTCTTCCTCGTCAATGGTTGGGGTCAGTAGGCTTTCGACGTAGATGGCCTTCTCGATCTCGGCCGCGGAGGAGGAAGCCAGCTTAGACAGGGCGTCTGCCCGAAGGTTGTTGGAGCGGGGCAGGTGCTGGACATCCGCTTTCTTGAACTTGCGGAGTTCGATCTGGATGCGCTTAAGGTAGCGCTTCATCGTTTCTTCCCGGGCCTCGAAGCTTCCTTGGATCTGTTGGACGACGAGCCGCGAGTTACTAAGGAGCAACACGTTCGTCGCCCCAACCGCCCTACTGAGCTTCAGCCCGTTGACCGCGGCCTCGTATTCCGCGACATTGTTGGTTGCCGGGAAGTTGAAGCGCAGGGCGTACTCCAACTAGCACCTATCGGGGGTCTGGATGACGATACCCGCCCCTGTCCCGGATCCCGTCGTGGAGCCATCGACGTGGATGGTCCATAATTCATCCATGTCCATCTGGGAGGGCTCTGAGGGTTCTGCCCCCCCGCCCCTCGCAGGGGCGCGATCGCCGATGGTGGCTCTGGTTGGTCCCCTGGGGCGTCCCCTGCGGTGCACTCCACCACGAAGTCGGCCAACGCCTGGCCTTTGATCACCGTCCGGGCTTTGTATGTTATGTCGAACTCGCTGAGCTCGACACTCCAGTTGAGCATCCTCCCCGACCGCTCCAACCTCTTCAGGTTTTTCTCGAGGGGCATGTCGGTGTGGACGGCGATGGGATGGGCCTGGAAGTATGGTCGGAGCTTTCGAGCCGTGGTGATTAGGCAGTAAGCGGCTCTCTCGATGGGACTGTAGTGAGTCTCCGCCTCCCAGAGGATCCGGCTGGCGTAATATATAGGGCGCTGCACCCCCCTTCCTCCTTGATTAAAACGGAACTGACGGCCTCTTCGTTGGTTGCCAAGTATAACCTTAGGAGTTCACCTTCTTCCGGCCGTGCGAGGAGCGGCTGACTTTGTAGGTAAGCCCTCAGCCCCGCAAACTCCCGTGCACAGTCGTCGTCCCACGGGATCACCTTCCTTTTGTCCTTTGCCTCGCCAAAGGCAGTGCGCAAGACCCTGAAGAAGGGGAGCGATTTCTCCGCAGATTTCGACAGGAATCGCCCCAGAGCGGCGATCCGGCCGTTCAGCCATTGCAAATCCCGGATCGTCTGTGGTTCCACCATATTGATGAGGGCCATCACCTAGTTGGGGTTCGCCTCGATCCCCTGCTTCGTTATCATGAAGCCTAGGAATTTTCCCGACTGCACGCCGAAGATGCACTTCGCGGGGTTCAGTCTTAAGTTGTATCGGCGGACCCTTTGGAACGTTTCCTGTAAGTTGGCGAGGTGGTCTGGGGCCCTCCTACTCTTTACCAGCATGTCGTCGATGTAGACCTCCAAGTTTTGTCCGACCTGTGGGCTGAATATTCGGTCTACCATTCGCTGATAGGTCGCCCCGGCGTTCTTCAGTCCAAAGGGCATCTTGGTGTAACAGAAGGTGCCCTTATCGGTGACGAAGGACGTCTTCTCCTCGTCCTCCTCCGCCATCGGTATCTGGTTGTAGCCTGAGAAGGCGTCCATAAAGCTTAGCAACTCGTAACCGGACGCCTGGTCCACCAAGTGGTCGATCCGCGGGAGGGGGAAACTGTCCTTCGGGCACACCTTGTTAAGGTCGGTGAAGTCGACGCACATGCGCCATTTTCCGCTGGGCTTCTTCACCAAAACGACATTGGCGAGCCAGTCCGGGTAGTCCACTGGCCTGACAAACTTGGCTTTGAGGAGCCGCTCTACCTCTTCCTCGGCCGCCCTCTTCTTTCGCCCCCCCCCCCCCCCCCCCCCCCCCCCCCCCCCCCCCCCCCCGCGCTCCTCTTCTTCTGCCGGACCGGTCGGGCTTCTGGGTCCGCGTTCAACCTGTGGGAGATCACCGTCGGGTCAACCCCCGGCATGTCTACGGGTGACCAGGCGAATATATCCACATTTTCCCGGAGCAGACCGACGAGGGCCGCCCTTAGGGCGGCCGGGAGTTTTGTCCCGATGGAGACGGTTCTTTCTTCCTCCGCGGCTACGGGTACCTCTTCGACCTCCTCGGCCGGGGTCGGCTGCTGGTTGCAGAAGTCCTCCCTCTCGTCGGGGATGAGGACTGTAAGGGCCCGCTTCGGGCTCCGGCACCTGACTGGCCCCTTGTCGCGGCCTCCAGACACCTCCTGGTTTCCCCGCACCAGTCCCACCCCGCGCGGGGTCCGGAATTTCATCATCTGGTGTAGCAGGCTGGGGAGCACCTCTATGGCCGTCATGTATGGGCGCCCTATGATTCTATTGTACATCGACGCGATGTCGATGACGACGAATCGTGTCCCCCTGGTGATGACCCTCGGTTCCTTCCCCAGAGTCATCGGCAGGGTGATCGTCCCCACCATGGGGATTGTATGGCCGGTGAAGTCGACAATGGGGCCCGCGCCGGGCCTTAGGTCCGCGCGCCTCCACCCCATCCTATCTACCGTTGACAGGAACAGGATGTCGCAGGAGCTTCCGGTGTCGATCAGGAGCCGGCTGACGACGACCGTCCCGATCTGAGCCTCGACGACGAGGGCGTCATCGCGCTGACTTCCAACCTCCCGCTGGTCTCCCTCGGTGAAGGTGATAGGGGGTCGGTTTTTCTTCCTCCGCTTCGGCCTGCTGTTGGCGCCCGCTACCATCACCTGCCGGGCACCTGCCTCCGTGATCATGGGCGACGCCCCACCTGGGGGCGGCCCCCCGCTTATCATCTCTATGCGCATGATTGCCCCAGGGGGTGCGGCTCCTCTTGACCATGGTCCGCTGGCGGCTCCGGCCTCCGTGCCTCCCGAGGGGCTCTCTCTCCTTGTATTGCCCGCCTGGCCCCCACGAAGCCTCCCAAGTGGCCCACCTGGATCAGCCGCTCGATCTCTCTCTTAAGAGTGTAGCAATGGTCGGTATCGTGGCCGTGGTCACGGTGATACCGGCAGTACTTCCGGAGATCCCGCTTTGCCGGATCCGACCTCATCCCTGGGGGAGGCTCCGGCAGCAGCCCGGCCCTCATCGCTGCGGCCAGAACCTCTAACATGGGGGCGTTGAGCTGTGTGTAGTGGGCCTGCAGGGGGCCTTCCTGTCTTGGGTTGGCTCGGGTGGGCCCTTGGGCCGGGGCAAACTCTCGGGCCGGGCCAGGGTGATCTTGCGGGCGTCGCCCCGTCGGGTCGCGCCTTGGTTGGGCCGGCTGGTCACGCCCTCGATGCCCCTCTTCTTGCCTTGGCCGAGGGTGTGATCTGGGCTCGCCTTGGAGTGGCTTCGCCGGGGGAAATAGGGCCTTTGTGTCGAGAGTCTCTTCGGCCAACACATGCCTCTCCGCCATAGCAACCAGCACCTCATAGTCGGCCGGCGGATCTCGGAGCAAGGATTTGTGGAGGCTCCGAGTCCGCAATCCCGTCTTGAAGGCCAGCATGGGTACCTCATCGCCGCAGGTCACCACCGCCCATCTTTCATCTTGAAAGCGGCGCAGGTATCTGCCCGTCATCTCCCCTTCTCCTTGGACTATCGTGCTGAGATAGTCCAAGGGCTTCTTCTTCGTCCGCCCGGCCCGAAACTCTTGGCAGAACTTGTGGGACAGTTTGCCAAAGCTCCCAATGGATCTAGCGGGTAGGCCGAAGTACCAATCCAACGCCGTGTCCCTCAGACTTTGCGAGAAATGCCGGCATAGGAATGCCTCATCTACATCCTGCGCCTCCATTGCCCCCCGGTATTGTTGCACGTGTGTGAGGGGGTCGCCCCTCCCGTTGTAGGTGGCCATGTGGGGGGGTTTGAACCTTACGGGCCTCGGGGCGGATGTGATCCATCGTGCCAGCGGCGTGGCCTCCTCCGGGTAGGTAGGGCGCTCGGGCGCATCCCCCCTTCGCCATTCGGGGGTCTGGCTCCGATCGCGCCTCGGCTGCCGACGGTCCTCCCGCCCCGGGGAATAGCGTGACGGTCGCCTGGGGGGACTCCTTCCTTGGGTTGAGGACTCAACGGGTTGCGGGCTACGGTTCTCCCAGTACCCCCGCCCCCCGGCCGTCTCCTCCCGGACCTCCCTCCGCTCCTGATTCTCCCGCAGGAGCCTTTCGCGCTCGGCGGTGAGGAAGCGTAGTTGTCGACAAACGGCTTCCTCGTGCAGGCGATCGGGGGAGTGGCGCTGACGGGGCACACTCCCCCCTCCTGGTGGGGATCTGCCCAGCAGTGGGTCGCACCCGTCCCAGGGCCGCCGGCCCATCACCGACACCTCCAGGATTTCCTGGTTGCCTTCGTTCTCCATCCGTAGCCTTTCGCGTTCCGCGATGATGAAGCAGAGCTGGTGGCGGGCGGTTTCTTCGTCCAAATGCCTTTGCGCAGCGACCGCCTCCTCCCGGCGCCTCCGCAGCTGCGCGACCTCCATTTCCTCTTCCAAGAGCTTCTGCTGGGCCGCAATCTCCTTGGTGAGCCCCCGGTCTCCCCCTCCTCCTCGAACTGAGGGTGAAGATTCCGTCTCACGTTCGGGGGCTCCGAGGGGCCGGGCGGTGCCTCCGTTCCCGTCGCGGTGCAGCCTCCCATCGCCTGAGTAACAGCCTCGAAGTTCTTCTGGATTGCGCGGGCCGAGGTTTGGACTGTCTCGGCGCCTATCCCCGGAGGGGGGTCAGTCGCCGGGGTGATTGGTAGAGAGAGTGGTTCCTGACCCACGGGATCCTTGCCGTGGTCAGGGTTCCGAGTGATCGGCATGGAGTCTAACATGGGTGTGACCCTTCGTTCCCACAGACGGCGCCAATTGTTGCGGGGTGGAACTCGCGTACAATGAATTTGTATTATGGTGAACCAAGGGCACGGTGGTTATGTTGGTAAGAGGATTTAGATAGGCTTTTTAACAAGTGATTAGTGGGGTGAAGAGGCTAAACTTTCCGCCGGGGGAGACCACGGAGTCAAATCTCGCCGGACGCGACGGAGGAGGGTCGGGCGGCTGGAGCCGAAGGCGGACGTCGACCAAGGAGCGAGCTACCCTGCACAACGAGCAACTCGTCAGAAAGGCCGGGTTGGGGTCCAACCCTTAGCATCTCCGATGCCTAAGTCAGTATCTGGACTTAAAGCGGGGGCAGGCACACCGGTCGGACTGAGGGTGTGTCGATCGTACGTGACGAGCTATGGGTGGGAGAACAAAGATATGGACGACCTTTGCTCTCGTGTGTGAATAATGGAATTGGGAGGGAATTTGCCAACCCCTCCACCGTAAGAAATAAGGGGGTATTTATACCTGATGGGAGATGATTAGGTGGGGCTGACCTAGCATGTTGACTCGATGTGCTGAGCTGGCCCGGCTGTCAGCGGAAGCTTCGGACTAGGATGTCAGGAACAGGAGCGTCTGCCTTGCTTTTGTCAGATGGCGCAACGGCCGGGGGCACTTTTGTCAGGGTGTCAGGGCCGAAAGCGTTAAGTGTCAGGGGGCGCAGCGGACAGCGGGTGCTTTGTCAGGTGGTCTGGCGGCGCTAGTGTTAGTCGTGTCCTTACACTAGGTTGTTTGTCGTGCGTGATGAATCCAAAGGTCCGGCAATGCTATCGCTGGCGACGGGGTTCGTGTGGACCCGCCGGGTCGACCTGTTCGTGGGTTGTTCGGTCTGGCCGCGCGCCTTTTCGGTCGTGGGTCGTGGACCGCTGGCAGGGAGGGATATGCACGTGCCTCTGTCAGCATCCTAGGCCGCGCTGTCTGGGTGTTCCCCAAGCGCACTGCCCCTGGCGGGCGGAGCGAGTGCGGTTGTACGCCTCGGCCGGGAGGGGGGTGTTGCGAGGTGCGCCCATTCCCCTGTAGCCTCGGACCTCCGGGCCGGCAGTCCCTTTGCAAAGGGGTGAGTCAATGTGGTATATTAGTGGTTCCGGGCGGGAATCGAACTCCTACGATCTTTGGGTCGTAACAGAATTGAAATCCAATATCAACATTTTAGATATACGAAATGAAAATAATTTCCACAAATTCATCACAATAAAGATAGCATGAATTAACCAATATCAAATTCATATATTGTCTCAAAAGCACATCAAGGAGAGTGAAGCATACATGGAGACAACATATCATACATCACACAAATAAGATATACAGTATAGCATAGTGTGACACAAGAGAAGATGCAACATCATATATATATATATATATATATATATATATATATATATATATATATATATAGAAACAGAGTATATCAACGGATGGTCATCCACATGGCCATCCCCAAAAAGATATATCATAATCAAGACAAAAAATACATCATCATGACGACATCGAAGTACATCACCATACATATATTAAAAAAATCGCTGACAACATCATCCAAAAAAATATCATCACCAAAATAACATCACTCAAACATCTATCTAAGAGTGAGCGTCTCCAGGGGCTGCAGAAGAGGAAGCAGGCTCTGTAGCAGCAGGAGTATCCTCTGGAGGAGGGTCAGAAGCAGCAGCAGCAACATCCTAAGTAGAAGCTACACCAGGAGGCTCAACGACACCAGAGGGCAGAGGAGGCACATGAAGCTGGGGAACAAACTGTCTCAAATCCTCAGGGAAGGGAATTCACTGATGGAGGAAAGAGAGGGACAGCAATCTGTAAATACCAGAGACCATCTCCAGAAGAATATCACGAGATGGTGGAGTAGATGTAGAAGGCAGATCAGCTGGAGGCACAGTGGATGAGGATGGAGCTGAAGTAGACTTCCTCTTCTTCGAGGCAGTCTACAGAGCCGAAGAAGATTTCGACTTTGCAGAAGCATCGAGGAGAGGACCAAAGGGCATGGGCTCGTAACGAGTCAAGTCAACACCAAAATGATGGAAGACACGAGTCAGAAGACCACCGTAAGGAATGTGAGACGAGGAGGACGTGAACTCAACCTTGTCCATCCTATCAAGGAGGACACCGGCCCAGTTCACGGGCATGCCAGAGAAAATAGCATACATACACTTCAGGATATCCTGAGACGGCTGGTCAGACGATCCATATCTCGGCAGGATGTTGGACTTCACCATTAGGTGAACAGCCCAACCTCTTGCAGAGAACATAGATGATCTGACACCCGAATCAAGAGCTAAAGGTACCTCTCAAAACATATCCCGGAGGACAGACTGGTCAAGATCGTCAATCTCAGAGATGCAGATATCAGTGGGAAGGGAACCAACAGAGGGAATCCTAAGAATAGTCCCTAAGAGAGAGGGAAAGATCTGAATGTGGGTTCCCTGAACGATAGTATCGAGGATGCCGGTAGACAAATACTCACCGCGAACGCGGTTCGCATAGAAAAGCTTCACCAGAAATGGATAGGCTCTGGGGGACTCGCTCTGAGAGAAGCGAAAAAGATCGACTAGGTGAGTAGCAGAAAGAATGTCAGAGAGTCTCTCAGCAGTGAAGGCAGGGAAAGCAATGTACCACTCCCTAAGTAGGTTGATCCCTAGAAGAGAGTGAAATTTTTCCAGACAAAGATCGTCTCGGTAAACGGGAACTAGGGGATCAGAGGGGGTACGTCAGGAGTCTCTTCAGAAGAACTTGACACAGAAGGAGACAAATGAGGTCTCTCAGCAACAGGCTCACTGATGTGAACACCAGTAGGCTTGCGCTGACGATGGATCAAAGGCTGAGCATCGCTAGAAGAGGTAGAAGGTGAGTAACCCGGCAAAGACGAACGCACGGGTGACTCGGCATGCTTGGTTCGGGCTTTATAGGGTTTCTTCTTCTTGGCAATAAGTTTCTTGGGTGCCCTAGGTCGTTTAGGAGCAGCGATCTTCTCTTTTCCCTTTGGTTTGGGAGCCATGGAAACAAGAGAAGGAGGAAACAAATGCACAGAAATTCGAATGAAGGGCAAAGAAGCAAACCAAGTAGAGAAGCAGCGACGATCGGGGAGAAGAAGATCGACGGCAACTACAGCACGCGATCGACGGTTTTGGAAGTTCAATCGAGCGGTTTTGGAGAAGAAAACGAGCGGGAAGACGAACGGTCGAATCGGAGGAGAGAGAGTCGACGTGGGGAAGTGATCGCTCAATCTATAATATAAAACTAGTGGAATGAATCTGAGCCGTTGGATCAAGGAATCGACGGCTCAGATTAAATCACTAGAACCGTCACAACAGAAGACAGTCGACTGATGAACAAATGTCAGTCGACTGGATGAAGTGATAAAAATAAAGCTCAGAGAGAGGGGTAGTCGACTGGTAAGTAACATGCAGTCACCTGTCCATTGGACAGTCGACTGACATATACTCAACAGTCGGCTGGCTGAGAATTAATACAGTTCATCAAAAAATAACAGAGAACACTGTAAAAAATTCGACAGAGAGTACAGCGCCTGATGACTAAAATGCAGTCGCCTGTTAAATTAACAGTCGACTGTAAAACAGTCATCAGTCGGCTGTGCGAAAGATACCAATTCTTAGACTGAGGAGATAGAGTAGGGCAGTCGACTGTCGAAGTAAAGACAGTCGTCTGTCCTGGTCCAAAAATGCACAGTGAGATAGAATTCTAGAGAATAAGAACACTCACCCTAGGACATATACTCTAATCACAAATACATCATAAAATCATTATAAAAACAATAAATCCATTGAAACACGAATTACTCCAATCAAACTCGAAACTCATGAAATCAAATAAGTCACAATTGCCTTTCTTAAACTCATAAAACAATTGCGCACATGAAGAAAGACAACAAAAAGATATGAGCTCAGTAAGGAGTTATAACATGAAAGTTTGAGCTCCTAGATTTCAGATTTACCCATAATTCCCAATTCTCCACGCAGCCTCACAAATGAATCTTCTTTAAGAGGTTTAGTGAAGATATCGGCAATTTGTTTTTGGGTTTCAATGTACTCTAAGATGATGTCCTTCTTAGCTACATGATCATTTATAAAATGGTGTCTCACGTCTATGTGTTTGGTACGGGAGTGGTGTACCGGATTCTTGGAAAGACAAATAGCACTTTGATTATCAACCATGATAGGGCAAGTATCACAATTGACACCATAGTCACTAAGAGTGTGTCTCATCCAAAGAACTTGTGCACATGCAAGACCCGCGGCAATATATTCTGCTTCAGTCGTGGACAATGACACCGAATTCTGTTTCTTAGAAAACCAAGAAACTAAGAAATTTCCTAAGAAATGGCAAGTGCCACTAGTACTTTTCCTGTCGGACTTGCATCCGGCAAAGTCGGCATCACTATATGAGATTAACTCATATGTGCTAGACTTAGGGTAGAGTAACCCATAATCTAGGGATTGATTGAGATAACGAAATATTCGTTTAACCGCAATCAAGTGTGACTCCTTAGGTCTTGCTTGATATCTAGCACAAAGACATACGGAAAACATGATATCGGGCCTACTAGCGGCTAAGTAAAGTAAGCTACCGATCATACCTCGATATAGACGAACATCTACATCTTTTCCGCTTTCATCCTTATGTAGATGAGTAGTAGTACTCATGGGAGTCCTTTTGCTCGAAGACGATTCCATCCCGAATCGCTTAATAAGCTCCCCTGTGTACTTTGTCTGATGTATGAACGTGCCATTCTCCATTTGTCGAATTTGCAATCCAAGGAAGTATGTGAGCTCTCCCATATGGCTCATCTCAAACTCATCCTTCATAGACTTGGAAAATTCTTGACAAAGATTAAAGTTAGTAGAACCGAAAATAATATCGTCTACATAAACTTGAATCAAAAGAATGTCATTTTCATAATCTTTAATGAATAGTATAGAATCAACTTCTCCCATTTTAAAACCTAAATTCAAAAGAAAGGTCTTAAGACGATCATACCAAGCTCTAGGAGCTTGTCTCAATCCATACAACGCTTTCTTAAGTTTGAAAACATGGTTTGGAAATTTTTCATGAATAAAACCAGGAGGTTGAGAAACATAGACTTCTTCATTGACAAACCCATTTAAAAATGCACTTTTAACATCCATTTGAAATAATTTAAAATTCTTATGGGATGCAAAAGATAAAAGTAACCTAATAGCTTCTAATCTAGCTACGGGGGCAAAAGATTCTTCGAAATCAATACCTTCCTCTTGCCGGTAGCCTTGAGCTACTAACCTTGCTTTGTTCCGTGTGATTACCTCGTTTTCATCCGTCTTGTTCTTGAAGATCCATTTGGTCTCAATAACTTGGTGACCACTTGGAAGAGGTACAAGTTCCCAAACTTCGTTTCTCTCGAATTGCATTAGTTCTTCTTCCATTGCCACTATCCAAGAGCTATCCTCACAAGCTTCTTGGATGTTCTTTGGCTCAATGGTAGAGACAAATGCGCAATGAGAGAATTCTTCAATTCTTGATCTCGTTTGAACACCCACACCAATATCTCCAATAATTTGGTTATGGGGATGGTTGCGAACGGTCGGGTAAGCTTTGGGTATACCTGGATCACTAGGAACAACTTCAACAACTTCGTTAGAAGTGTTAGTCTCAACAATAGTATCATTAATCTTAACATTATTAAGAGAATCACAAAGAATTTCTACATTATCATCATCAACATGAGGAAAATCAAAATCTTCATAAAACGATACGTGAAGTGATTCCTCAATCGTTGAAGAAGTTTTGTTGTATATCTGGTAGGCTTTGCTACGTGTGGAATATCCAACAAAAATTCCTTCATCGGATCTTGGCTCGAATTTGTCTAAATTATCAAAGGTGTTCTTTATAAAACATTTTGAACCAAAAACACGAAAATATTTCACTTGAGGCTTTTTATTATAAAACAACTTAAAACAAGTTTTGTTTGTTCGAGGTCTCACTAGGATCCTATTGAGCACATAACATGCCGTGTGCACCGCTTCTGCCTAAAATTGTAGTCCTAAATGACTATCATGGAGCATAATGCGAGCACACTCAATAAGAGTCCTATTCTTTCTTTCTACAACACCATTTTGTGGTGGAGCACGAGGAAAGAAAAAGTTATGAGTTATCCCGGAGTCATCACAAACTTAGTAAAAGACTCATTCTCAAATTCTCCTCCATGATCACTACGAATAGTGATAATGGTGGATCCTAAAAGATTCTGAATCTTCTTTGCAAATTTGGTAAACTCTTCATGAGCTTCATTCTTATTAGTTAAGAATGAAACCCAAGTAAATCTAGAAAAGTCGTCAACGACAACTAGTCCATAATGAGCATTACCTAAAGAAGCGGTTCTAGTTGGCCCAAATAAATCTAGATGTATAAGTTCAAGGGGCCTTTTAGAAGTAATGCCTTCTTTAAGCTTAAATGAAGATTTACTTAGTTTACCTCTTTGATATGAATCACAAAAGTTTTTCTTATTAAAAGCAATCTTAGGAAAACCTTTGACTAGATCATGCTTAGCTAACTTATATAAGTGCTTGAAGTGAACATGACCAAAACAGCGATGCCATAATAGTTGTTCACTTGTGTTAGCAACTAAGCAATGTTCTACGGTTTTAGGCAAGCTCAATAAATAAATATTTTTACGCCTAATACCGGAAAATAAAACATTTGAATCACAATCAACAATAGTACACAATCCTTCTCCAAAGTTAACCTTGTAACCTTTGTCACAAAGTTGACTAATGGAAATGAGATTGTGACATAAACCACTAACAAGATAAACATTAGTAATTAAAGGTTTGGAAGGATTACCAACGATACCTACTCCAATGATGGTTCCCTTTTGATTACCTCCAAAAGTGACCGTTGCACCATCCTTGATGCTAATCACTTCAGAGAGCAATGAGGGATCTCCTGTCATGTGTTTGGAGCAACCGCTATCAAGAATCCATCCTTTCCCTTAGAGCTAATAAGACATTTATTGCTCTTCTTCCTTCTCCTGGGTACCTATATAATATACTATAAGCTTATGGTACCCAATGTTTGGTGGGTCCAAGGGGATTAGCCCTTTGGAAGCCAAGTCCAAGTAGACTTCCGCTTTACTATTTCTAATCACATCATGAAAGTAGGAATCAACATAAGCATTCCTAACATTTAGACTAGTATTCTTAGGACCCCAAATAGTGTACATCTTGGGAGTCCTATTCCTAGTTGCATGCATATGTGTTGGATTTCTATGTGGTGCATGCTTCTTAGGAACATGATTTCTAGCATAGAGATGTGGTGGAGGATATGCATTGTACATTCTAGGATGATATGTATGCTTGGGAACATACATATTATATGAAGCATAAGGATCATGCATGACATGTGGAGGAAGAGCATACATGAAGGAATGATGCATATGAGCATACGGGTGTACAGGAGCACTTACATGAGTATTTCTCATGTGTGGTTGTGTACGTGTCCGTGGGTGCGGAGCATAGAATGTGTCATGATTATCCACTTGTGAAGTAGGAGGTTTCCTACGTGGATGAGTGTTAGTGTACATATAATCATGGCCTTGCTTTTGGTTTCCACCCTTAGTGGGTTTCTTGCCAAAAGGAAGAGAAGGTGATGTGGTGACATTCTTGGTATGATTGCTACCTATAGTGTCTTTGACACCACTTGTGGATGCACCGGAGGAAGACCTCACAAAATCTATAGTGACACCACTATAGGAGGTGCGAGCATTAGATGCATTCGCTTTTACAAATCCAAGGCCAACACGATGTGTGGCCGGAAATTGGTTTGCAAGCAAATCATCCAATTGTCCTTTTCCCTTATTGAATCTCACAATACGGGAGGACATGAGCTCATATTTCTCCTTTAAAGAAGAAATATTGGTATCCAAGGTGGACACACGTGCTTTGAGCTCATGCACTTGGGTTTTAAGAGAATCATTCTCTAAACCCAATTGTGTGTGACGTGTAACTAGATCACTATTATCCTTAGGATGTGTTTGATCTAGTTGAGATTTGAGGGAATTCACCCCATCTCTCAATGTGACATTTTGAGAAGCTAAGTTTGCTTTCTCAAGAGTTAAAGTATCAACAATGGTGTCATTGTTGATAATGCATGGAATGGATGACTTGCTAACATTTGATTTCTTTAAGCTAGTGTATCTAAGCATTAAAGATTGGTATTTAGCAAATAGTTCTTCATTAGCTATACGAAGTTCATCCATTGTTACCTCGGTGTCATCCGTGTCGGAATCACTCTCATCCGAGAGTGGGTCTTCAAGTGCCATGAAACACATGTGGGCACTCTCACCCTTCTTATCATCAGAATCGCTTGATGAGTCATCACTTGAGTCATCAAAGGTACCTACGAGTCCTTTCTTCTTGTCTCTCTTGTTCTTATCGGACTTGTGGTACTTTGGTGCCTTCCCTTTTTCTTTGTTGTTTAGCATTGGGCAATCCCTCTTGATGTGCCCTGGCTTATTACACTTATAACAAAGAGAGGAAGTAGCATTAGTAGACTCAAAACGTTTGTTTGAGGAAAATTTATCTTTGCGGAAGAAGCGTTGGAACTTCTTCGCCATTTGGGCCATTTCACCCAAATCCATCTCGTTCTCGGATTCATCACTTTCGGAGGATGATGAATTGGCATTGAATGCCAAAGCTTTCTTCTTGGCCTCCGAGGGATTCATCATGGCTCGAATCTTCAATCGATTATCACGTCTTACTTCGTAAGACATAAGAGTCCCGATGAGATTCACCACGGTGTAGTTCTTCAAGTCATTGACCTCCTCAATGGAGATAGCTCTTCTTTCCCATTTGGAGGTCATCCCCATGATGATCTTCCTTACCTTTTCAGGTTCGGTGTAGATTTGGCCAAGGGCTTCCAATTCATTTGTGATGTCGGTAAAGCGTCCGTACATCGACGCAATGCTCTCATTTTCCTGCATATGAAACAAGTCGAAGTTTTGCACTGCAACATATAACTTTGAAAGCTTTACCTTATTCGTTCCCTCGTGGGTAACGATGAGATGGTTCCAAATTTGATATGCACTTTTCCCTCGTGGGTAACGATGAGATGGTTCCAAATTTGATATGCACTCTTACATGTGCATATCTTGTTGAACTCATTCGGATCCAACGCACAATGAAGAGCGTTCATTGCTTTAGCGTTGTTGACTTCGACGGACTTCTCGGAAGTCGTCCATTTCTCGAAGTCCTCTTCGGCGGGCTCAACGTACTCCTTGTGGAGAGTTCTCCAAAGAGAAGCACTCCTAAGGAATGTCTCCATCCTACACTTCCAATAGCCAAAATTAGTACCATTGAAACGTGGAGGACATACCGTAGATTGACCTTCGAAAAGAGTGGACGCTTCATCGCGGTCGTGATTGTTGTATGTAGGCGGCGGAGGAACGTTGTTGTTGTTGGATGCCATAGATAAAACCTTGCGCTCTGATACCAATTGTAAGGACCTTGTCTATGGGGAAAACACTAGAAGGGGGTTGAATAGTGTTTATGCAAATTTAAAGGAATTTACGCCAAATAAAATGCAATCCAACAAATAGTGCAGAATAGAAAAACGACCCAAAGAGAAACACACGCAAACGCAGAGATGTTTCAAGGGTTCGGATTACCCAAGTCAACTCCCGACTTGTTCCGGGTAATCCTACGTCCCTACCACCCGGATACCACCGGATACTCAAGTTAGAACCCTAACTTGAGGTTTCCTTAGAGCCCACTTGTAGCAACCCTACAAGTGCAATCGAATACAATCGATGTCCTTGACTCCCATAACCAGGGAGCAAGCAAAACCACTCTCACAACCGAGAGCACAAATCAAATAACGAAAGTTATGAAATATGAAGGCAACACTTACAATTGACCGGCGCCCCGCTTGCGTCGCGGCGTCGCGGTGTCGTTTACCGCAAGTTTCACGGTTAGTGTAGGGTGCGGGAATATCGAACTCAGGGAGGCGAGGTTGTGCTTGGGTCAGGTAGGACCTAAATCACCCCGAGGGGCGAGCTAGCCCGAATCGGTGGTTGGTTGTCACGAAAGGAAATGAAAGCGTATGAACAAAAAGAAAGTAAACCCGGGACTTTGGTTTCCGACCCGACGAGAGACTCTCGCCGCTACGGCCTACGGGTATGGATAGCGATCGGGATTAGGGTCTAATGGTGAGACGTTGCCTCTGAAAGTGGTACCGTCGTCCCATGGGCCCGATATTCCGGTCGATGCCCAGGATGATACACCGGACTTCCCGGATTCGATCAGTGGGCACTCCCGTGTCCATAAACACTGATCGATCCCGGGAGCACTAAGTCCGCAACGATATCTCCCAACGTCTCATCCTGCCGCTCCCGCGTGCTAGGATTCGGCATCTACGCTAAAGGCGTGAGCTTTGGCTAGGGAGTCAACCGCCAAGTTTATTCCCCCTTGGCCCGACGGTCAAAGGCGGTCTTTTTCCCGCCGATGACAATGAAACGCCCCGCGTAACCGTTAGATTCCTACTCCCTATCGATTTCCTAACCCTATGGACGCATCGGGAAGAGCCCCCGAAGGGGCTTCCACCAAAATCCCAGATTTGGGAACTACTCACAAAAATTCATGAAAAAGCAATCTAAATGAAATTTAACCGTTAGAATCATAATCAGACAATTGCAATGCGGAAGTAAAGGAGTAGTAAAGACAATACTAAAAAATTAGAAAGATCTGAAAACTTACTTAAGAGTAACAATTACAGCCGTCACAAGGAAATAAAACAGTAAAAAATTACAACTCTCCCGTTTCTGGAACCCTAGGGGTCCTATATATAGATTTTCGGATCAACCGATCGGGTGACAAGTCAACCGATCGGTTGATCCGTTACAGATAAATTACAGAAAACGGCGAGTTTTCACCCGATCTCACGAACCGATCGGGTGAGTTCTTGAGCGACCGGTTGGATCTTGGAGCAGTCGGGTGAACCGGTCGGTTCGACGCCCGTGTCTTCAGCTCTTTTTCTCAGCTACAGATGAACCGATCGGGTGAGAGTCACCCGATCGGTTGGAATTCTGCTCGAAAAGACAGAGAACAGCCGCCCGCAGAACCGGTCTGTGAACCGGTCGGGTGACTTCTTCGTGAGCTGCGGTAGCGACCGGTTGGTGCACGCGTGCATCACCCGATCAGTTGGAGATGACCAACCGACCGGGTGAGGGGCAGAAAGATGAATACTTCGCCGTTTGACCCCCTGGATCACGCGTGACTTCTCCCGTTGCTCCGGGGACTTGGGATATCATCGTAAAAGGTCCCCTACGTGGTCGAACTCCTGCAATCATGGACAAACAAAGAAAAGTGAAAGAAAACGGGAAAACATACGAAAACGAATAAGAGACGGCGGAAAACACGGAGAAACACAAAAGAAAACGTGCGTGAATATATGAAATATAGACGCACGTCAAAATCCCCCAAGCTGAACTCTTCCTCGTCCTCGAGGAAGACGAGTGAGAGTAGGAGCTCGGAAGGGAAAAATAGAGAGGAAGAAAGAAAAAGAAAACTCTAAGCCCTAGATCGTCCATCAGAGCCATCAAAATCAAAAACGACACACCTAGCAAGCAAACGCCAAATCACACCACTAAACCTAGGAAAGCGAGTCCAAATAAGTGTCGTGGGTCCACGCAGTGAAGCGCGAGTGAGCGTGGCCGTGTGCTAGCAAATTGTGAAGCTTTCTACGATGTGCAATGAGGCTCGATATACACAAATCCAAGAAATGACCCAAAATATCGATCCGAATTGAATTGAGCGGCGAATATAAGTTCAATCATGCATGAGAAGAGTGGGAAAAGAAGTGTATCATGCATCGGGGACTCCACAACTAGGGTCTAGGAAATCACGCCACTATAGCCAAGATACAAGCTAAATAGCTCCTAAGCCAAGCGCTTTCGATAACGACGGGGGTTGAGATGATGTGGAGAAGAACACTCGGTGCAAATTCTCGCCTTCCCTCTATTCTTGGCAAGTATGAAAATATTCACACGGGAATTTTTTTGGGTTTTGGGTATTTGCATATTTTTTTGGCTTTTTGGCTATACAATCTTTTTCTTTTCTTTCCTTTTTGGGTTTTTTTTGAATTTTTGGGATATTGGCTATACACATGTGTACTCTCCCAAGTGGGAGAACGGTACACGACGAGGGGATTTGCACCAAGTAAAACAAAAAAGAAGTCGAAATCTAAACACTCGGACAAAGGAGACTATTGTTGCTAAATAGAGCTTAGGCTAAATGGGGTATCCTAGTCCTTAGTTGTGGAATCCCGACGCATGCGAATTGAAGTATACGATATAAATAGCATGCATATAGAAGCAGACATTAGAAGCAAACCGCGTATTCAAATCGGAGCATGACAATCTAGGGGTCATTCCTGGACAGGTATATAAAGTAAAATCACAAAGCAGAAGCACACCAAATGCTAGTCACGACACACGACTCACAAAAAGCTAAGTGGACCCACGATGCGTGAAATGCAAGAGGACTCGAAATCCTAGGGTTAGTGAGTGTGATTATCGATGCAATGCTAGGTGTGTGTGACTTTGTGGCGATTCATCATAGGATTCATTTCTAGGAGAAAGAGCTAAAGAAAGAAGGAAAAAGAAAAAAGAAAAACACAATGGAAAACGACTCAAATAACGTAGAAAAAACAACACAAATGACGCACGAAGTGCGACTCCCCCAAGCTGAAACTTGCATTGCCCTCAATGCAATAAGAGTGAGTACGGGAGGGCAATGAAAATGGGCGGGGGGGAATACGCACAGACACGAAAAGAAATGAAAACGAGAAAAACACATAGATAAAACTGAAAAAGAAATAAAAAAAACAAGATCAAAATCAAACAATACGAAAATAAAAATAAAATAAAATCACACGACACGACACTCAAAAAGTGAAAAACAAACACACACACAAAAATGAGAAAAACAAACAAAACACGACAGCACACCGAAATAGACTTCCCCCAAGCTAAACCAGAAAGTGCTAGCGAAATGATATGATCAATGAACTCCAGATATATGCAAGGGGGCGTCAAAAACAAAACAAAGAAAAAGGTAAATCAAGAAAACAATCACGCAAATAGTCCCCTCCCTCCGATAGAGACAAAGTAGGGCCCCGAAAAGACAGATGGGCACAAAAGTGGGGGGGGCAAAAGCGGGAGAGAAAAATCAAGCAGGGGCGCCACCCTCTGGGGGTGGTGACGGGGGCCTGCGCTGGGGACCAGGGGTCGTAGGGGGTGGAATGTGGAGCTCGGAGACGTCGGGTGGGTCTTCGCGGATGTGGCGAACGAAGCTTTGAAGGAAGGGGAGGTCACGGTCGACGGATTCTTGGGTTATCCTACCACCCTGACCAGCAAGGAGGACCATGGCCGTGAATCGGTCGGCATGGTCATCGGATTGGAATTGCATCCCATATTCGGGATCGTAATCTGGAGGTGGGGAAGTGGTGCGTGGTGTGGTGGATGGGTTGGAGGTGGTAGGTTGTGTGCGACGGGTACGACGGGTGGGCCTAGGGTTCGAAGAGCTAGCGTCGGTGGGTTTAATACGGTGGGGAGGCATTGTGTCGGTGTTGTTTGTGCGCGTGGGTGTGTGAGAATACAGCGAATTCAACACAAACACAAAATACGAACAACAAGCAGACAGAATATTTGGGAAAAGATTAAAATTAAGTAAAGGAGCGAGGTTACCCAAAATTAGATGAAGATAGCTGCTCGTGGATGCCCCGATGCTGCTCGATTGGAAGCCGCAGCGATCTCTTCGACAAGTTCCGAAACGGGGGGGAATGGGGGAAATCTAGGGTTTGTGTGTAGGGAGATGGCAGGGGGAATGGAGAGAAATGATGGTGGATGGGTAGGGAAATGGTTGGGGAAGAAGATCGAGGCTGATCTTGGGGAAGAAAGCAGGAAGGCGCACGACGGGAGACGAAACGGCAGAGGTTCGGGTGATCGGGCGATGAAGAAAACGAACGGGTGTCGGGGGGTTATATAGGGTTTTAAGTCGAACCGATCGGGTGACATGTCACCCGGTCGGTTGACGGTTAGGTCGAAAATTTTGCCGAAGAAATGCTACAGGCGAACCGATCGGTTGACTTGTCAACCGATCGGTTGGCCGCTCCACTAAATTTCCTGAGAACTTAGGGCTTCTCACCCGGTCAGGTCAACCGATCGCGCTCAAACTCAACCGATCGGTTGATATTCCCCAAAATTTTCCGAGAGTTCTCCCCAGCTCACCCGGTCTTCCACCCGGTCTCTTCATTACTCAACCGATCGGTTCATACGGGGACAGATCTCGGCATGTATCTGATACATCCCAACCGATCGGGTGAGTTGTCACCCGATCGGTTGGGGCCTGTTTCCTGCAAAAACCAAGAAATTTGCTTAAGCCCCCGAACGGATGTTCTCGCGGCTGATTTTATTTATAAAAATAGATAAAATAAAGTAAAAATTAACGTTAAAAAGTGGGAAAAAGTTTAGAACATGGGTTGCCTCCCATGAAGCGCACTTGTTTAACGTCGTTGGCTCGACGCCCGCAAGAGATGCTCATGGTGGCTTATACGGGTGATGCACAAACTTAGGCATCTCTTCCTTGTTGGAGCTGAGGGCGCTCGGGGTAGTCAGCGGCTGGAAAAGTACTTGCTCGACCACCCTCCCTTTGTTCTTGAGATCCGGGGGCTTTTCCTTGGTGTTGGCGCTTCCCGCCATCTTCTTCAGGATTCGGACCTCGTCTTTAGTGAGGTCCGTAAGCTCTTTCCCCGTTCTCCTTACAGGGGGAAACTTGGGGAACCCGGGAGGGGTCGTTCTCGCTGCACTCGGTCTTCCAGCAGCTTCTTTGTCTTCGGGGCCTTCTTCATCTTCAGAATTCCCCAAGTCATCGGGGGGGGTTTCTCAGGAGAATCTCCCAGGAGTTCTCCTCTACAGCTTTTTCTTCTTCTATCTCAAGCAGATTACACCGGAGGTCATCAGGAGGGTCGGGGTGCTTCATGGATAGTCCCAGGTCAAACTCAACTTTCTCTCCGCTGACGTTCAAGGAGAGTTTTCCGTTCTTCACATCTATAAGAACGACAGCAGTGGCCATGAAAGGCCGTCCCAGGATAATGGGGGTGTGTGCGTCTTCGGGCATGTCCATGACTACAAAGTCCACAGGCACATGCACCCCTCTCACATTCACGGGGAGATCATCAACAATTCCCACCGGATATTTGACCGACCGGTCAGCTAGTTGTAGGTTCATCCCGGTGGGCTCCAAATCACCCATTCCTATCCTTCTGTACATCGACAAGGGCATCAAGCTAACACTCGCTCCTAGATCGACGAGTGCACGATTAATCTTCACAGCCCCGATCGTGCAAGGGATAGAGAAGCTCCCCGGGTCTTTGAGCTTTGGCGGGTTATCCCTCTGGATAAGAGCGCTACATTCTGCCGTCAGCACCACTTTCTCTTTTCTCGACCCTTTGGTCACCAAATCTTTCAAGAATTTTGCATAGGAGGGGATTGTCTCGATTGCCTCCAAGAAGGGGATCTGCAGGCTTAGGTCCTTGACCATGGCGAAGAACTTCCCATATTTCTCATCAATTTTCGCCTGAGCCAACCGTTGTGGAAATGGCACAACGGGTTTATATACTCTTGGGCTCTCTTCCTCCTTCTTCTTCTCTTCTTCAGACATTCCCTCCGGAGTCATGGGATTTGATGACGAAGCACCGGTGTCATTTAATTTTTCAGTCGGTCTCTCAACGACCAATGGTGCTTCCGGGTTGCTAGGGGGCACTCTAGTAGGAATTTGTGTCCCGCTTCTCAGAACGATAGCGGACACATTCGCGTGCTCGTGCACGAGTGCCAATGTCTGGGGTGCTCCCCTCGGGTTCACCTCCGGTTGTGGCGGTAATTGGTTTTGTGACCTTGCAAGGTTCGCCACTTGTAACCCCAGCTGGGTTACTTGGTCCGTGAGGGTCCGCTGACCCATTTCCATCTTTTGGTTGAATCTCTACTGGTTGGTAATATATTGAGTCAAAAGAGACTCAGTCGGAGAGACGGCTCTCTGTTGGCCATACTGCTGCTGCTGTTGGAACGGCTGCTGATTCCTAGGGACGTAGGATTGTTGCTAAGATGGTTGCTGCTGAAACTAACTCTGCTGTGGCCTAGCCGGCTGATAAGCTTGTTGCTGCGGCTGCTGAGGCGGCGAGGACTGAAATGGTGGCCGGTAGCTGAAATTCGGGTGGTTCCGGTTGTTGGGAGAGTAGGCCGGGTTGGAATTTGTCCTTGGTGGATATGGCGCATTCCCCGTGGGGTTGTAAAATAGTGCGCTCGCCTGATCCAACGGTGGTGAGATGTCACCACCGTCGAATTCCCCAAGGAATTCGGACTCTACCGCAGAAACTTGCTGTGTACCGGCCCCACCGGCTCCTACCATCAGTGCGGAGATCTGGGTCGAAAGCAAGTCGAACTTGCTTGAAAGTTTGTCGACGTCCTCGACTCTGTGTATACCCCCAGTTCTTGGTGTGGCCCTCTCGTCACACCACCGCTCATTGTTGGATGCCATATTTTCCAGAATATTCCCGGCATCTTCCTCGCTTCGAGACATGAAGGAACCCCCAGCCGCGGCGTCCATAGAAGATTTAAGGTCATCCCTCAACCCATTGTAGAACAGATTGATAATCTGCCACTTCGGAAGCTCATGGTGAGGGCATCTCCTTTGCATCTCTTTATATCTCGTCCAAGCTTCATGCAAGGACTCGTGGCTGGCCTGGGAGAAGGAGGAGATCTCACTCCTCAACTTCATGGTCTTCCCCGGAGGAAAGAACTTTGTAAGAAAAGCGTTGGAGAGCTTCTCCCAGGTGTTGAAAGTGTTGGGGTCCTTCCCCCTTAACCATTGCTTGGCTTTGTCTCGCAAGGAGAAGGGGAACAGCTTCAGACGGATAGCCTCTGTCGTGACACCATTGATCCGGAAGGTGTCACACTTCTCCAAGAAGGAGTCTAGATGCTCGATCGGGCTCTCCATGGGTGCACCCGCAAACTGATCCTGCTGGATCCATGTCACCAATGACGGCTTCAGCTCAAAGCTCTGGGCCGTGATAGCTGGAGGACGGATGGCGGAAGTGGACTCGATAGATGGCATCGAGTATTCCAGCAGAGACTTCTGAGGTGGGGTGTTCTCCTCCATGGATTCGGGATCTTCCCTTCTCCGCTTCTCGGCGGCCAAGCGCCTAAGGGTGGCGTTAATCTCTGGATCGAGGGGAATCAAGTCGTCAAGACTCCTTTAACTCCTGCGCATCAAAAACAACAAACACCCGTGAAGCGACAAGTGGGAAAAAAACAGATAAAATAAGAAATAAAAATAAGAAAAACAAATAAGAAAAAGAAAAAGGAGAATGCGAAAATTATCGTGAGGTAGGGATGTGAGCTAGACACGAGGGTTTTCAAGATCCTAAAATATCAAGCACGTTGCCTCCCCGGCAACGGCGCCATAAACTTGACCGGCGCCCCGCTTGCGTCGCGGTGGCGCGGTGTCGTTTACCGCAAGTTTCACGGTTAGTGTAGGGTGCGAGAATATCGAACTCAGGGAGGCGAGGTTGTGCTTGGGTCAGGTAGGACCTAAATCACCCCGAGGGGCGAGCTAGCCCGAATCGGTGGTTGGTTGTCACGAAAGGAAATGAAAGCGTATGAACAAAAAGAAAGTAAACCCGGGACTTTGGTTTCCGACCCGACGAGAGACTCTCGCCGCTACGGCCTACGGGTATGGATAGCGATCGGGATTAGGGTCTAATGGTGAGACGTTGCCTCTGAAAGTGGTACCGTCGTCCCATGGGCCCGATATTCCGGTCGATGCCCAGGATGATACACCGGACTTCCCGGATTCGATCAGTGGGCACTCCCGTGTCCATAAACACTGATCGATCCCGGGAGCACTAAGTCCGCAACGATATCTCCCAACGTCTCATCCTGCCGCTCCCGCGTGCTAGGATTCGGCGTCTACGCTAAAGGCGTGAGCTTTGGCTAGGGAGTCAACCACCAAGTTTATTCCCCCTTGGCCCGACGGTCAAAGGCGGTCTTTTTCCCGCCGATGACAATGAAACGCCCCGCGTAACCGTTAGATTCCTACTCCCTATCGATTTCCTAACCCTATGGACGCATCGGGAAGAGCCCCCGAAGGGGCTTCCACCAAAATCCCAGATTTGGGAACTACTCACAAAAATTCATGAAAAAGCAATCTAAATGAAATTTAACCGTTAGAATCATAATCAGACAATTGCAATGCGGAAGTAAAGGAGTAGTAAAGACAATACTAAAAAATTAGAAAGATCTGAAAACTTACTTAAGAGTAACAATTACAGCCGTCACAAGGAAATAAAACAGTAAAAAATTACAACTCTCCCGTTTCTGGAACCCTAGGGGTCATATATATAGATTTTCGGATCAACCGATCGGGTGACAAGTCAACCGATCGGTTGATCCGTTACAGATAAATTACAGAAAACGACGAGTTTTCACCCGATCTCACGAACCGATCGGGTGAGTTCTTGAGCGACCGGTTGGATCTTGGAGCAGTCGGGTGAACCGGTCGGTTCGACGCCCGTGTCTTCAGCTCTTTTTCTCAGCTACAGATGAACCGATCGGGTGAGAGTCACCCGATCGGTTGGAATTCTGCTCGAAAAGACAGAGAACAGCCGCCCGCAGAACCGATCTGTGAACCGGTCGGGTGACTTCTTCGTGAGCTGCGATAGCGACCGGTTGGTGCACGCGTGCATCACCTGATCGGTTGGAGATGACCAACCGACCGGGTGAGGGGCAGAAAGATGAATACTTCGCCGTTTGACCCCCTGGATCATGCGTGACTTCTCCCGTTGCTCCGGGGACTTGGGATATCATCGTAAAAGGTCCCCTACGTGGTCGAACTCCTGCAATCATGGACAAACAAAGAAAAGTGAAAGAAAACGGGAAAACATACGAAAACGAATAAGAGACGGCGGAAAACACGGAGAAACACAAAAGAAAACGTGCGTGAATATATGAAATATAGACGCACGTCAACAATCACCTATGCCTTGAAGTAGAACTTGAAGGAGAAGTGTGATGTGTGTTGAAGAACTCTCTTGGAAGAGAGGAGAAAGCCCTTTCTCTTGACTGCACCAATTGCCTAGAAGATCAATCTTTGGTTCTAGGTTGGAGAGCAAGAGAACAAGATTTGGAAATACTTAGGGCTTTGGATTTGAGAGCTTTGATCTTTGGAAAAGAAAGCTTGAAAGATTTTGCAATGAATGAGTAACCTTCCAATGAAACAGTAGAAGCTCTATTTATAGCTTTCTCAAATCCACAAAACAGTTTAGGCAAAAACCCAATTCCGTGAGAAAAATCTCAACGGATATAATCTGAACTCGCGACAGTCGACTGTTGAACAATCCACAGTCGACTGTTGCACAGTCAGCAAGGATAGGTGAGAATTCATAACGGTACCTTACCACGTGGACAGTCGACTGATGAAGCAAAGACAGTCGTTTGTTAAACCAACAGGCGACTGTAACTTCTTCGACAGGCGACTGGCCGAGAGACGAGTAAGTTAGACAAATACTAGAAATCTCACAAGATACAGGACAGACGACTGATGCAAGGAACACAGTCGACTGTTAATCAGAACAGGCGACTATATATCCTTAAAAAGACGACTGTCAAAATCAAGAGAAATTTCCAGAGAGCTGAGTCAAAGAAATGACTTACAGACAGGCGACTGTTGCAGCATAGACAATCGACTGATCTAATAGACAGTCAACTGTATATACATCATAAGTCGAATGGCCGTAGAAGTCGGATCAAACATAGTTTGGGCAAGGATAGACATGCGACTGATTTACAACACACAGTCGATTGTCACTAGGACAGGCGCCTGTGAATCGTTCAACAGTAGCATGTGCGAAATAATCAGAGAGGGCCTAAAACTATATTGTAATAGTCTGTGCATAACAGGCGACTGTAGAACAAAACACAGTCGACTGTTTTTGGGACAGACGACTGTAAACTGTTAAGCAGTCGGCTGTTATAAACAATCCTAGCACAAACAAAAGAGAATTGAATTGGGATCAAAGGACAAAGGTCTAATGATGTCCTATGACAGAATATATATATATATATATGTATGAGTGCTCCATCAAGGTTCTACTTCTAAGCTACATACTAGAAGAGATAAAAGAAAAATTACATTGACGAATAATCTCTTCTTTTCATCGTATGAGCTTGAAGTCTTTTCGGAGCTTCAATCATCAATCTACGATCATCCAATTCATGGCATTTGCCTTCAATGACGTTTGTGAGTCATCCATTACTAGTTGATCTTCATAATAAGCTTAGGCAATGGATTAACTGCAAAATAGGGGATTAGTCACAAGTATTTATGTTTGCTCATCATTAACACCAAGTAGGGAGAAGTCCAATACTCAACATCACATTTCTCTCATTTCCCTCTTTGAGCTCTAATCATCTTCATGCATTGAAGCTAGCTCAAAGGAAATCCTTCAAGTGCAATTAAGCTCATCTCAAGATTTGGAGATCATCTTTCATGCCTTACATTCATTATTGAGTAAGCTCATCTCATCACGGCAAAAGGTGAGAGTATTTATTTCATCTTTGTGAAGTGAAACCCTAACTCTCTGCGTAGGAGTCAGTTACTCTCTTTGTGGGAGTTTAACCTTATGTAGGGTTGATTCTGTCCTAGTGTAGGACAACCCTAATTCTCTGTGTGGGAGTTAGTTTCTCTCTGTGTGGGAGTTAGACCCTTGTGTAGGGTAGGTTGAGTCCTTGTGTAGGGTATCCCTTATGTAGGGATTGTTTTCACTACTCTGTGTAGGATCATAGTTGTAAGAGACCCTGCGAGGCTACACACACTAGAGGGGGTGAATAGTGTAATGGCAAGCAAAGTGCTTAATTAAAAGTTACTAAAATTAAAGTACAATAAGCATCGAAAATTAAATAGAGTGCTTAACAACAACAATCACAAACACAAGGAACTGGTTCTCTAAAACTTGGGTACGTCCAGCCACACCAATATTCACTATGATTCACACAAAGAGAAGTGAATACAATCTCACATAGAGATACCTTACACAGAGTATTTTGGATTCCCACACAGAGATATCCTTGCTCTCACACAGAGAGACTCGTACTCTCACATAGAGAGACTTTGTCCCACTCAGAGCCAAAAACTCCCACTCAGAGAGTGACTCTCACAAAGAGAGTAACTAATTCTCACAAAGTGAATTAGAGGTTTCACAAAAGATGAAACGAAATAACACTTGCATATGCCCTGATATGATCTTACCAATGTGAAGAAGAAGGCATGCAAGTGTGGATGACCAAGTGCTTGAGATTTGCTTTGATTGCACTTGTCGATCTTTCTCTCGTCTAGGAATGAATCCTGACACTTCTCCCTTGAGTGTATGAAATAAAGAGAAGAAAGATGAGCTCCAAAAAAGGAATGAGAATTAGATCCCTTGGAGAATTTCCCTATGAGGTAGCTTCAATGCACGAAGAGGAATGTGCTCATGAGAGGGAAATGAGAGAGATTAGTAGTGGCTATTGATTCTCAAAGATATTCAATATTAACCAAGAGTTCTAAATGAACTAGCCAACCCTATATATAGGAAGCCAAGAAGAGCCCATAAAACTAACCAAAAACCCAAAGAGAAGAAATCTACAACGGCTAGATTTTGACAGTTTACTGTACAAACAGTCGACTGATGAACAACTGACAGTCGACTGGTCAACGATTCTTAAATTCCCAACGGCTATAAACTTAGCTAGGACATGAGACTGTAAAAGACTACACATGCAACTGTAGATAGACAAATGACTGTAAATACTTCATCAGTGGACTGATTTGCAAATTGGGATGAAGCCCAGAAAATGCAAGTTGCGCACAGACGACTGTAGAGCATTTCACAGGCGACTGTAAAATAGACATGCGACTGAATATCCTTCAGTAGGCGACTGTCACTTGGGATGGAAATGGCGCAGAGAAAATGCAACTTTCGCACTTACACCGTTCAGACGATAGATGACCATTTCACAGGCGACTGTAAATATACATGCGACTGTAAATACTTCATCAGTCGACTGATTTGCAAATTGGGATGAAGCCTAGAAAATGCAAGTTGCACACACACGACTTTAGATCAATTTCCAGGCGACTGTAGAAACACATGCGACTGTAAATTGAACATCAGTCGACTGAGACGAAAAGCTCAAGAAGAGTCAATAAAAATGTTGACTTGAGCTGTGCATACCAGTCGGCCGTAGAAGGCCGGGCAGGCACTGAAAGTCATTCAGTCGCATGTCGCGTCTTCATCAGTCGACTGTGGGAGAGCCAAAAACTTCAGTAGGAGTTTAAGGCAAGGTGAACCTAATGGGATGATAACTATGAAAATTCTAAGGCTCACTAAGATGGTTAAATGCATATGCATGAGAGTATGACCATCTATCAAGGTATTAAAATAATCCTAGACTCAAAAAGAGAAATGCAAGTAATTGAAATTACATGGATTACATATTGCATCTCCTAGAATATAAGTCTTTAAGCACATGATACCTTGATGCTCCCCATATCATCCAAGCTTTGGCACCCATTGATGAGCTTCCCTTCATCAAGCTCCAAGCTTTGGCATTGCTCCTCTAGATGTCTATCTAACATCATGCTCCAAGGCTTCATTAGATGATCTTCATGACTTCATCCAAGCTTGAGCACACCATCACTCTTGGAGGTCTTTAATATATCCATTGCATCATCCTCCAAGCATTATGCTTTGTCTCATTGACATATAATCATTAAGATAAACTGAGACTAAAGCATAAGATTGATTAGCACACTAACATAATGTATTAATCATTATCAAAACAACTTAGTTTTGAACCCAAGAACTAACAATAGTGAATATTGGTGTGGCTGGATGTACCCAAGTTGGGGAACCAGGGTAAAATCTATTGTGTTTGCGTTTGCTTAATTATGTGAATTATCTTCCTCTTGCTTTATAATTCCGCATTTGCAAATTTAATTTTTAATTGCATAATTATTGCCATTACGCTGTTCACCATAACTCTAGGGTGTTTGTTGTTAGTATTGCAAGGTATACGGTCCTTACATTAACCCCCACCAAATTCCGCCATTGTCGCCCATACAATACAACAATTTCCCTCTCTTGCACAAACAGTCTTCCCTTCTCCGCTTCATCTTCGGTTGATCAGTCTCACACTAGGATTTTCTCTCTCTAAAGCTTTGTTTGTTGCAGAAAACTCCAAACCTTGCCCCACATACATGACCACATAATATACAAACAATTAAGGATCTATCTGCAATAAAAAATAACTATGGAGGTATTATATACAAAAAGAGACCCGTTTAGTGTCCGAAGCAAATAGCAAAAATGTTGAAAAAATACATAGCCACCTTAAGTGAGAATAATTAGTTTCTATGCAAACCATTAAGATTGTAAAAATGCTTTCTCCATATATATAGGTAAACTAATGGTACTACTCTCCATGCTTTTTTCGTGGATCAATGATCCAATCTACTAAATGTTAGGTAGTTGAGAAACATGTTGAAAATTTGTACAACCACCAAAAGTGAGAATAAAAAAGTTTCCAACAAGTCTTGGACGTCCGAACAATTAACAATCAAGGCTCTATTCTTAAAAATAAAAAAACAATTTTAGACGTTATATGCAAAAGAGCTGTTCATTCAATGTCACGTATCTGCCCCAAGCGAGAGTAAAGAGTTTCCAAAAAAACCACAAACTTGATAAAAATCCTCTTTTCATAAATATGTGAAAACTAATGATATCACCATTTATGTTATTTTCATAGATATCCATTCTATCCAATGAGCCAAATGTTAGGCAATTGATAAACATGTCAAAGATATGCATGTCCGAGGAAGTGATTTGGTAAAAATGATTTTTTAGAAATATACAAATAATCAAGTCTCTATGTGTAAAACAAAAAACTTCAGAGGCGTTATATGTAAAACGAGCTGTCCGTCGCGGTACCAAGCAATCGAGACTCGAGAGAGCAAGACCATTTCCACAAAATTCCAACGGTCGCAAAATTCCACCCAAAAAAAAGTTTCAAAAATACCCAAAAATCCCCAAAGGTCCCAATCCAAAAACCCTAACCCTCACTCAAATTCCGCCATTGTCGCCCACGCAACGCAACAGTTTCCCTCTCTTGCACACTCTCTCTTCCCTTCTCCGCTTCATCTTCGGTTGATCAGTCTCTCTCAAGGATTTTCTCTCTCTAAAACTTCGTTTGTTGCAGAAAAATCCAAACTTTGCCCCACATAAATGACCATCTCCATCCCGATGGCGATCGGCGATAAAAACGTAAGATTCCCGTGAATCCCTTTTGTTCTCTTCCAATTTTTCCTATATTTTAAATTTTTTAAAAGTCATTTTAGCTCTTATCCCCTCTTCCCAAAATATCCCCGCCATTTTTTGTTCACATGTTGTTTTCTAGACTCACGGGCTCTAGTTTTGGTTAGTTACGCCTCACCCCCATTATTTTGCTGAGTTCCCAAAATATCCCCCACGTCGCTATCTTTTATCTGTATATATATTCTATCCCTTTTCTCTTTTGGATGGTTGGAATTTATGTGTGTTTCTTGTTTTCTTGTAGTTTGAGCTGGATGCCTCAGTGAGAATCTGTACTCTTACTTCTTTTTGTGCTGAAAAAAGATTGAATCTTTGCGTTTTGTGTGGTGTTTATCTGCTGCAGCTGTTATCTGTAGTGTGGTGTGTATGTTCAACTGTTGTTTTTCTATTGTATTTTGTTAGTTTCTTTGTTGGGTCTTCTGAATTTTTTTTGGCAAAGTTGGGTCTTCGAACTTTGCTCTACTTCTTGTGTTACAGTTGTAAGTGAAGTTTGATGCTTAATGCATGGTGTTAATTTATCATAGTTCATTGGTTATGATGCGTAAAACAAGGAAGGGACGCTGATTGTGAATTCCCCCCCTATATTTATGAATCTCTTATATATTTTGATCTGTTTTTTGAAGGTAAGATTATCTTATGCAGATTGTGTTTCTTAAGAATTTTATATTATTGATATATCTATATATTTTCTCCAATGCATCTATTATGTGTTTGATTCCCCCCCCCCCCCCCCCCCCCCCCCCCCCCACCAAAAAAAAAAACAACCAAAAGATGGGTCTTTTGTCGTTGTTCACGCTTCTAAGTCATTTCCATTATGCATCGGTATTATTTGGTATTTTGAAATTTTTATGCATAGATATCCGTCATGTTATTTGGTATTTTGAAATTTGGGCCAACACCCCCCCCACACCCCCACCAAAACCCCCCCCCCCCCCCCCCCCCCAACACAAAAAAAAAAAAACCAAAAAAAAGGGTCTTTTTTCGTTGTTCACGCTTCTAAGTCCCTTTCATAATGCATAGATATCCTTCATGTTATTTGGTATTTTGAAATTTGGTGTTCCATTCTTATTCTTGTAGGTAATTGCGGTCTGGTTCATTCTCCAATCGGAACTAGAACAATTTACAGACTGTAATGTCCTTGTCAACGAAGAGGAAAGAAATGACATTCGGCTATATGGTGGGATTCATAGTCTTAGTATGTACACTCTGTTGTTGTGTGTATGGAAAGGAATGCACCAATACTCCAACTCAGATCTCTTCTCATACGATTCGAGCTCAGCTCATGTCCTCAAAAAATGAAACTTGGAAGGACGAGATTATTTCCCATTACCACTTGACCCCTACTGATGAGTCTGCATGGATGGATTTGCACCCACGAAAGCTTTTGAACAAGGGATCTCCACGCGATGAGTTCGATTGGGCAATGCTCTATCGGACCATGAAGGCTTTGGATGGGAAAAATGGTCGAACGAATGGAGCCAATTTCCTTAGGGAAGTTGCTCTTCATGACGTTCGTTTGGATCCAGACTCTATATATGGGAGGGCTCAGCAGACAAATCTGGAGTACTTGTTGATTTTGGATGTGGACCGATTGGTTTGGAGCTTTCGCAAGCAGGCTGGTCTACCGACTCCAGGGGAACCTTATGGAGGGTGGGAGACCCCGGATCAAGAGCTTCGGGGCCATTTCGTGGGTTAGTAAGCTGTTTATACTGAATTGATATATTTTCATTTGTAGTTATATATTACTTGTTGCAGCTTTACTGATTTTCATATTTGTTCTTTCAGCATGTTTTCTCTCTTCAGAATATGAGCTAATTGTGGGTTGTTGTGTCTGATTGAATTATTGCTAGCGGCTTGTTCTTGTTTGCTATTACTGAATTTGCATTCTAAACAATTCTTCTTTGCATGAAAGAATGTGAACTGCATTGCTGAATGCCTGCATGATTTAGTTACTGACATTTTGGGTCATTTATATGTTAACCCTTGCTTTCAAGGTACTACATTTTGGGTCATTTCTCATACTCTGTGCTTTGCACGTTGGAATGTAATGTCCTTCTAGTTTAATGACATCATTTCTTGATGCTTTTTTACACTTCTCCTGCATCATCATACATCAAGGGCCTTGATGCTTTTTTACACTTCTCCTGCATCATCATACATCAAGGGCCATTTTCTTAATCACCTAAATGTGATATATATATATATATATATATATATATATATATATATATATATATAGGAAAATTTTCAAATGAGAACATTTCGCACCGTGCGAAAATGTTTTTATCTTTTTTTTGAAATTTTTTTTTTCAAAAATTCTTTTTTCCACCCTCATTATATGTTGTTATACCCCCCTCAAAAAATAATGGTTGAGAAATAATGTCATTTGGCCTTCGATCAAGCCATTTCATCAAATTCGCACGTTTTGAGACCGTTAAATTTGTAACGGGTGGATGGGTGCTCTAATGCCCAACGGGTTCACCCATTATTTTCCCTGGGGTTTATAATTGTATGGATTAAACATCAAAAAAAGAATTTTTGAAAAAAAAAATTTCAATAAAATAAAAAAAAGTTTTCGCACGGGCTTTCGCACGGGATTTTTCGCAACCGAAGATCACTATATATATATATATATATATATATATATATATATATATATATATATATATATATATATATATGGGTAAAGGGGATCCTAAGGTGCCTCCTTAGATGAAAATCTAAGGAGGCGCCCCCATTTCCCACCATCTCACACATTTTTTTTGAAATTTTTTTTCGTGGGTTTATTGTTCACCTTATGGATGATCAACATACCAAATTTCAAGGGATTCCAATACTTTTTGAGCCCTCATCTACCCCTTGCAACTTCGTCGGGTTTTCAGCACGTTTTTAGACCGTTGAAATAGCAAGGGGTAGATGGTGGCTCAAAAAGTATTGGAATTCCTTGAAATTTGGTATGTTGATCATCCATGATGTGAACAACAACCCCATGAAAAAAAATTTCCAAAAAAATTGTAGGAGATGGGGGGAAATGGGTGCGCCTCCTTAGATTTTCATCTAAGGAGGCACCCTAGATCCCCTTTTTCCTATATATATATATATATATATATATATATATATGAACTGAAAGTGTTGGAGAATAGAAGTTGATGCTTAGGTTGCTCGGCGCCTTTTGGTTTACCGCATCTTCTGATCTTGACCAGGTATGTTGGATATTGGTGTTTGTGTGATGTCATTCCATGTTGGATTGCTTTGTACCAACTCGCTTGAAGTGAATTAATGCTTGAAGTGAATTAATGTTTGACACTCCATGCCTTAAGTTTTTCACTCCCCCCTTTCTTTCTCTAAATTTTGTAAATATAAACATCATATCTGATCTACTTGGTTAATATGCTATAATTCCAGATTAATTCCATTGTAGCTGGATTCATGTTGCATATGACATTTTAAAATCTTCTTTGATAGTCATGAATCGATACAATCAAATTTACATTAACTCATAATGATCAAGTTTGTGAAAATCCCGTGGGTAACTAGAAGATTGTTAACATAAGTCCTGAAGTCTTCTGATTCATTTCTTTCTCTCCACCTATAATTCTCCCCTGTCAATTTGCACCCCACCCCCCCCCCCCCCCCCCCCCCCCCCCGGCTTAGAACCCCACACACTATGATGCACAAGGGTGCCCATGCACGGGGGCGCACAGGGGTTGTCACTCATTGAGAGAGAGAGAGAGAGAGAGAGAGAGAGAGAGAGAGAGAGAGAGAGAGAGAGAGAGAGAGAGAGAGAGAGAGAGAGAGAGAGAGAGAGAGAGAGAGAGAGAGAGAGTCATCAATAATCTGATTTCCTATCTCTGTCAGAAAACATAGAAGGGAGTATATTTATTGATATGGCTATCAAAGGTCCAACCCAGGCCAGTTACACACGATAACACTCCATAGATATATCCTTATTCTTCCTTGTTATGTAAGTGCCCTTGTCATGGTGTTGTCTGGTTATAGTTATGATTGTTATTTAATCCTGCAGTAACTTGAAATTTCAAATCAGATTTGGATTTGGTGAACGCCTAAAAATATATGCTCATTTATTTTTCTGCTAGAGTTTCCTCTGTATTTGGGCATCATATCTGTTTTTATTCAATTCAGTCTTTTTCCTTTATCTTTTCTTTCCTCTTTGCTAGTGTTCATGGTAGGTGGTTACTATCTGTTGATGATCAAGTATCAACCGTTTTGCTGTTAAATGTATTTGCGGTAGAAAGCATTATATTTCAGGAAATTTGTTCTGACATCCGATTGCATTAGATATTGGAGGCTGAAAGTACACTTTGTATTGTGTTTTTATTGAAACTTTTGACTGCTTAGTCATTTTGTTATGATGTCCTCAAGATGTGGTTGCATGTCAATCCATCCCATCTTTGAAACCTTAACAACCTGGTAGTTCATGTGGCACAACTTTTTTCATTTACTTTTATTCCATAATTTATGTTCTCTCCGAATTTTGAGGGGGATGTTCCTTGTCATTTATTTGGTTAGCTAAGTTCATCGCCGATCTTACAAGGGCTATATATGGAAATTGAGAAAATATGCACTTGGTTGTCCATACACTAAAGGTTAGTGGTAGGGGTGGGAATTGTGCCAAGCCCAATACAAGTCTGACTTTGCCTAAGCCTGATTATAGTGTATTTGGGCCTAGGCATGGTTTATAAACAGATCAGGCATGTGCTTAGGAACTTGGCTCGATGGCCCTGAACGAAACATGTGCTCATACATATTTGATTTGATCCTTAAATTTGTGAGACTTGTATGCCATATGTTTACAGTGTATGTTATCAATGTATTAATACGAAGTTTAATAATATGTACATATTATGAAATAAATATTATAATATAACCTATTCATTACGGTCATAACTGTCAAGTAATAATTATTTCACTTCATATTGTTGTAAAAATAAAATAAAATAAGAATGTGTTATTAATACATAAATATTGACTTTTCACTTATCTTTTTAATTTATTCTTCATTTAATTAAATTTAAAAATTATGATTAATGATACAATTTGTTTACTTATTTGGAAAATCCGTCTATTTTGAAGATGGGCCCGGGCTTAGAAATCAAGCCTAATTAATAAACGGGCAGGGCCTGGGCTTACATGAGTCCGGCCCAAACCCGGCACATTCTCATCATTACATGGTGTTTAATGTCTTAATGAGAGCGCATCAAAAAAAAAATCTCGGCCTAATACTTGGTTTGGTTAGAGCAGTAAACTAGGAGCTTTCAAATGTGTCCATGCTATTCATTAGCAGCATTGTTGGCTCATGCACCATCCGCTTAATACTATAGGTACTGAGGAAGGCACACAATTCTATATGTACTTACTATATTCTCAAATCTGAGTTGATGGCCTTTTTGCTCTTTGAAATCTGTACATGAAACATAATGTTGACATATGGGTTAATGTGAAACAAATTGAGAAAAATAAAATAAAACAGTAATGATAAATGATGAACCAACATTTGTCTGCAAACTTGTTTCAACTTTCAGGGACAGAAAATGTGGTTATGTGCTGCAGGTTAGACTAACGACCTATCTTATGCATCTACAGGCAAAGGTGGCTGTATGGTGATAGACGTATCTAAAGTAATCTGAAAAACTTCGTTATTTATATTCAGGTGGCCCACAAGTACAAAGAAGCATCCAAGTGGAACACCGCAAATATTGCAGCACACCTGGTTATTCCAAAATGATAAAACCATATATTGGTTGCCAGAAATAAATTCAACCAACACTTAAAAAAATTGTAGAAGGGAAAGGGGAATGAATTTGAGGCAGTTATGAGATAGCCAGATGACATGTTTTAATTGGTCTTGTAATGCAGAAAGCATACATAGCAACACTCTAGCGTAAAATGAAAGGTAATGGAAGGAATGTTGTGTGACATCAAGTTCTCATGTTTACACCCATGCAAGAAGTGAATGAAATAGTAGTGTGTGGAAAGTGTAAATCAGTGATAGGTACTGAGATTTCCAATGACTGCATTTTGCGAGAAGTTGGATTATGTTCTTGTAGGCATAGGTGTGAAAGATAACATTGTTGCAAATGTAGAAGTGATTAGTTCTTACCACTAACTAATTTGCAACATATGGCTTTAGTGTGTCCTGGACCTTTTCCCATGCACAGTTGCAGTATATCCCAGAGAAAATAAGAAAATTTTGCTCTGAAGCAGAAAAGTTATGCTGGGTTGTGCACTATGAGAAAATGATTTTCAGATTCAGAAGGGTCAGTGTAACTGATGATGGGTTGATTGTAACAATTCGCTAAGCATTCAGAAGGGTCAGTGTACAGTGATTGGTGCCGAACTGGAAAATCGTTCCCACTTTGCAGCTATTTAATCCTTGCAGTTGCCCACATTTTTAAAAGCTATGATTCAACTAAAGTTTTCATTTGGTGGCGATTCAGGAGTTATTTTTAATGATTCTCAGAGTTGAAAGCTAGGAGTCAACTAAAGTTTTCATTTGGTGGCGATTCTGGAGCTATTTTTAATGATTCCCAGAGTTTGAAGTATTTAGATGTGTACTAAGACACTAGTTGATTCTATATAAGCTGCATGAAAAATTGTGAATAATTTAATTAGTGTTTGTTTTTTAAAAAGATTTTTAATCACTAATTTGCTTAGAGTGCTTTGATGCTTTTGTTTGATAATCTTCAAAATTTTCTCATAAGGTAAAGCAGTTGCCAGTATTTCAAAATTATACTGTACATCAAACTTGCGATTAAGCTCTTATATTTCTAATTTGTGATTCAATGGTTCAGACTCTATCCAATAATCGCTAACTTCTTTTTCTCATTTTCTGCAGGGCATTATATGAGTGCATCTGCTCTAATGTGGGCTAGTACACACAATGGCACTATCCATGAAAAAATGACATCAGTGGTTAATGCACTTTATGCCTGTCAGAGTAAAATGGGCACGGGTTATCTTTCAGCTTTTCCACCTGAGTTTTTTGACCGCTTTGAAGCGATAAAGCCTGTTTGGGCACCATATTACACCATCCACAAGGTAGATATCTATTTGTTAAGTAGTTGTGCATTCATTAACAGTATGGCGGTTTCATTTTTTTTTTTGCCATCATCATCGTCATCATCATGTGCTCATTGTCTGTTCAAACTAACTTGGGTCGTTTATGGATCATAACTCAATCCGAGGAAGCATGATAAACTGGTTATCAAGCTGACACGAGTCCTAAGTTTGTGCTAAAGTCATAGCCCATATGTGAGAATGGCTCTTCTAAGTCTTGGCATAAACCTAGATAGGTACCAAGCCTATCTAATCAACCACGTACCTTAGCTATGACCAATGATTGTCCATCCACAGTTGTCTAGACTTGGGATGGGTTATGTATAAGGAATTGCATTCACAATATAAGCCAAAGAGGCATATCAAAACATTTCTATAGTATCTCTTTGTATAACTGTGAAGAGATTAATGATGCTACATTAACAGATCATGGCAGGCCTACTTGATCAGTACTCACTTGCTGGCAATTCTCAAGCTTTGCAAATGGTGGTTTGGATGGCTGAATACTTTGGGAATCGCGTAAAAAATGTCATACAGAAGTATACTATTGAGAGACATTGGCTATCTCTCAATGAAGAAACAGGAGGCATGAACGATGTCCTCTATAGGCTGTACAGCATAACAGTAAGCTTTTTTCATGCCAATATCCATTTTCTTTTTTAATTAATGTTGCAGCATGCATCAACTTGGTTGCTAAGGTAGTATTCTCTTCATGAGTTAAATGCATGCTTCAAATAAGTAGCGGGATACATGTGGTTTAAATGGGTTGTCATTCTCTTTTTGCAATCATGCTTCTTGTTTTAAGCATGTGATTAACTTGGTTTATTATGTCGATGTGATTTTCATCCGATGACAAGAAGGATCACTGAGCCATTTTATGTCAAATCATGCAGGGGGATCAGAAGCATTTGATTTTGGCCCATCTTTTTGACAAGCCATGCTTTCTAGGGTTGCTTGCAGTGCAGGTCTGATCACTTGTCTTTTTTTCCGAAATATTAGCTACATTAAAGTCTAGACATTTTGTGTTTGCAGGTTTATATATTAATGTCATGAGCACAAAGGTTATCCCCCAAAGTGGAATAACTTGTGACTTTGCTAATATGAATTGGATGCTTTTGATTAATACTGAATTATACTGTTGCTTTCTATTTTCATTCTTGTTCCCTCTGGATTTAACTTTAGAAAGGATCATTACTCATTAGATTCTTTCAAGAAACATATGTTCTCATCCACACAATACCTTGTAGACAAGGCAATCAAAGAAACATGTTATTAGGTAAGTAGGGTCTCCCTTTTGTGTTGATTGTGTTGGAGTATACTCTCCATCATGACTTGTTGAATTTCAACATCATATTTTAACAATTATGTAAAAGAATTTCTTATCTTGTTCAAAGCTAGAAGTTGCTGAGAAGTAGACAAATGCAGGTCTTACCGAATGAACAAAAATTTAGTGTTAGATTAACTTCATTAGTGGAAATTATCAGCGCATGTATTATTCCCGTCAGCTGGCTTGAGGGATTTCCCTTGTCTATGTTGAGCAAAAGACGGTTAAAAGAGAGGGCTTCACAATAATTTGAGTGAGTTGATGGGGCTCCAAAGAGGTTTTATCTATGAAAATGATTAATGATGATGTGAAAGAGTGATAGTCATATGCAACATTGGAGATGTGATCCCTTCAGGAAGGGATGTAGCATACTTTACATCAATCTGAATGTTGAACCTAAGGAGTTTAAGTATGATGACAGACCTTTCAAAAACTATAAGTTCAGATTCACAAATTAAAATATTGTGTTAGAACTTAGAAAATTGTATGAGTAGTCCTTCTTTTATTAGATTAAATGAACTAGCAATATAAGGATGCTGAACCATGGAAAATTCACATTGGCGAATGTTTATTGGTGTGAGCGTTTTCTGATTCCCTTTTTTTGGTCACATGCGTTATTTTTACTAGTAGGACACGACCAGAAAATGACAATGCATTGAATCAAAGGCAGATATATCCAGAAGATAGTGCCAATGTCGAGAATGGATGCATGCCAGCTTCACTCTCAAATTCCCCAAGTGTTGGAGACTTGGAGTCCAGTAGAGCCCTTGCCTGAGAAAATGTATATACATTGCCAACTGTTGTAACTTGGTTTAATGTTGTATAATTGACCATTTGCCTTTAGGGCCTGTTCTTTTGCGCGGGATAGGGGTGGGAATGTGAATAGAGACACTGTTCATGCACTATTTACTCTATTCTAAGGTTGTATTCTAAGTGGTTGTTCTTTTGGGCGTGGAATAGAATCCTACGTGGCTATTCCAATTTGGTAATGATGAGCACTTTTCTATTCCAAGCTTTTTGCTTGGAATACAATGGAATCCTGAGGAATGGTGGGCCCCACTCTCTTATCTCTCTCTATCTCTCCCCTCCTACTCATCCCATTTCCACTTTTTCATTCCAACTCCACAATCCCAAAAGAACACAAGAATAGAATGTAGATCCCACTTTCTATTCTAAACCCCATTTTACATACCCTATTCTACCCAAAAGAATACAAAAACTCCATTTTCTCTCTCCTTGGAATACAAACTTTCCCCTATTCCATTTTTCCTATTCCAGCAAAAGAACAGGCCCTTACATCCATGCATGACATTCTCGAGGGATGATTAATATGTGAAATGCACCTTTTCTGTGAGTAGATTTTTTGTTGTGGATAACAATTGCCATTATGTAGCATAAGATAATTTGCCATTACTGCATTTGACTATCAGCTCAAAGCAGGCGGCACAAACCAAGATTTGTAGGTAATCTTAGTTTCCACGGACATGCCATGGACATGTTTTCATAGTAGTGGGAGCCAATTAATTATTAAACATGACTCATTTCGTCCTGTAAATGCAGATATTCCAAACATGACAAAGTTATGTTTGGAAAGAGCCATGCATTTGGATGTTTATTTAAGATGAATGTATCTGACTTGAATACGAAGTATGTGATCAAATTATGCCCTATGATTTCTGAAAGGGCCCACAGGTATCTGTGTGTCATGTCCCCAGAGAGCAACACAGGATTTATTGAGGGGGTGTTTGTTAGAGTTTGGGGGATTTAGATTCTGGTTAATGAGTTGCCATGTAAGGTGCCTTTTTATTGATATATGCATTGGTTAGATTTATGTCATGTAGACAGCCAATAAGTTCAATTGTATTATATTTACGGTTTTACAGTTTAAGGTGTGGCTTACAAAGTTTCCAATTGTTCGCAGCCAGGTGTCAATTCTATTCAACTTATCCATTGCTTCCAATTATGGTTCTTGTAACTTTGACCATGGGTGATCTGCATGAGATCATTTATCATTTCAAGGGTCATACCATGCAGTCTATATGCTTTGAAAAGATGCAACTAGGACACAACATTCGAGATTATCATATGGTTAAACAGTATGTGATTAGGGACATTTAATGATCATAAAATGAATCTAATGTATTAAAGCACATGACGGGATTTGATTGAGAGCATGCTTTGGAATTTGGATTCTGTAGATCCTCTAGAGGCTGTGAAGGGCTACCTTGAGTCTCAAAAGAGCAAAAAGACTACTTATTTGTTCTTATTTTCTTCTTGTGAACTGACATTCCTTCCTTGTCTTTGTCTTAGACCTTATAAGTCAAAGAACCAAATATCTTAAATGCATGTACGATTGTGACCATGATCATCAATCTTCAGAGTGCCATCTGATAAGATATTCTGACCACTCATATTCACTAGCTAATTATAACATTGAGGGAGTGACTGCATGAAATGATGGCTCAAATATCAATTGTTGATCCAACATAGAGGAGTTCATATTTTGTTCCTAACCAATGTTGGGTGCACAGAAACCCACATGAAAACTATTGCTAGAAAAGGGGATTAAGTATTCTTTGTAGATATACCTTCATACCTGAGTACATGTATACATTCTTGCATACATATTCTGTTACAGAAGAAAGTATAAGTCTATCTAACTTCAAGCGAGCTCATGTATATTGTTATCTAGGGGGTCTAAAGTGCAAAATATTTCTTTTGTTCTTTATACACGATACATATGATATTATCAATCCTACCTTTTCCGTAGCTGAAATTGGTTCTAATTTTGCAATTGCTCCTTGGGTTGATGCAGTCAGATGGTCTCTCTGGTTTTCATGCAAACACGCATATCCCAGTTGTTGTAGGAGCTCAAATGCGTTATGAAATCACAGGTGACCCACTTTACAAGGTAATATGCATTAAAAGGCATCTATTTATAATTTCCTTTTTAAAAGTTAGGATTATAAATGATGATAGAACCAAGACGCTGATATCTCTTCTGATTTGAATTCCTTTTAATTAATGTATCACAATTAGCAGAAAGTGTCTTCCAGATATGATTCCTTTTTAATAAGAGCTGAAGTTCGCTGTAGCCAATAACAACGAGTGATGTGTTCTTGTAGAACACGAACGATTTGGGGATTTGGGGAAATAAAATAACTTTGTTTCACACCAAGGATCCAAGGCTTCACACCAAGGAGAGAACCTTTCACAGGTTTGAGAAAAAAGTTTGATCTCAAGCTTTTCATTGAATAAAAACATCTACAGTCCCTCAACCCTCACTTTTTACCCAATGTGGGACTAAACCGAAGAAATAAATAAAGTTACAAAATTCAGCTTTCAAGTGGGCTTGGGCCCATCCATAACGAACTAGGCTGGGGATTACGATGTCGTCTGCGCGTGTAAACCCTGATGTCCCCATCAACTGGCCTTATGCTTAGGCTGGCCTTGTGTTTAGGCTATTTTGTACCTTGGTATTTCTTAAACTAAGTTGGGCTTTTACCTCCATATGCACACATGCAAGTACTGAAGTCTTTCAGAGACAGGATTTTTCATATGTTTCTTGACTGTTCTATTCACATAAGAGAATCACACTTGGCTGTTTGATTTAAGTTATTCCTCTTCCATAGTCCGTCCTCTTATATGGTGCAGTATACTGGATGATGAATGACCTATTTTTATTGTCTTTCTTATCATTAAAAAAAGACCTCATGGTGTAACCTTAGATTCTTCTTTTTCAATTGTTCAACTCATTAATGTGTTTGCCTTGCACCCTCCTCAAACTTAATTATTACTTTCATTACACTTCATTATCATTATCATCTTTTTCGGTGGAAGTTCTGTGATGTGTAATGTAGAATTATACTCTGCCAGGGGTGTTGAACAGTGTTTATTCCTCGGTGATTTTAGGTTGATCATGTCTAGCTTACTTTACACTTAAAGTTAAATACATTATTTGTAAAAACACAATGAAATATAAGTGATCTTATTGTTACTGTCACATCATTTGTAAAAACTGCAATCCAACAATTACACCCTTTTAAAAATATTTTTAAAAGCAAGTCCACGCAGCGCGCATGTGCGCGCACGTGCGCACATGCGCGCACATCAAAATCCCATCCATGCCTGCCTGATCCGCATGATTAATTAGAATTTTTCTTGATGTTGTGGATGGAGAGATTTGAACCTATAACTTCCCACAAGGGAAGAAAGTATCTTGCTGCTTGAGATAAGCTCAGTTTGCCCATCCACTCACTGGACATTCTACTATTCCTGACATGGAGCCTGAACACAAAATTTACAACCTTTTCCTTTTGGATTCTGAAGTCTGCTTAAAGTTTTAGAAGATTAAAAAGTTTTTAATTATTTATAAATATTTATAATTTAGCTAGTTGTAATTTACAGATGATTGCTTCCTTTTATTTGGCAGGACATAGGTACATTCTTTATGGATGTTGTTAATTCTTCTCACAGTTATGCAACAGGAGGAACTTCCGTCAGTGAGTTCTGGTAAAAAAATCATTGTCAACTTCTGTAATTAAAATTTTTTGTGAATCAATTGGTAGTCGTTTGGTTACTGATAAGTTGCATATTTTGATGATAGTGTCTTCTTGTTTCAAGCCATTGTCTCCCTCTTTTTGATGTGAATGACTTTATACAGGTCAAATCCAAAACGTCTGGCAGATACTCTGAGCACAGAGGATGAAGAATCATGTACTACTTATAACATGCTTAAGGTTAGTGATCCCTGCTTTCGTTCAAGATATTAGTACTAGAAATGCATTAGAATATGTTTTGATTGTGGAACTTTACTATTATGTCACTTCCATGTAGGTCTACATATAATTAGTTTAAATGACAAGACATGTTGGCCTGATAGATAATCAAGACATTTAGATATGTCTAACGTATCTGGTTAGTGTCTCGGGTTATCCAGTGCTGGCATGTCTAATGACTACATTCTGTTATGACCTGACCGTGCAGGTCTCTCGTAACTTATTTAGGTGGACTAAAGAAATGGCTTATGCTGATTTTTATGAGAGAGCCCTCACAAATGGTGTGCTAAGTATCCAGAGAGGTAGGGAGCCAGGAGTGATGATCTATATGCTCCCTCAGGGGCCTGGACAGTCAAAGGCACGGAGCTATCATGGATGGGGAACACAGTTTAATGATTTTTGGTGTTGTTATGGGACAGGTAGTGGTGTGCCTTTAACAACCTTCTATTTTAACCCCTATATCGGAGTGTATCTTCCATGATGATCCTTTTTGGTTTTGTTTTTAATAGTAACATGACAATCAAATTTCCATGTGATGAAAGATTTGAGTTAAGTGGAAAAACCTAAGCTAATTACATGGAGTTGCTTTTGACCAAAATTGATTCCAACAATCTTAACAAAGTTGAAATATATACTCAATACGAACGTGTGTTTATGCAATCTAGTAGTACGCTAGATCTGACTAGACATCTACTTTCACTTTCTTTTTCATTTTTTATGTTAGATTATGTTAGTTTCCTTCCCCTGTGGTAAGACAGAAATTGAGATTAATTAATTAGAATTAAATTATATAGAAAATAACATGATAATGCATCACTCTTGAAAAATTAGAATAAGACAAGAAATAATGAATTGATTACTTAAAATCTCTAGATGCATTATATTCGTTTACTAACTTTTATAAAAATATGAGCTGTGAAGAACACCTGACAAAAACTATTTATGTGAATGGCTGTGCCAATTACATGCATCTGGACCAGGTTGGGCATGAATTTGATCCATATTGCAAGAATAATGGCAAGGAGAAAAGCAATGGAAGAAAGAATTCTATTGGATGTCATGACATCAAGGATTGAGAGACTAATCAATTCAGACAGGCTTGACTAAGGAATGAGCTGAATGTATCTCTCTGGATAATGATTCATAAAATTGTTAGTTTCTGCTCAGGTGGAGGTTCAAAAAATGACTATTTGTATTAAGTATCTGGATTATATCAAAGCTATCACCTGTTTTATAACTAGATTATGCATCCCCTCTGCCCCGCGCGCTTCCTTGTCCTTTCCTGCTTTAGGTCATGTCACATAAAATCCTCACTTGTTAGTGCAAGGAAGACGCATACAAGTATACAACACAACACATCTTTGGCTAAATTTCTCAAAACTATCAAAAACCTTTTTCGGTTGTCTCTAAACTACCATGAACTTTCTAAATTTCTTTAAACCCGTTAAACTTTCTCTAAGATATTTCTAAACTACTTTTTGTCAGAATAATTAAATATTTTGTCAAGTGGTTTTTTCGACAAAAATACCCTCTTCAGAAAAAGAAATAAACTAAATTTAACACATGCATTGCATGTGATTTATTTTTCTTTAATTTCTTTAACTTTTCTTTTTAGGACCTACGTGTTAGTTTTATAAAATGGTTTTTATCTTTTATTTCTTTTTTATTTTTTGTGGGGCCCACAAGTCAGTTTTATGTATTGGGCAAAATGTCATTCTAAATGGTCTTGTTAACACCATTTGGTAGTTTTATGAGAGATAAAAAGTTTAAGGGGGTTTCAAGGAATTCGGATTTAGAGATAATTGCTAAGAGATTGTTTAGTTATAGAAATTCAGCAAGTTTAAGGCTACTTGGAAAATATTGCCTGCAAATTTTGTATACTTCCAGTAATGGATCAATAGTGGGTATCTCACTTGTTTATTTATATTTTTGCAGGTATTGAGTCATTCTCCAAGTTAGGAGATTCGATTTATTTCGAGGAGATGGGAAATGCCCCCGGTCTTTACATCATACAGTTCATACCAAATTCTTTTAACTGGAAATCTGGAGGGATTACGATAAATCAGAAAATAGAACCTATCAACTCGTGGGAACCTTATCTTCATGTGTCATTGACAATTTCTTCGAATGAGGTATTTTCTTGATGTATTGTGAAAAAAGTCATCATATGATGTGTTGTTCTCCATGGCTTGAAAGAAAAAACTGCGTATGAACTTGAAATTTTCTTCTAAAATCAAAATCAATTTTTCCATAGATTGCATATACCAAATTCTCGTCAGATTTCCAATTCTACATTTGCCTTTTTTAGTATCATATTTTTTAAGAAAACATTTGAATTTTAACATGACCTTATGCTTGTAGTCCACCGCTAAATCTTCAACTTTGAACCTGCGAATACCATTCTGGACATCTTCGAATGGTGGAAAAGCAACAGTTAATGATCAAGATCCGTCTTTAACATCTCCAGGTATGTATGCTCTGTTTTTCTTGTTGCCCGTTAAATGTGCAGGTTTTAACCTTATGGAAACAACAAAAACATGATTGAAAGATGATAAGAAAATTCGGGGGAAAATGGGTTGATTTTTTGTTCTTCTCGTGTTTCAGATGGCATAAATTTGGTGTGGTACATTTGAGGCTGCAAATGGACATTAATAGGAGTACAATCCAATTCCTCGTAAACTGAATATAGTTTTGTTTGGATATGCCTTTTTTCTGTTTTTTTCCTTTAAGACACTTGACACTAAACGTAATTACATATATAATAAACTAGTAAGTTGTACTTCTTCCATTCCTCCTATATATTTGGAGATAAAAGATAAGAGTCAACGTGATTGCAAATGGACATTAATAGGAGTACAATCCAATTTGAGGCTGCAAATGGACATTAATAGGAGTACAATCCAATTCCTCGTAAACTGAATATAGTTTTGTTTGGATATGCCTTTTTTCTGTTTTTTTCCTTTAAGACACTTGACACTAAACGTAATTACATATATAATAAACTAGTAAGTTGTACTTCTTCCATTCCTCCTACATATTTGGAGATAAAAGATAAGAGTCAACGTGATTGCCAGGCCAAATTGGACTAGAAGGTAAAACAGTCCAAATGAATGCACATAAAAGTTGTACTGAGAGTGAGCGCAATTAAAGTTAAAAGGCACACAATACAAAACATATGACATCTAGCCCAACATGTCAAGTCAAAACTTCCACCAAACCTTGAAAGTCATCGTTTGATGCTTCGCTGGAACAAGGGCCGATCCGAAGGGGGCAGGCCCTTCGAAATTCCATCAACTATCCTTACATCTCTCACTATTTGGGAAATTTAGAAGCATCTGTCTGCATCTAACCTGTCCATGAGAAGCGTAGGCAAGGACGTGGAACCAAATTGGAAGGATAGACTTAGATTTGGCAAGAGCTTAGGGTTCCTCTTCTTTGTAATAGATCAAATATAGCATCATATTTCCCTGCTGACATTTGGCTGGCACGTGAAAAGTAATTGCTGCTTCATATATTGATGTTAGATATGGCTAAGCATAATCAGAAATCATGTTAAAAATCAACAAAAATAAGAAGATATATGCCGACCAAATAAGCAATATTTAAGTTTGAAAACATCTTCTGAAATACAATGCCAAAAGTTTGCCATTTCAGGAGTCCTTGTAATAATGTTCCTTGTAATATACTCTATGTTACCAGGCTGTCATTCCTTCATGTTTTCCACTAGAACCATCATTTCTCCAAGTTGGTCATTTAGTAGGTTGGAACAAGAATATTAATGGGTATATTGTTGGTATGGAATCATTGTTTAGTTCGATCATTACATTTTGGCGACAAATTAGAAATAACGGAAGCCTTGTCATGACTGATAAGTTGACTTGTATTTACTTTCTGAGAGCTAGCCCATGAGAGCCACACCCCAGCTCTTGTGTTCAATAGAAGATGTTTTATCAATTTTTAGCACGTCATAGGCACATATAGGGTAGCTACATTATTTTGGTAGTTTTTCTTTATCATTTCTATCGCCCTCTTACTTCGGTAAGGCTCGCCATCATCACCATCCTTACAAACCCTTCCATCAAAGTGGAGGCTGTTGCGAACAACTCTTTGATGAGAAGGTCATTGGAGGAGTTGACCGAATAGGTATGACCAATTGGTACCAATGTCCTCATGCATATAGACAAAGTAAAAACGGGCTTGGGCATAATTTGCATAAATTCAATGTGTGCAGTTGGCCAGTAAGAAGACATACTTTTAGGACATTCTGGATATGAGATCATGATAGCAAGAAGCAAGCTGTCAGACTTGACTGGGAAACAGTCTAAAACGGGCTAGGAATTTATGTTGGTTTTGTGAATTCATTTATTAGGTACACATAAGCCTAAGAATTAAGATAAATGCTCTATTCTTGTGCATGAACATCAAAATATGTAAATATTTGATATCTATATTAAAAGGTGCTTTTTGGTACATGTGCTTAAACTGAAACATATGAGTATACTATTTCCTGCCAACTCATCTGCTAGGTCTTGTGGCAAGCCTCTAACTTCTCTACATCTTTCTCAACTGCACAATTTTCACCAACTGAGAGGAATTATGCCCAGCCGAAACTCTATCCAGAAAGTCTGGCCAATTTTTCCTTGCAACCTTTTATAGTTTGAGATTAAGTTAACTTCATTTTACACGTTGATGGATGTTCTATTGATCTCATATATTATCGCATGCGTTTCTATGAATTTTGATGCAACTTTAAATGAAAATCTTGGTTTACAAATTTACTACCAAACATGAAGGTAAATGGCTTGGCTCAATTTTTGACGCACACAACGTACTTGCTTTACATGTTTCTCCACATTCCCTGACCAGTCCAGGATTTCTGTCGTCATACTGCGTCACAAAACCAACGTTCACTGTGAAAAGAATGAACTTTATGTTTGTGTTTTCAAAATTATTGATCGGATTTACATGTAGCATTTCTGAGTTGTCTTTTGATTGGCAGGAAGCTTCCTCTCAGTCACTAGACAATGGACTTCGGGTGACAGCTTGGTCCTTCAATTGCCAATTAATTTGAGGACAGAGGCTATAAAAGGTCAGATTCTCATCATCTTTCCAGATAACAAGTCTTAGCATTTGGAACATGGACCCCAGTTATCTAATAGTTCTGGATTTTTAGGCAAGTGCAATGCATGTGATATACATGAAATATAAAATTGTAAACTTTCAATGCAATTTAAGTTATATATAATGCATGGATATAAAAAGATGATGAATTTAATCATTCTTAGTTATTTAATTACTTGAACCTTTCTATTGAAAATTGGAGAATCTGATGATGAAAAAAAGTTAAACTGAACCGAACAAAAGTTATGGTCGAGTCATTATTTTCCTTTTGAGATTACTTCAAAAGATGATGCCAAGTCAGTGACATGTCTAATTGAAATTTCAAACTCATTTATTTTCTTTATATAGTGGTGTGTTGTATGATAATGAACTCAAGAGAGAGAGAGAGAATTTCATTGCTAAGAAATGAGTCACCATAGCTAAGAGCCATGGTGCTCTATTTATATATCTCATATTGGGGAGGCCAAAAGCCTCTAGGAGACCAAGGGTCCCCATTACTCTAAGTAATGGGGGCCTAATGAATGGGTAATGAAGGAGGGGAGGCCAAAGGCCTCCCTCATTCATAACACTCCCCCTTACACATTCATCACTTCGGTCTCAGCTACTGAGGCAAGGGGTGGATACTTCTGGATCCAGAGTAAGTGTGTTTGCCTCGTTAAAACCTTAGCTGTGGAAAACCCAGTGGGAAAACCCAACAGCTTAAGGAAAAAGAGTGCAACCCACATGTTACTCCCCCTGATCCGTACAAGCTTCAGGCTTGCAGGTCTTTCAACTGTCGCATACCAATGTTCTTTACAAGCTTTACAAAAGTACATTTAGGCAATGCCTTAGTAAAAAGATCAGCTAAGTTGTTGCATGACTGGATCTGTCGAACTTCAATCTGCTTGTCGTTCTTCTGCTCGTGCGTCCAGAAAAACTTGGGAGAAATGTGTTTTGTCCTGTCGCCTTTGATGTAGCCCTTCTGAAGCTGAGCAATGCATGCGGCGTTGTCTTCGAATAGGGCAGTAGGCTCCAGATCACCGGTCTTCAGGCCAGTGGATTGGAGGATGTGTTGGACGACGGAGCGTAGCCAAAAACATTCTCTGCTCGCCTCATGGATCGCGATGAGCTCTGCATGGTTGGAAGATGTAGCAGTAGTGGTTTGTTTTACCGATCTCCAAGAGATAGCAGTACCTCCGTAGGTAAATAAAAAACCTGTTTGAGATTTTGCCGTGTGCGGATCAGAGAGATAACCTGCATCAGCATAACCAAACAATTTGGGGGAGGCACCTCTCTGGTAGTAAAGTCCAAGATCAATGGAACCCTGAAGGTATCGCAGAAGATGCTTTACTCCGTTCCAGTGGCGCTTTGTGGGCGCAGCACTGTGTCTGGCTAGTAGATTAACTGTAAACGCTATATCGGGACGCGTACAGTTAGCCAGATATAGAAGTGCTCCAATGGCACTGAGGTATGGTACTTCAGGACCCAGTATCTCCTCCCACTCTTCCAGTGGCCGGAAGGGGTCCTTATGTACATCTAGTGATCTTACGACCATAGGAGTACCTAAAGGATGACATTTATCCATATGAAACTTGCGTAGAAGTTTCTTTGTATAATTAGATTGGTGTAATAGGATTCCACCTCTTAGGTGTTCTATCTGTAAGCCAAGACAATACTTTGTTTTGCCTAGGTCTTTCATTTCAAAAGTATGTTTAAGGCTTTCAGATATCTCTTTGATCTCTGCAGGAGATCCTATGAGATTTAAGTCATCTACATATACAGCTATGATGACAAATCATGTTCCCGTTCTTTTGATAAAGATACACGGGCAGACTTCGTTATTCGTGAATCCTTGCTGTGCAAGAAAATCACTAAGTCTGTTATACCACATCTTGCCCGATTGTTTTAGACCATATAATGATTTATGTAGCCTTACAGAGAATACGTCCCGAGGTATCTCTTTCATCTCTGGGGGTAGATTAAACCCATCAGGAAGTCTCATATAGATATTTTTATCTATATCGCCATATAGATATGCAGTCACAACGTCCATGAGCTGCATTTCTAGCCTTTCCAGAGAAGTTAGGCTGATTAAAAATCGGAAGGTGATCGAATCCATGACCGGGGAATACGTATCTTCGTAATCAATCCCCGGTCTTTGGGAAAATCCATGGGCTACAAGGCGTGCCTTATAGTGAACGATCACATTATTTTCATCTCTTTTTCTTATGAAAACCCACTTATATCCCACAGGTTTTACACCTACTGGTGTTTGGACTACTGGTCCAAAGACTTTGCGTTTCAAGAGTGAGTCCAGCTCTACTCTTATTGCCTCGTCCCACTTTGGCCAATCATCTCGGCGTTTACATTCCGCCAGAGATCGTGGTTCGACGTCATCGTCATATTCAGTGACGTGAACGGCAATATCGAACGCAAAATCGTCGTCGACGACTATGCTATTTCTGTCCAGTACTTCTCCAGTACGTACAAAATTTAATGATATTTCTCCTATTGTTTCCTCTGCTGGGGAAATCAGGAGGGGAGAAGTAGCTGGTCTGAGCTCAGCATCCTGTGGAGGGATAATCTTAGTATCTCCAGGAGTCTTCCTCTTTCGAGGAACTTTATCTTTTGAACCTGGTGGGCGTCCTCTTTTCATTTGAGGTAAAGCCAATTCTGCTGCCGGTGGATTGCATCCATCTATGGGGATGTCAATCCTAGCTGGCGTATTGGCAGCAGGGACGTGTGAACGGACAATCTTCTGGTTGTCCGTGAATTTATCCGGCAAAAGATGTACTGTATTCTGGATGTGAAGGATATTAAGGATCTCATCTTCACACAGGTTAGTACGCGGATCATATAGGGACAAAGACTTCTGGTCCCAACTAATGGTCTCAGAAGCTTCTGGCTTCTTAGACTGTGTGCCTAGTTTAGGAAAAATTTTCTCATTAAATTCACAGTCAGCAAAACGTGCCTTGAATGCGTCACCCGTCAGGGGTTCAAGGTATCTTATAATAGAGGGCGAATCAAACCCAATATATATACCTAGACGACGCTGATGACCCATTTTGGTCCTCTGAGGTGGTGCTATTGGGACATATACCGCACAACCAAATACTCTCAAATGAGAGATATCCGGAGGTGCGCCATATGCTAGTTGCATCGGGGATAAAGTATGACCTCCAGAGGGTCTTATCCTAATAAGTGATGCGGCATGTAAAATAGCATGCCCCCAAGCATCCACATGCAACTGGGATTGCATAAGCAAAGGACGTGCAATCCATTGGAGTCTCTTTATAAGGGACTCAGCTAATCCGTTTTTGGGTGTGAACATGTGCTACAGGATGTTCAACTTCAATACCCGTTGCCCGGCAATAGTCTTCAAAGACTTGTGAAGTAAATTCTCCCGCATTATCAAGACGTAGTTTCTTGATTTGGTTACCGGGGAAATGAGCACGCAACCTTATTATTTGTGCCAATAGCTTTGGAAAAGCTAGGTTGCGGGTGGACAAGAGGCACACATAAGACCATTTGGTTGATGCATCAATCAGTACCATGAAGTACCGAAATGGGCCACTTGCGGGGTGAATAGGCCCGCAAATGTCACCATGAATTCTCTCAAGGAAGCCAGGAGACTCTAATCCCACTTTCAGGAGGGATGGTCTCGTTATAAGTTTTCCCTTGAAACAAGGGAGACATGGAAATTCACCCTTTTGAAGAATCTTCAGGTTCTTCAATTTGTGTCCACGGGATTCAGAAATGATGCGTCGCATCATTGCTGTTCCAGGGTGACCAAGTCTATTGTGCCAGAGTTCGAACTCTGGCAGTGATTGGCACGTCTGGTGCTCAGTCATATTGGCTTCTATTGGTTGAATGTATGTTTGGTAGAGACCCGACGGGAGTCCCTTGAATCGTTCGCAGATGATCTTCCGGTCATCTTTCTGACGAGTTACATACATATATTCAACCGTATTTTCATCTCTGGTTTCTAAGTGATATCCGTTTAAACGGAAATTCTTGAAACTTACGAGATTCCTATTTGATTTAGGAGAGAATAATGCATTTTTTATTTGAAGTCTTGTGTTATTTGGGAGCAATATAATTGCTTCACCAGATCCTTCGATTATTTGGGACAGTCCTGAAATTGTGATAACAGGACCGTCATATTTATTTACGCTATTAAAATAGCAATGATCGCGAAGGATTGTGTGCGTTGAGGCACTGTCCACTAGGCACTCAGACATCATCTATATAAGCAAAAACGAAATTTTATTTGAGCGAAAATGTAAACATTCATTCGAAAATAAAAGTTCGTACTTATGCAAATAAAAGATGAAGATACATTTAATTCTAAAAAGCATAGATAAACGATGGTGCTCAATCGAGAAGGTCGTCGTTCTCGAAGTCTTTTGCAGTAAACATTGTTGGCGGCTGAACAGCCGCCAAGTTTGTTTCAGGTAGAGACTTCTGGCTCGCCTGATATAGATCCTGGAGGTGGCGAGGAGTGCGGCAGTTTCTGGACCAATGGCCAGTCATGCCGCATCTATGTCATTTATTCTCCCAGTTCTTCTTTGGAAGTGACACTTGCTCGGTGTTCTTTCGCTTCCAAGTGAAATTTCTTTTTCCCTTATTGTTTTTGTTTGTCTGGGGAGCTGCAACTCTTGGTTGCTTCATTATAGCTTTCCCTTTAGTGTTTTTAGCCTTCCTCGTGTTTTTCCACTTCTGGGGAGAAACGTGGTGGGCTTCAGGGATAGGGGCAGTGCCAGCTGGACGTAAGTTATGAGTTGCAAGCAGTAAGTCTCGATTCTGCTCTGCCCTAAGTAGGCATGAGATCAAATCGGAAAATTTCGTGAAATTGCGTTCACGATACTGCTGCATGAGGATTGCATCTTTCTCGTGAAACGAGGTAAATGTCTTTTCCAACATGCGCTGTTCTGTCACTTCTTCACCGCACAACTTCAGGCGTGAGGTGATGTTATGAAGTGAAGAATTATACTCAGCGACGGACTTATAGTCCTGAAGTCTGAGGTTTTCCCACTCATAACTGGCACGGGGTAATATAACATCAATTTGATGTTTATACCGTGCTTCCAGTGCTGTCCACAGGTCCTTCGGGTCCTCAACCGTTAAGTATTCGGCCTTTAAGGTCCGATCTATATGCTTCCTAATGTAGATTATGGCTTTCGCCTTATCTACATCGGATACAGTGGTTGTGGGGCTGCTGCTAGCTGTAGCAGAAGCTTCGGCCGCTGCTGGGGCCGAGGAAGGAGCCAAAATGGACCCAAGGAGGGCCATTGAACGCAAGTGGAACTTCAGGTCCACTCGCCAACTCAGGTAATTTGTCCCTGCAGAATCGAGGACCTCGAAATCGACGCTTGCCAATTTTGCCATTTATCTACGTATTTTAAAATGAGCATGAATTAATTAAAATTCAAAATTCATGCATAAAGAAATAAACAAGTAAAAATGCGGGGATCGGCCAGATACCCAAAAATAAACAGTCCAAAGTTCGTTTACAGTCCATAAAAGGAAAAAAAATACAACTTCGGAAACCCAAAGTGGGTCCCATTATCTTCGTCTTCATATGTTGTTGCACCGAGCTTTGGCTTACACAGTCATGAATCGACTCCTTGCGGTCCAGCGGACGCGGCCAGGGAATTGACTAAGCCAGGACCACTTGTTACCCAGTCAAGCTAGGTTGGTCCAGCAAACTTAGCCAAGCACATTGACCGACATCATGATCCATTGAAGGAGTTTTCATCAATTCTATGTGCTGTTGCATCGAGCATTGGCTTTTAAATACAAATTTCCTCACTTACAAATTCTCTCAAAAGAAAATAAAAGTGCAAGGAAAGTAAATAGGTATACAATGGCCGATCCCGAAAAACACATTTTTACTGATTTAAACATCCACGCAGTTCTAAATATGCTACGGGCATAAAAATAAACAACCACGCATATATCTAAAGCAAAACATATGGTAAAGGAAACTAGAAAATATAATTATCTCGTAGACCACGTGGAAACGTCATACACCGTTAGGTTAGTTGACTAACGGCAGAGCGGTCTCAGGATCTTTAAGATAGTTATATTTTGAAAAATAGAATCCTAGTAAACCATAGATAATAATTTGCAAAAGCGATGTTAAATTAAATATGTCAACATGGATTATATGAATTAATTGTGATTTGACATAGAGGAGAGTCCCTTTAACTAATTGGCTTCAGACCATTATTTAGTGGGCAATAATAATAAACGTTAAGTAATTGGGGCTGCATGCCCAATTAATTTATTAAGTTATTGGTAGGCACAAATGGGCTGCAGGCCCAACAACAAAATAATCAATTTTAATTAAATAAAATTAATGTATGTGTTTCAACCCAAAACATAAACATTGGGATAATGCATGTGTTTCAACCACTATGAATGTTTGAACGACTAGTGAGTAGATTTACTTACCTAGTCAGCCATATGCAATTTTCTTGTAAATAAGTAAACGGTGCTAATAACAATCCCAAATGGGATGATTTTCTTTTACCGCAAAAGCTTGAAGATATTAAATGACAATTCCTGGTGGCCATGCATAAGGTTAATCTGCCATTTACTTTTGGACTGCTGGTTAAGGAAATTAACTCAGTAAGAAAATATGCCTAACTTTTTTCATATATGATGTCTACTACCATGAGACTTCCATGTCATGCACATGCATGCGTGCCAATACACCCACACCCTACCAACCTCTTCCCCAAACACATCCGCATAGAGAGAGCACACACGCATGTGAGAGATAGAGCAAGAGTGTGAGAGCTAATAGATTAAAAAAAAACTACTACATCTGCATGTGCAAAGTTTTTACGTCACTAAAGTGTTCACCCCACCCAGCAGAAGGGGTTTTTATTTTTATTTTTTTTAAATTTATTCTAATTTTTTTTTTGATATGTTGATTTGAGTAATACAATCAACAAAAATAGAATATGATCCAAAATCTAATCTACGGGATAAGAATTTTTACCTATAGATCAATGATCTAGGGTCGATCGTAGAAGAGAACCGTAGAAATAAAAATCCGAGCTCCCGAAAATGTCGAGAATGCCGCAACGCTCCAACGAATCGCCGCAGCAACCAAAGATTCCTTGCGCGTAGGTGATCAATTTGGTGGGGATTTTAGGCTTGGATTCTTGCTCAAGGAAGAACTCGTGCTGATAACGTGTTGTATGATAATGAACTCAAGAGAGAGAGAGAGAATTTCATTGCTAAGAAATGAGTCACCATAGCTAAGAGCCATGGTGCTCTATTTATATATCTCATATTGGGGAGGCCAAAAGCCTCTAGGAGACCAAGGGTCCCCATTACTCTAAGTAATTTATATAGTGGTGCACTTTTTTGACCTTGGTTATAATAGTAATAAAGAGCGAACTACAGAGCTCCTCAATATCTATCCTCATTCATCACTGATCTTAGCGACTGTTCAGTTTATTTATTAGTAATATAGTTGCATTATTATGTATGTCTGCAACTGTTACAAGACCAAAGGTATCTGACCTTGTTAATGTTCATTTTTAGTGGACTAGATATGATACAGCATGTTAAAAATAATAATCCTACATTAGAAAAAAATAGAAAACATGGACAACATAAATTGAATGATGCACCCATCCATCCATTAAGCCACCCCATAGAGGCCCAGCTTTGAATTCATGTTCTACACTCTCTCTATTTTGTTCAATGTGGGACTAGCTTTCTTAACAGAATCTCAATAGACAGATCTTTGCATTTCCACGCCTATAACAACCTAAACAAATTAAAAGTTCTAAATTGTGATAAATCACAATTGAATTATTCATTTGTCCTGACAACATCTTTATTTATATATTATTTTCCTCCAGATGAAAGATCAGAATATGCATCCATACAAGCAATTCTCTTCGGCCCCTACCTCCTTGCAGGCCTAACAACCAGAGATTGGGACATCAATGCCAGCAACTCCACCTCCATGTCTGACTGGATCATCCCCATTCCGGCCTCCGTCAGATCTCAACTGGTCTCTCTATCACAGCAATTCGACAACCAGGCCATCTTCCTCACCAACTCGAACTATTCCCTGACAATGGACCAGCAGCCCAAACCCGGCACTGATGGGGCCATTCACGCCACGTTCAGGCTCATTTCTCTGGACTCGAAACGCTTAAACGTCCGACTCCAAAAGCGTTCCCTAGAACAGTTTGTTATGTTTGAGCCATTCGATCTGCCAGGGATGGTCATCGCACATCAAGGACCCGGCAACTTGCTCCAGGTCTTGGCTTCTGCGGGTGCCAAGTCTGTGTTCAGAGTGGTTGCTGGTTTGGATGGGAACCAGAATTCAGTGTCCTTCGAGTCGAAGGATCATCAAGGCTGCTTCATTTACTCGGACAAGTCAGACGTTAAGCTGATGAGAAAGGATGATGGGGATGAAGAGTTTGGACAGAAGGCGAGCTTTACGATGAGCAGAGGTCTGAGAGAGTATCATCCTATCAGCTTCGCGGCGAAGGGAGCGAGGAGGAACTTCTTGTTGGAACCATTGCTGAGCTTGAGGGATGAGTCGTACACCGTCTATTTCAACATTGGATCATGAATGGATGGCAATTGTTGTGTAAATGTTGCGCACACAAACTGTAGGTTATAAATTTGTTAGGCTGCTGGATGCATTGGAATGGGCATTGGAGTGGGATTAAAGGAAGTCTTCTTCTTCTGTTTTCTTGGTGGGTTATTAAATTTTGTAAATGTTAAGGTTTTACGAGGCAAAAGGTTGCATTCGAAGCTTTATGGCAAAAACCTCTCAAATTTTAGTCGAGACATGCCAGCAGCAGGTCAACTAACACACGAATGACGAAGAAGGGAGGAAGGAAAGATAGAAAAAGAGACTGCATATAACATTGGAATAAAATAACCTTCACAATCTGTCAAATTTGCAAAGCATTTCTTCGCCTTATTCTATTATTTTTTTCCTAGTAAAATTCCGGTTGAAAACCCACAGTGACGTGCGCTCGTGTAGGAAATGGCGGTTATAGGAAAGCTGGAGTTCATAGGAAACTTCCTACGGAAGATTTTTTATGAAACTTTTTTCAAGATTATACACATTTTAAAACTGCCGGGATTACCTTAGCGGGGGTTTGACATTCGATCTACTCGTTACAAAAAGTTCTATTATTCACCACAACATGGTCAAATAGCTTGGATCACTTGATTTTTAGTATTTGGATCATCGATCCATGCCGTGTAGAACAACTCTAAAATTTTTTAAAAAATAAAAAAGTGTATATGTGCATTGGCATAGAAATATTTCCAGCGCTGACAGCACATATACATTATGTATGTATGTACGTATGTATGTACGTGGAAAATGGTTATCGGCTATGCAAGAAGTAAAATTCTCTTTGGTAGCGTGACACACACAGCCTATTTATTTTTTTTGGGGATTTGTAGTACACATGATAGATGATCGCCATACCAAAAATCAAGTGAATTCAACACTATTTGACACTCGATCTAACCATTGCAAATTCAATGGTTTCATAAAAATAGAACTTTTTGCAACGGATGAATCAAGGGTTAAACATCCCTCGGGTTCATGCATATTTGGGGTTTTGGGATTTTAGAATATGTACACCTTTAAAACAAATTTAGAAAAAGGGTGGGGGTGGGCCGTGAGCTAGCCACGGAAGAAATTTCCTCCTTGGTTAGTTGACTTCCATATTCATATGCACACACGCGTACGTGCACGCACACGCGCACGCGCGCACACACATGTATTTGTGCGCCTGTGTGTATATAAAATGAGTATTATATGACATATGAGGCTAAGCCTCATATGCGACCTCCAAAACTTTACCATCAGTTATTTTTTAGATGATTGTAAATGTTCATTTTGATCTATATATTCTAAAATCCCAAAACACTAAATATGGGGCGAACCCAATGGGTTTTGCCCATTCATCTACCCGTTGCAAATATTGCTTCATTTAACTCAAGAATAAAATACTGCATACACTTCAGAGGAGCTATAGTTTTCTAAACTATTTTTGGACTTAGAGATGAGAGAAGACACAAGCATCGTCATCCCCAACTAATCAATCCTAAAATAGAACATCTACAAATCTTGAAAACATGCCAAAATCAATATACAAATTAATAACATTTTCCTAAAGCAATGCAGAAGTTTTACCCATACAACGGGTGTGTTTGTGTGTGTTGGCTAGCATGACTAGTCTGATGTTGGCAAGTGAAATCAAAGAAATTTCGAGCTCCAACTTTAGCTCTCAATTTTAGGTTGGTCCTCAAGTTGTTTTGGGCCAAGTTTTGCTTTATTGACGTTCTTAATGAGTCAAGTATGTCGCAAAATGATTATTTTATCATCTTAACTCAAATGAAGGCTCAGATTTCAAATTAAGAGGAAGCTGAAGAATTTGGACGGATTTTGAAGACTTTGGCCAAGGAATTCAACTCTAGCATTTACTTTTTCAGCATTCAATGTCTAGTAAGTTGTAGCCTAGTAAGTTGTGCTATCAGATGTCATGCCCTATTTTGCACTATACGTGTATTCTACTGAACACACGTGGTATTTCTACCTACGATGCATACATCGGCATGAAATAAGCGTAGATATCGATGTATGTGACGTAGTATGAGGGGGATTAAGCCGTAATACGTGGCTAAGGGAAGAGAATGCAAGATGTGAATGCGGGAGAAGAGCAAATGACGTCGTGGGTGTAAAACAACATGAATGTGTTAGACGTGTGTGTGTGATGCACGTAGGCATGTATGGATATGCGTGGATGTATGTAGGGAGAGCCATGCTAGTGTGAAAGGAGTTGGGGGTCAATGGCAACCCCCGTAAATTTTTAGAAAGGCCAGGGACAAAACGGTCATTTGGATTAGAGATGCTGTGCGTACATCCTAAAGTTGTGTGTGCATAAACAATGGCAAACTTGTAAATATCTAGAATTTGGAGGGGTATTTTGGTCATTTAACTAAGTGCATGCTTATCTTTAGGAGGGATCTAGTTATAGATATTATAGGAGAACCTTCTCCCTTTTTCCTTACTTTTCTCTTCATTTCTCTTTTCATTTTCTTTTCTTCCTTTTCCTTCCTAATTAGGCCGGTCACCTTACCCTTCTTTTCCCCCTATTTCATCAAATGAAAACCCTAATTTCCATGCCCTAATGGGAGGAATTCATGCTTGCTTCAAGGGAGAAAGAAGTAGAAGAGAAAAAGAAGAGAAAAGAAGAAAATCAAGATTTGAGGTAGGGATCTTCTTGGATTTGGAATTCCTTCAAATTGATTTGTGTTATTATGTTATTATAGCATGTTTTACTTAGTACGTATTAGGGATGGTGAAAATTCCTGATCTAAGTCCTAATTTTCATGAATATCCCCTTGAAATTCTAAGCAAAATCACTTCTTTCAAAAGGCTAAAATTCTGTTGTGTGTTTATGCTTGGATTCTGTTCTCTGTGTTTTGAATTAGGGTTCGAAAAAAATATGAGCTTGTGGATCTTGAAGTTCTATCCCAAATTCATATAAATTTTGATATATTTTCAATTCAAGAATCAGGAGAAATAGATCCATCTTTACAACATGTCTGTTTGATTTTCAGTGTTGACACAGTTTAGAAAAATTGGCCTAGACACCTGCACACACACACAATGGAATTTTGTGTTCTTAGACTTGTTGGAAATTTAACAAGTTTTTCTAAAAATTCATCAGAGTGCTTATATGTTGAATTTCTGGTTCCAACATGCCCAAAATTGGCTTTCAATACAGACCCTGAAATCTGTCTGAAAAACAGAGTTGACACACGTTACCAAATAATTCACTATAAATCATATACTTAATATTTTTACATGAAAATTCATATGTGAACCCAAAACTGCCATATCTTCAACTTGCATTTAGATTGGTTTGTCAAATTCCCAAGAGAAATAAATGAAATGTGTGATCTTTATGACTGTCTTGGCAATTCCAGTAAGTTGGAGTGTTGGTTGAATATTGAATCGTGTGGTAATGTTAATTTTTCCATTCCATTATACATGGGTGTTTTGCTAATGACGGAATGTTTAGTTATGCTATTGTTATTACATTTGATAATGTGAAAATATTCGTTTCTATGGCGCCTACCACGTGTTTGTTGAAATGCCCCAATGAATGTGAAGTTAAAGAAACATGGGAATTGGGCCTACATGCTCTTGTATCAAGAACCCTGTTATAAATTGATGATGTTGGGGACATGAATGGCATGGATACACTATTATACTTGAATGTGTATGTGATGTGATAGAGGGCATGTCACGTGAGTGCATGACCCAGATTGCTATGTGATGATGACTGAGGGCATGGCATTTAGGTGCATGACCCGTGTTGATGAAAGGAAGTTACTGAACATGGCCACCATGATTCCTATAATGAAGCTTAAAATGCTTAATTGATGAATGAAAATGTCTCAATCCCCTCCAAAAGGGGGTAAGTTAGCAAAACCTGGGTTTTAGGTGGGATTTGAGTAAATTGTGGATATGAGGCCTGGACTGTGAAGTTGGGAGATGATTATGTGATGTGTGGAGTTTATACCCACTCGCCTTTACCGGGAGTGGAGGGGATTTTTATACCCACTCGCCTTTACCGGGAGTGGAGGGGAAGAGGGCATACGGAGGTTGTGATATGAGCCTCACTCCTGCCAGGGACGGGGGAGCTGAGAGGCCCGGCGTACAGTGCCCGTGTCCACTACGTCGTGTGCTATATTCACCCCAAATTTGGGGTGAAGTCCTTGTCCTGGTATCACACAGTTTACCCAAGTTCCAATTAACTCAATTATGAAATAATAAAATAAGAATTGCGTGTTACTTCTACTGCTGGCAGCACTTTCCCTTCCCTTTGCCTGTTTCTTGGTGACTCTGTGTCATGCCTCAGGCACTTGCACTTATCTTATTAGATATTGGTTGCTTGAACACTTGTGTTATTATTATTATTATTATTCGTGCTAACCCTTTTCTTGCAGTAACTCGACATTGGACTGCAGGTATGATTCCCTTGTTTTAGCTATTTAACTTTCATTATAACACTTAGTTACATGCTCTATTTCTCTTGGCTTGCCTTGTGGATTGATAACCTTAGAATGGCGTTCCAAATCCAAGTTGGTTCCTACTAGGGCACACATTGATGTACTCCTCCTTATTTTTCAGGTAGCAGGGGCAGCATGGTTATTGGTGACTTGGAGTTGGGTTTCAGGTGTAACACTTGGTGTGAGCTGTAGGTTGTGGTATGTCATGGTTATCTTGGGAGGTGGAGTGTGGCGGTGTATGTGCAGTGATGCACTTGGACTACGTACGTAAATGAAATGTTGTTATATAAATTATTGTTGTTGTTCTATGTTATTTACGAGTTGTTGATATTACTGTGGAGCTTTACTTGTACTATCCCAGCACATGCGTAGTGGCCTGCTTATTCAGTTTTCTCCTTTCTCTCTCTTTCCCCCTCTCATCGCCCTCACTCTTCAGGATACTTTCAAAAAAAATCCTATTGCCGGGTATTCTGGGGAACGGGGCGTGACATCAGCCTTAAAAGTTATAAGCTATTAAATGCCGATGTATGTCATTTTCAATGTGTTATATCTCTTCTTTAAAAGAGAGTAATTGTAACTTGGGAAACTAGATTGTTGACTGAGAATTCTGAAGTTGCAAGTTCTTTTAAAACTTGTTGATTAATCTTGTTATCTTTATCTAACCGTGGGAAGGTTAGTGGTGAGACAAGTGAGCTCTTTATCAATTGTCAAGGTGGCCTAGCCTTTATCTCAGTTGTGATGAACTCCATTTCCTGATCTTGAGTGGTGGCATAGCCTTTATTTCAGATGTTTATCTTTTATTCTATCTTTCAAATCTAAACTCCAGACATTTCCTTACCCATCACACATCAACTTGGTATCAGAGCTTAAAAGCAGATGACTTTTTGAGCTGTTTTGTGCTGATTTTGTGCTACTTTTTCTCTATAAATAGTGTTTTTACACATCAAATATTATTCATTTACAAATCTTTTCTTTGCTCAAAAGTGCTCAAGCTCTCAAAATTTCTTCAGATTTTTTTTAATGGCTACTGATTTTGAATTTTTTATACTTAAATTTTCGGTTTATATTTCTGATAATTTTTAGCCGTTTACAACTTGATTTGATCTCCAAAGCTTATAACATTCATATTGAGATTCAAACTTCAAGTTCTCGTTTTAATCTTGTGTTCTTAAATTCATATTCTTTCAAAGATTAAAAACTTGATCATTGATCTCTAAAGTCCAAGTGCATAGTTTAGAGAATCAATTTTCAAGACAATTCTTTTGATAAAATTGTGCTTATATATATATATATATATATATATATATATATACCATTTTGTTTGATCAAAGAACTTTCTGATTTCTTAAGCCACATATGTAATGCCCTGAAAGCTACTGCACAAGTACTAGAGGGGGGTGAATAGTACTTTAAAAATAACAAGGAGTATAATTCCTAATTATCGTGTAAACTACTACCAACAAATGCGAAAGCTAAAAATGACAACAACAAATATTCAATGCTAATAATTGATATGATGGGTTTGGATCCACCCAAGTCTCCCCGACTTGTACCCGGTAATCCTACGTCCCAGAACACCCGGATCCCCTCCGGATACTTAGGTTAGAAACCCTAACCCAAGATTTCCACTATGAATACCTTGTGAAAAACCTTCACAAGATCAAATCATACAATCAATGGCAATAGTGAATCACACAACCCGGGATCACAACCTTCTCTCACAACCGAGAGAATCAATAGCAATAAAAGAGTTTATATGAAATAAACAACAACTTACCACAAACCCTATACCTTGAGTATTCTTACCAAATAAGGGCAAGAGGGATTTGAGGAAGGAGAAGTCACCAAGACCTAGCACCACCAATATGAGCAGCAATGGGTGCCTAGGAATGAATATGAGACTTGAATCAAGCAATAGCTTGGATGGCTCAACAAGAACAAGGTTCTCTCAAGATGGATTCTAGATCTCAAATGAGGGAGAGAAAGATTACTTGTGAGGAAGAGAGCTTTGGAAATGAGTTTTAATCTCTAACTCTTTCAATCTAAATAAGTCTCTCAATAGCAGCTCTAACCTTGAGAGAAATGACCAAGCTTCGTATTTATAGGGTCCCACAAAATCGAGCTAGGTCATCTCCCAACGGTTGGAAATCTGGGGCAATTAGTCGGTCAAAGAACAACCACTGACCGACTAGTTCATCAACTAGTCGGTCGGTGAAACAACATGAACCGACTAAAGGATGAACAGTGAACAGATGAAATTTCAGACCTAGATAACTAGTCGGTCCAAGAAGACTTTCCAACCGACTAATTTCTCAACTAGTCGGTCGGTCAGTTAACTTAGACCGACTAAGAGTCAAAAACTATTAGTCTGAATACAACTTGATTTAGTCGGTCCAAGAACAAATGTTGACCGACTAGATCATCAACTAGTCAGTCACCAAACGTTCTTAGACCGACTAACGATAAATAGTAACTCAGGTGAAAAATTGGCATGTACAGTAAAGCTCAACTAGTCGGTCTAAGAAGCATCACTGACCGACTAGTTCACCAACTAGTCGGTCGGTGAGTCAACTAAGACCGACTAACTGTAAACAGTAAAGAGCTTAGAATTTGGGAGACAAACTAGTCGGTCCAAAAAGCTTTTCCGACCGACTAGATCACCATCTAGTCGGTTGGTTCTTCTTCTTGAACCAACTAACATGCACAAGAAGTCCCGATTCGAAGCGCGATGCTTCGGGAAAGTTTGAAAGGACTTCTACTAAGATCCTAGTTCTAAGATAGGAGCGATATGAAGATATAAATCGTAAGACCTACTCAAGGCTTAACATTCTACGATAGAAGCTTAAAGACTATAAATAAAACTTGTCGGTACCGTCTTCAATAGCTTCAATCGAATCTTCATGACTTCTAAAATGGTCCAAAAGCTTCAACGAAGCTTTAGGCATATGAATACGTGCTTTGAGAAGTCTTGAGAAGTCGCTTTGGATGTTCACGTGAATTTGGCGACGATCTCCATAACTGCGCTCACAAAGTGTTAGTTCACTATTTATTTATGTTTGCTCATCATCCAAAACCAAATCCGGGGAGTCCAATACTCAACATTCTCCCCCTTTTTGGTGATGACAAACCAACATAAATAATAATCAAAAATAATGATTCAAATGTAAAATACTTACTCCCCCTGCATTGATGACACGTTAATTCCAAATTGAATAAATATAATACGCATCAAGCAGAAGTGAGAAATATAAAACATGATCTAAGTATTGAAATTTAGGATCGTAATCCATTTTTATCTATCTTCACTCCCCCTGAATCTAACATAATAAATTAGATTCATGGATAATAGAGTTAAATTTTCATTTTGCCCTTGTCATTATTACTATCTCTCCCCCTTTGGCATTATCCAAAAAGAGTGGGGGGCATACAACGACAACAACAAGGCTAAAGAAAAATCCAACATCGGGAGTCGAAGAATACGACGATGGTCCAAAAGACACCAAGAAACAAAAATACACGAAGAAAATCAAGGTGTGCCAAATTGACCATTATCCAAAAGCGAAAAAACGAAATCATCAAAATACCAAATATAATTCACTTATTGAGTAAAAGAATGTGCTCTCCAATCTCAACATTTTGGTTAAATTAGTGCATGGAAAACAATTCTATGTTTTCATAGTAATAAATTCTTTTTAACCAAGTCATTAGCGTCGAGCGATGAAATCGAACATCATAGACATTAAAACGAATATAAAATGTGCACAACGAAGTAAAAGAGAACAACGATGTATATATATAAGGGATTAAACCCAGAATAATGTCTCGACCGGGCTCTCGTCTTACCCTCCTAAAAAAAGCCGAAGGCAGTGGGAGGGGGTTGGGGATTTTTCTGGGTTTTCAATATATATATATATATATATATATATATATATATATATATATATATATATATATATATATATATATATATATAGCGATCTTCGGTTGCGAAAAAGAGGCTTTTCGCACCGTGCGAAAAGATTTTTATCTTTTTTTTGAAATTTTTTTTTTCAAAATTTTTTTTTTGATGTTTAATCCATACAATTATATACCCCAGGGAAAATAATGGGTGAACCCGTTGGGGATTAGAGCACCCATCCACCCGTTACAAATTTAACGGTCTCAAAACGTGCGAATTTGATGAAATGCCTTGATCGAAGGCCAAATGACATTATTTCTCATTGATTATTTTTTGAGGGGGGTATAACAACATATAATGAGGGTGGGAAAAAGAATTTTTGAAAAAAAAAATTTCAAAAAAAAACTAAAAACATTTTCGCACGGTGCGAAATGTTCTCATTTGAAAATTTTCCTATATATATATATATATATATATATATATATATATATAAAAGGGATCAAATGACCCCCAAAAATAACCCCCAAAAATGACCCCCTATCAAAAATCCTATGCCCCCCATTTTTTCGGAAGATCCGAACCGTTCATCTTGATCTCCACCCTCTAAATACATGACCCACCAATTTTCAACCAGATCCCATGTGTTTTTCCCAGTCATCCATCCGACCCAAATTTAACGATTTCGCATGAACAGAACTTTTGCGAATGGTTGATGAATGGGTAAAACACATGGGATCGGGTTGAAAATTGGTGGGTCATGTATTTAGAGGGTGGAGATCAAGATGAACGGTTCGGATCTTCCGAAAAAATGGGGGGCATAGGATTTTTGATAGGGGGTTATTTTTGGGGGTTATTTTTGGGGGTCATTTGATCCCTCCTATATATATATATATATATATATATATATATATATATATATATATATATATATATATATATATATATATATATATATATATATATATATATATAGCGATCGTCCGTTGCGAAAAAACCCATGCGAAAACATTTTTTATATTTTTTTGAAAATTTTTTTTTCAAAATTTTTTTTGGATGTTTAATCCATACAAATATATACCCCAGGGAAAATAATGGGTGAACCCGTTGGGCATTAGAGCACACATCCACCCGTTACAAATTTAACGGTCTCAAAACGTGCGAATTTGATGAAATGCCTTGATCGAAGGCCAAATGATATTATTTCTCAAACATTATTTTTTGAGGGGGGTATAACAACATATAATGAGGGTGGAAAAAAGAATTTTTGAAAAAAAAAATTAAAAAGGAGATCTAAGGTGCCTCCTTAGATGAAAATCTAAGGAGGCGCCCCCATTTCCCCCCATCTCCTACAATTTTTTTGGAAATTTTTTTTCATGGGGTTGTTGTTCACATCATGGATGATCAATATACCAAATTTCAAGGGATTCCAATACTTTTAGAGCCACCATCTACCTCTTACTATTTCAACGGTCTAAAAACGTGCTGAATAACCCACGAAGTTGCAAGGGGTAGATGGGGGCTCAAAAAGTATTGGAATCCCTTGAAATTTGGTATGTTGATCATCCATAAGGTGAACAATAAACCCATGAAAAAAAATTTCAAAAAAAATGTGTGAGATGGTGGGAAATGGGGGCGCCTCCTTAGATTGAATCTAAGGAGGCACCTTAGAATCCCTTTACCCATATATATATATATATATAGGGGAGTATTCGGCTGCGAAAGGGATTCGCACAGCGCTCGTGCGAATGAGCTGCTATCCGTCCGATCTCTTCTCCCATCGTGAACGGCGTCCGATCTCTTCTCCCATCGTGAACGGCTGGAGATCGAGCGGGAGTGCGAATGGGCTGCTGGCCGTTCGATTTGATCTGACGGTCTCTCTCTTCCCCCATCAGCACTCAATCCCCGTGCGATCTCTCTCCTATTCCCGTCTCCCTCTCGTCTCAACTCCAGCGGTTCTCCGATGGTTCTCCGGCGATCTCCCTTCGCCCTCTCGCCTTCTCGCCCTCTCCATGTTCCCATATCGTCCCGCTGCGAGTTTGATTTGGTGAATTGGGGCTTCCTCTCTTGCCGTCGATTCGTTTGATCTGTGGAATTAGGGCGTCCCTCTTCCCTTCATCCTCAACCCACGAGACTTTACGCAGGTAAAGGAGGTTAATAATTCTTCTTTTCTCCAAAATTTCATTAAATTTCACAGTTATGATGATAAATGTTTGGCATTCAAGGAGTTTGCAGTTGTGAAATTGCAAAACCAATTCACGCTGTTATTTTTTTCTTCTTTTTCCTGGAGTCAAAATGCAATGGGCAAGATTCATCAGAGAGGAAATTCCAATGAATGAGGGAGGCACCCTAAAAAGCAAAGTGAAGAGCTCCCATATTGTGGTAGAATGCTTCCAGCAAGGGAGAAAGAATGACCTTGCTTTAACACTGGTTAATTCAGATAAAATTAAATAACCGAATGCTGTGCTGCAACTTGGTGGACAAGGATTAAGAAACAAGATAAGATTGTGAACCTAATGTAGTTTTATTGCAACCTGGAACTAGTTTTTATTGCAACCTGGAACTAGTTTTCATGAAGCTTACAAATGTCATTATTGCAGACAAACATTTATCCAGGACACTTAAGACCTTTATACATTCCCTTGCTTTTATCCATGTATGCTTCAGCTCATCATAAACTTTGGATGAACTTTGCTTTTATCCATATGTTTCAGCTCATCTTAAACTTTGGATAACCTTCGGATGATAATTTTGTAGGTTGAAATGTCAAAAATATTATGTTCTCAAGCATGGAAGGCAATGCGGGTTTTCGGGAAGTTGGGAAGAATGCAAGCGGCAAGTTAATGGATTTCATAATTTGGTGTACAAAGGATTCAACACGTATGAAGATGCTATGGTGTATTGGAATGAACAATGCACTCCAATTCGTCCAGATATGTAGGGTCGAGACATGTACACTGGTATGGAACAACGTCAAAGAGCAGGGGTGTTGGTAAATGTGGGAGAGTCCTCAGATCATGTTGCGATGAGAAATGGAGCCAGTGAGGGTAGCAGAGAACGACATACTATAGGATATGCAACTATTGATAAACGATTTGGATTGTTCGAAGCATCTTTAATCTGAATATGTTTAACATGTGCAATGACATTCAATGGTTTGTTTTTGGTCACTATTGGTTTAGTTAGCATAGCGTATCTTATGTCAATGTAATATGTAAGATGTAAATTCGGATATATGTCAATGTAATATGACATATTGTGTCAAGTTCAAATTATGGAATTCAGTTGTGCAACTTTTGTGCAATTTTCACTTATACTCCCATAGTAAATTTGACTTCAGTCCAAGAAATTTCTAAAGTTCCAGAAAAGAAACGGTTTTTTGGTTGGGCTATTTTGATGGCAGGTACTATGAACATTTATCCCGCATATTTCTAATTTGGTCATAATTTCAATGCTGGGCACAAATAAAGTTTGAGTCAAAAGAATTGCATTCACAAATAAAGTGCACTCAAAAGAATTGCAATTCAACAAAGTTGTGATACGTGCAAACGAAAATATTTCAACAAAAATTGTGCCCAATGAGCTTGCAGCATCAATTCTAATCTCATTAAGAATTTCATGTATTGATCCATCTCTCTGCCTCTCTCACATTTCATATACACTTGCATGTCCATGTAAATTTTATTCTCTCTTAAGAAATAAAAATTTGAGGTTACACATTTCGTATTTTCCTTCTCTTTTATAAACAGACATCACATGATTTTTGATGGGTATGTTAGAAGTCTTCACATGAAGTTATGACTCAATGTTTCAACAGCATTGCAAAATGCATAAACCAATCTGGCAACTTGGTATTGTTTCTCTTGGCATTGCAATTCAAAATGCATAAACCAATCTTCATATGAAATTCATAAATATGGTACAAAATGCATAAACAATTCTCATAAACCAGACAGTTGAATCATTACAAAATGTTTGGGTTTCCAAGTTGATCATTACAAAATGCATAAACCAATCTAGCAACTTGGGATTGTTTCTCTGCATATACAAAAATACAAAATACAAAATGCATAGACAAACAGTTTTGGTCCATCAACTTCTAGCATAACTCTGTCTTTGTACAAGCATTTCGTTTCACGATACTGGAAGAAGCGCGCGTTTAGATTGCAAGTTCTTCCATCTCTTTAAGTTCATCTCTTGCATGGCGACTTTAAGTGCTCCTTGTGCCCGATGCTCCTTGGGTGATTCATCTTTTAAAGAGAGTTTTGGGTTAGGACAGGGTTGGTGGTGTTTTCTGATGTTTTTGGATGTGTTGATGTTTGATGTCGATGTTGTATCATTTTTGGATGTTTGTTGATGCTGTTGATGTCGATGATGGATTGTGACTTTTTGATGTTGTTATAGTCTGTAACATTTTGATGTATGCAATGTACTTTGTGCCTTTGATGTTATGGAGTCGATGTATCTCTTGGTTGTACTCATGCTGCTTCATATATATATATATATATATATATATATATATATATATATATATATATATATATATATATATATATATATATATATATATATATATATAGGGTAAAGGGATCCTAAGGTGCCTCCTTAGATTCAATCTAAGGAGGCGCCCCCATTTCCCACAATTTCACACATTTTTTTGAAATTTTTTTTCATGGGTTTATTGTTCACCTTATGGATGATCAACATACCAAATTTCACGGGATTCCAATACTTTTTGAGCCCCCATCTACCCCTTGCAACTTCATGGGTTTTCAAGAACGTTTTTAGACCGTTGAAATAGTAAGTGGTAGATGGTGGCTCAAAAAGTATTGGAATCCCTTGAAATTTGGTATGTTGATCATCCATGATGTGAACAACAACCCCATGAAAAAAAATTCCAAAAATATTGTAGGAGATGGGAGGAAATGGGGGCGCCTCCTTAGATTTTCATCTAAGGAGGCACCTTAGATCCCCTTTTTCCATATATATATATATATATATATATATATATATATATATATATATATATATATATATATATATATATATATATATATATATATAGGTGGGATCAAATGACCCCAAAAATAACCCCCAAATATGACCCCCTATCAAAAATCCTATGCCCCCCATTTTTCGGAAGATCCGAACCGTTCATCTTGATCTCCACCCTCTAAATACCTGACCCACAAATTTTCAACCCGATCCCATGTGTTTTGCATGTTCATCCATCCGACCCAAATTTAACGGTTTCGCATGAACAGAACTTTTGCGAATGGTTGATGAACATGCAAAACACATGAGATTGGGTTGAAAATTGGTGGGTCAGGTATTTAGAGGATGTAGATCAAGATGAACGGTTCGGATCTTCCGAAAAAATGGGGGGCATAGGATTTTTGATAGGGGGTCATTTTTGGGGGTTATTTTTGGGGGTCATTTGATCCCACACACACACACACACACATATATATATATATATATATATATATATATATATATATGAAGCAGCATGAGTACAACCAAGAGATACATCGACTCCATAACATCAAAGGCACAAAGTACATTGCATACATCAAAATGTTACAGACTATAACAACATCAAAAAGTCACAATCCATCATCGACATCAACAGCATCAACAAACATCCAAAAATGATACAACATCGACATCAAACATCAACACATCCAAAAACATCAGAAAACACCACCAACCCTGTCCTAACCCAAAACTCTCTTTAAAAGATGAATCACCCAAGGAGCATCGGAGAGTCCTCCAAACAGACTCTCAAGAAGTAGTGGTAGGATCAGCAGTCTCCGTAGGTCAAGTCGAAGGAGTGGACTCAGGCTCTGCTGGGAGGAGTGGTGTGTCAACAGAAGGAATCGTCGGGGCAGGAGTGGAAACAGTAACAGCAGGCTCAACGGCAGAGGTATCAACAGGAACGTCAACAGGAGCAGACGTCTCTGGAGCAGCAGTAGACTCATCCACTGGAGCAGAAGACTCTGGAGGACATGAAGAAGTGGCAGCTCCAGCAACAGATGTGGTAGCAGCAGCAGGAGTGGCCTCAGCGCCACGAGCAAGAGAATCAACGAGCTCATCGATATCCTCATCATCCATCTTCTCATCCTCAGAAACAGGAGGAGGGACCTCAACACCAATAACACGAGCAATACGACACAGAATCTCCTCGGTACGAGCATACCGAGACTCGAGACGACGAACAGAACGAGCGAGATCATCAAGTGTGGTGAGAGGTCTAGGAGCAGTAGCTGCAGAAGATGTGCCCTGAGAAGCTGAAGGAGTCGTCCTCTGCACGTGACGGAGTGCTGCAAGAGATTTCTTTACGGCCGTCGCGTTCAGGGGAGGACCAAGTGGACGCTCATCGTCAGGAGGCAAAGGCACGTGGAAATGACGAAACACCAAAGTCAGCAGACAAGGATAAGGGAGATGCGCAGATTTCACAGACTTGCGAATACACTCGAAAGAGTCCATCTTATCGAGTATAATGCGAGCCCAATTAATCTCGCAACCCAAGAAAAGAGCGTAAATCAACTTGAGGAAGGGCTGGGATGGCAGAGATGATGAGCCGTACTTTGGAAGTAAGCACGACTTCAGGATAAGATTGAGCACCCAAGCATTCGGCTTAAATGACTTCGATGGGACACCAATGAAAGCAGGAGGGATCACATGGAAGATATCGGCGAGAACGGACTGATCCAACGAAGAGATATCATCAACAGAAATATCAGACGGGAGGAGACCAAACGACGAACAACCAAGCAACTCCCCCAAGATTTCTGCCGTGAGGACTATAGGAGTCCCCAAAACAGTAGTCTCGATGGAGTGGGTCTCACTGTACTGTCCCCGGATACGGTTTGCATAGAAAAGTTTGACCAGGCGAGGATAGGGTCGAGGGTTCGCCTTAGGGTCAAAGCGAAGGTAGTCTAAGAGTCCACTATAGGAAAGAAGATCTGCTAAGCCAAGGAAATCGGAGAATTTAACGAAATGCTCCAATAACAGCGGGAAATGTTCGATACGCGTGTATGCCGCTAGACACAAAGGGTCATCACGACACAACGATATATCGACACCACCTGCTGGCATCGGGGCCTTTCCCTTAGGCTGTCGAGTCCTAGGATGAGGTGGAGTAGTGGGTTCCTGACGTCTAGGCTCATCCTCGGGTCTAAACTCAGTGTCAGAATCAGATGGAGTAGCGGGGGTATGGAGTGTAGGCTTCCTAGACAGAGAACGTCTACTGGGTTTGGCGGTCGCCATCCTCTGCTTCTTCAGAGGAGGCGAAGACGATGAAGGTTGGGTTGGTTTAGGGCGGCGTTTGGGTTTCGAAGGATCCCTAGGGTGTGGCTCAACAGTCATATGGGAAGGACCAGAGGGAGTGATCGGTATTCTCGTCCTTGCCATAAGTGTGACAAAACGAGATCAAGCAACGTAAGAACGAGATCGATGAACCCTAGAAGCAAAACCCTAAAGCCGAAATCAAAATATGCTTGAAACCAAACCCTAGGAAGTGAAATCGACCTAGAATAGAACCCTAGATGCAAGAGAGGAGAGGAGGGATACCTAGGAGGAAGATCGACGGCCGTTGATGGTCGGAAAACGGCGATCGGACAGTGGAATCGACGGTGGAAGACGAAAGGGGTTCGGGGTTTTTGAGCTGGAGAGCGAGCGTCGATTGACTAGAAAGACGAATAATCGATTAGAAACGAACTTAAGTCGGTCGAAATGCGAAAAGACACGATTGTCCCTGAGCACTTAGTCGGTCACAGTTCAAGCACTGACCGACTAGATGACGATCTAGTCGGTCGGTCAATGAGCTTGAACCGACTAAGTCGAAACAGCCGGTAGACAAAAAAAATTTAGGGCTAGAGTTAGTCGGTCTAAGTTCAAGTGCTGACCGACTAGTTTTCATTCTAGTCGGTCGGTAAGTGAACGTGGACCGACTAAATGAAGTCAGTAGCAAAAGAAAATTGTAAGCTTGAACTAGTCGGTTTGAGTTCATTAGCTGACCGACTAGATGTGCATCTAGTCGGTTGGTTGATGAACTGAGACCGACTAGATGAGTCCAAACATAGATAAATGAGTTCTCTCCTAAATGTACTTGGACGAAACATCGTTCAACTCTCAAAAATCATCAAACTATCCCATTAATCATCGAAAAACTTAAATACGACGTTCAAGAGTAAATTCGAGCATAAATTCCAAAAATTCACAAAAATCCCGAAAGAATCCAATAAGTCTAGCATGAACAAATATAGCGAAATAGAATAGCATGCAAGATTATTGAATAAAAATGAATCCTATATCTCGGATTCACCCATAATCCCCAATTCTCGACGCAACCGCACAAAGGAGTCCTCCTTTAGGGGTTTCGTGAAAATATCGGTGATTTGCTTCTGGGTTTCAACGTACACTAATATGATGTCCTTTTTAGCAACATGATCATCTAAGAAATGGTGTCGGACATCTATGTGTTTAGAACGGGAATGGTGCACCGGATTCTTGGAAAGACAAATGGCACTTTGGTTGTCCACCATGATAGGGCTAGTATCATAATGTATACCAAAATCCTTAAGTGTGTGTCTCATCCAAAGAACCTGGGCACATGCAGCACCGGCGGCAATGTATTCCGCCTCGGTGGAAGAAAGTTGTCACGACCCGCTTCCCTAATATGGAGGCGAGACGTAAAAAGGTCCGCACGAGAGTGGAGCTGTGAAGCCCCAAACCCGATAAGCGTCAATAAAACATAAGCAGGTCCATGTAACCACAACGGAGCAACAATAATAATAAAAGGAGAGACAGAAATAAAATTCTCATATCTCATAAATTGTCCAACATGAAAATAAGTTCAACATCCAGAAAAGCCACCAGGCTAAAAGAAAGAGTCTAAGGCCCAGAATAAGGCCAACAAAAGCAACAACGCAACAAAGTATAGGTGCTACGCACCGACAACAAAACAACTGTCTAAACAAAAGGAAGACACAACGAAGACACTAGGACTGGTCCTCAGTGTCCACGTACTCCCCGTCAAACACAAGCTCGGGCTCGGCGTCAGCAAACACCTCGTCCTCAACAAGGTACTCAGGCTCGGGTTGGAGAATAAGGTGGCGGATGCGTTGTCTCGCAGAGGGGAGTGGGCTAGTTTGAGGGCTATTTCCTTACCTATGTGGATGGATTGAGAGTCAATGCTACATGAGGCAGAGTCAGACCCAAAGTTGAGACAGGTCCGGGAGGCGCTGTAGGGAGGAGGAGAAGGACCGAAGGGATACTCATTAGAGGGACGACAGTTGTTGTATTAGGGGAGGTTGGTGTTGCTAAGGACGTCGACCTTCATATCGACACTATTTCAGGAGTTCCATGGCACGGCGGTGGTGGGCCATTCAGGCGTGCAACAGACGTACATGAAGATGGGCAGGGAGGTATTTTGGCTGGGGAAGCGAAAGATGGTATCTCATTTGGTAGCTGCTTGTGACGTTTGCCAACGTCACAAATACATGGCCATGACACCAGCGGGGTTGTTACATCCGTTAGCCTTGCCAGAGAGGGTTTGGGGGAGGTTACGATGGACTTCATCGATGGGCTACCACGGTCAGAGGGGTACACAGTGATTTTTGTAGTGGTAGATAGGCTTAGTAAGTATGCTCACTTCATTCCGTTGAAGCATCCTTACATGGCCGTATCCGTGGCAACCGCTTTTATTCGGGAGGTGGTTAGACTGCATGGGATACCTGGCGCTATAGTGTCTGACAGAGACAATGTATTCACAAGTGGGTTCTGGAAGAAGTTATTTCGAGTGCAGGGAACTGTACTCAAGAGGATCACTGCTTATCACCCCTAGACGGACGGACAGACAGAGGTGGTGAATTACAGCATAGAGACGTATCTGCGATGTTTTGCTTCGGAGACTCCGCATCAGTGGTACAGATGGTTGGCATGGGCGGAGTACTGGTATAACACCTCATACCACTCCTCAGCAGGGATGACCCCATTCCGGATATTACATGGTCATGACCCACCGCAGTTGATTCGTTATGGGCAACAGGGGATGCCGATGTCAATGGTGGAGGATTATATGGGGAGAGAGATAGTATGCTGGAGAAATTACGGAGGCATTTGACGAGGGCACATCAGGCAATGAAGGCGAAGACGACGTGAATCGTCTAGACGTGCAGTTTCAGGAGGACGACATGGTGTACTTGAAGCTGCGATCCTACCGTCAGAGATCGCTAGCTCAGCGAAGGAATGAGATGCTAGCGGCGCGGTATTATGGGCCCTACGAGATTATGTCCCGGATTGGTCAGATGGCATACAAACTGAGGTTACCCCTACGGCGGCGATACACCCAGTCTTTCATGTGTCCAAGCTCGGAGGGTGATTGGTGATCATATGGTGTTGTCAGCGTTACCGCCCACACTTACTGATGACATGGAGGTGCTGTTGGAACAGCTGGAGGTGAGAGCTGTGTGTCATGGCCCGGGTCGACGGAGGGAGGTGCTAATACATTAGACTGGCTTACATGACTGTGACGCTACTTAGGAGGCGTTCGACGTGATGCAGGAACAGTTTCCAGATTTCCACCTTGAGGACAAGGTGTCTCTTCTACGAACAGGTATTGATGCGGACGCGCCGGGCCCACAGGAGGCAGACCCGCATGATGGGGGTGGCCCATCACACGATGTGGTCATGCGGGACGAGCCACTGGTCGGGTGGGTGACTTACTTCAGGAGGAGACGTGGGTAGACGACTTAACTTGTAGCGGGGCATTTTTTTCTTTCAACATAAATCTGAACTTTTCCCCTTATTTTATATTCTAGGGCTAGCTGTCATTTTTCTTTATGCTTAATTTTGTGAAGAACATTTAAGCGTCAACTTGGACGGTGTTTAGGCTTTAGTCCGTGCATCTAAAGCTAGGAGAGAGGGTCTCCTCTTTAAAGAGATCTATTATCTTATTGTTCATCGTTGTTTTTTGTCAAAATTCCAATAAAGTTTCCACCGTTTTCATATTTTCTATATATATTCGTTGTTTTACTTTTTTGTGCGAGTAAATCGCATCACATACATGATTAGTCTAAGATTGACAAAGACCTAGCGAAAATCACTCTACTTATGAACCTCCACACTAGGTATTTCTATGCACCACATTAGCTACACTTCAATCGATTAGATGACACAAGCAAGCCTTTAGGAGCTAGCCATTAGCTTCTCTTAAAAACTTTATTACCCAACACTTGGGCTCTGCACATTAGAAACTCAATGGTAAGGGGTTGCTGCTGCATATTAGTGTTTCTTTAGGCTTAGCAAGAACTGAATCAACCTATGAGGCATGGCAAGTAGGGCCTCCAAAAGAGCGTTGGCATACAAGCCAACGCATGACCCATTTCGCTCTTAAGCCCAAATAATTAAGAGAGTCCCAAGTCAACTAATTAAAATTTAACTACAAATTTCACTCAGGAGAATGCCATCGTCTTGAATAAACCGAACTTGACCTAAATTGGACTTCAAGTTGGGGGTTTCAAGCTGACTTCTCTTGCATATATAAATAGGTATCATACGTACCATCAAGGTGCGCGCTTTCTAGTAAGAAATACCTTAGCCAATTCTTATTTTCTTTTAACTGTTATTTCCAAGATCACATGTAATTTTTGCATTGGATGAGGTTAGGTCCGAATCCTATCTTTGCTCACAGTTGTTAATTTGTTCAAATCCATGAGAAAGTCATTGGGTTCGAGTGTCATCTTCTTCCTCATAAAAGAAATTAGCAGGGTGCACATCGATCAAGTCATTTGAGATACCATATTACATGTATTGTTATCTCTGCAACCGGATCCAAAAAATCATTGCAATATGGCATTCATTTTCATTCATTTTCTCCATCCCCTAATGATGCTCCAACCTTTAGTTCTCTCAAAATGAAGAATTATGAAAATACAATCTATACTAACAATCCATAAACTTAAAAGAAATCATTGTGATTTTTTTTTTCAAATAAAAAGCTGCTAGATGATACAAAGACAAAAGAATTTACAAGGAAATTTGTGGATTAGGTTATTTTGGAGGACGTGTGTTCGTTTATGTTTGCTTATGTTCGTTTGGTAAGCTTAACAAACAAGCTTGAACAGGTTTTTAGAGCTCGGTTAGTAAACGAACAGAGCTTGAACATGGATTTTGTTCATGAACAAAACCAAGCTCCCTGTTCAAGCTCGTTCAAGCTCGTTCGTCAACAGCCCTACTTGCATGTCTACCCAGAAAACAGACAGATGGTCTCATGACAAGAACATCAATGATGCAATACATGAGGAACCCAATGTAAGCAGGCTCGAAGTTAATAGATAAGTATATTTCGCGATGTGATTAGTCCAGGACCACGCCAGCTGCTGCATCCTTCGACTCCCCTTGTTGCTTTCCCCCTCTCTGTTGTTTTTTCTGCTGATAAACCCCACACCTCATAACTCCATGGGCCCCTCTCTTTATGGGTTTCTTAATGGCTGAATGGGCAGCCATCTCACTTGCTTTTGAGTGACCGACAGAGGCAAAGGGGAGCCCTCTCCCTCAGTTTTCTTTTCCAGAGAAGGAAAAGTAGGTGCATTGGCTATTCCACAGAGCCAAAAACCAGAGAGGAGCTGCTGCTATTTCTTTTGGGAGAGCCAAGTGTTCTTGGATCTGAAAGTGGAGGGGAAGAAAGCTAGGGAGCTTCTTCTCGTGTGAGATCCAAGGTGAGTGTCTTCGTTTCTTCTTCCGTGTTTGAGATCTAGAGTCCCTTGGGTAGCTTCCTAGTTTGGGGCTATATTACCAAGGAGTGATCTCTATTGGTGTGGGATTGGTCCCTTGAGGAGCTCTACGTGTTGTAGAGGCTTTGTTATCAAGGATTCCCACTTGGTTGAGAGTGTGTGAGCTTGGTGAGAGATCTAGGGTTAGGTCTTGTTGCTTGGAGCTAATCTCTCATTGTGGAGGAAGAAGATGATGGGGTCGGTGTATGCCTTGCTTGATCAGTAGTGGAACCGGGTGCATTGGATGCTGGACGTAGGTTGTTCGCAACCGAACCAGGGTAAATCTCCGTCTCTTTTGTATTGCCTTTATTTCGTATTATATGCGTGTGCCTACATATATCTGTCGCAAGATCAAGAAGAGGGTTGTTTGTTGGTGACAACTTTCTTTTGTGCCCGTGAGGTGTTTGGTTTTGTGCCTAGGTGACATCTCGGTGGAATTCGGGCTTGGGATTGTTGGCCACCGTTTCCGCGTATTGCATGTGGCGTTGTGTACCTAGCCTAAGTGTTGGGGAGGTGCACAGGGGATCCAACAAGTGGTATCAGAGCTTTCGGTTTGCGAAGAAGTGTAGTGCCGCGATGGCGTCTTGCTCATATGAGGAGACGGCCGGGTGTTTATACGAAGTAGAGAGGCTTAAAGGCCGGGACAATTATGGTCCGTGGCGACAAAAGATGGTGGCTTTGTTGAAGCACCATGGAGTTTACGGTGCCGTATGTGATACGGGCATGCCATGTAAGGCAACGGTGTATGATAAGCGAATGATGGAGCTTAAAGCCCTCGGTGAGATATTGCAATCCTTGGAGGATGAGATCCTTAGGCAATTTGCCGATGTGGAGGTCGTGAGCGACCTATGGAGGATGCTTGAAGCTCGGTACTCGACCAAGACACCAATTGGACGAAGGTTGCAATTGTGGCAACGCTTCCATACTCATAGGATGAAAAGGGGAACCTCGTTGTGGAACCATGTTGGTGAGATGGACCGTATAGTAATGGACCTACGGGAATTGGGGAGTGTGATAGAGGACGAGCAACATGCTATGGCACTATTGTGTTCTCTTGCTCCGGTGTATTCCAAGTTTGTAGGCTCGATGTTGAATGGCCGAGACTCACTGACGTTGGATGAGGTGAAGTCTGCATTTCATACGGAGGATTTCCAGAGTTTGGTGTTAGGTGACACCGATGGTTGTGAGGTACCCAATGTCATCAGGGGTCGCCAAGAGGGTGGACCCACTCCAAGATCCAAGACGGGTCGTTCCAAGAGTTGGAATCGGCAGCAGCGGCAGCGGTCCAAGTCAAGGGGCCGCGGTGACAACAAATGCTTTCTATGCAAGGAAAGCGGGCATTGGAAGAGGGATTGTCCGAGGTTGAAAGCGAGGACATCGATTGGCATTGTGGAAGAGGTTGCTCAGAGTTCGACTCATGTTGGAGCACGAGACGGGATGTTTTCTGACGAGGATGATTGCTCGGTGTTTGCGGCATACTCCGTGGGAGAAGCACAATGTTCGTGGTTATTGGACTCGGGGTGTTCATTCCATATGACTCCGGATCGGAGTGCGTTCGACCCATACATTCCATGCATTGGAGAGAGTGTTCTCGTGGGGAATGGTATGGAGTGCGAGCAGGTTGGGAGTGGCACAGTCAGAGTCAGGATGCACGATGGCATCGTCCGTGTGTTTGATGGCGTCAGACATGTTCCTGATCTTCGCAGTGGCCTGATATCGATAGGAGTTTTGACCGGGATGGGCTACAGGGCAGTGATCGAGGAGGATCGACTGCGTATATCCCGAGGATGCCTGGTTGTCATGAGGGGGAAGAAGCGTGGCAACTTGTATGCGCTCGATGGACACACAGTAGTAGGTGAGACTGGCAGATCACAGGAGTCCGAGTGTAGAGATCCAGCGAGACTATGGCATCTCAGATTGGGGCATGCTGATGAGCAGAGCCTTGACATTCTTCAGAGGAGGAGTGTGTTCGGAGGTGATCGTGGGGTTGAGTCTTGCAGTGACTGTAGTGCAGAGCGGCCGAGGCAAGTGCAGTTTGGGACAGCTGTCAGACACAGTAGGGAGCCCCTAGAGTGCGTCTACGCCGGCGTATGGGGTCCATGTCCAGTTCCTTCCCTGGAAGGCGCGAGGTACTTCGCGGCCTTCATAGATGACTTCTCGAGGAGAGTCATGGTTACTCTCATGGGATCTCGGGAGGAGATTCATGAGAAGGTGCGGCTATGGAGGAGCATAGTCGAGAGGCGGATGGGTAGACCCGTAGGAGAGATCCGTACCAATGACGTAGAGATACATGATGTTTGCAAGTCAGAGGGGATCGCGTGCCGATACACCATTCCTGATGGAGACCCTCACGGTGGCGTAGCAGACAGTATGATCAGGATGTTGGTAGAGAAAACACGGGGGCTACTGAGACCATCTGGTCTTCTTAGGGAATTATGGGCGGAGACACTTGCTACTGCGGTATACCTCATCAACCGAACACCGTCACTAGCCGCAGGTAGTTCTATTCCCGAGGAGTTATGGACGGGCAGAGTCGTTGACTTCTCACACTTGCGTACGTTTGGATGTCCGGTGTGGCCACACGAGAGGGACGATGACGATGTAGGACAGTGCATGCATGATTGTGTCCTAGTCGGGTACGTTGGTGGAGGTGCGAGAGGGTACAGGTTATGGTGTCCTAGTACCCGCGAAGTGATTGTCAGACGACACGTCATGGTTGACGAGTCTGCAGTGCTTAGGGCGGAGCAGACTCATGACGGTGTGCAGAGAACAGAGGACAGCCCGGTCCATAGAGAGGATGAGGTGATTCAGATTCAGACTCGGACATATGATCAGACACGTGTGCAGACGGACAGGGTGCAGAGTTCATCCGATGTGGTCAGTGTCAGTGATCTGCAGGCATCTCACGATGTAGCTCCAGATTCAGTTCAGTTGGAGGTGCAGAGGACAGCGGTCTACGAGGAGGCGTTGCAGTCGGTCGTCGTATCGATGCAGTCAGCTGCAGTGTGTGAAGGGACAGAGGTCTCTCACAGTTCCAGCGTGCACGTTATGGGTGCTCTTGAGGAGACCCAGCATGCTGAGGTATGCAGCTTTAGCTTCGAGGTAGAGCCGTCGATCTACGGAGGAGTAAGGCAGTTGGTTTCCGCACCGATGCCAGAGGTTGCAATGGGTGAGACAGATGTCTCTCACGTTTCTAGCACGCATGAGTTGGTGGTTTCTGAGGAGGACCAGCGTGTTGAGGTGTGCAGCTTCAGCTTCAGGGTAGAGAGGTCTTCTGAGGAGCTTGACATCAGGGTAGAGCATTCGCTGTGCATGGTAGAGCAGTCTTCACAGCATGGGCACATGCGATATGGCTCTCGTTTGGCTAGGGATACTTTATCATGCGCATCTTCTGATACTTCAGTGGCCAGACCAGTAGAGATACAGAGGAGCAGGGAATCTGATAGCGTGGTGGAGCATGGAGACTCCCACGGCAGTGTGGAGACTGCGATAGTGGTCCCAGGTGGAGTTGTCACTAGGGACATGGAGCTGAGAGTTATGAGGCCACATATCGAGTGCATTCTCACTCGATATAGGGAGGATGCAGAGCCGAGAGGAGCTCCTTCAGTGTGCGCTCATATCTCACCTTCGGCGAGTTCATCACAGAGCATGGCAGGTGAGGACGATCTTCAGAGGCTAGATGTTGGTGCGGCGGGCAGTTTGGCGCTTGTGAGTGCGCATTCGTGTCTTGAGTTGTCGGCACAGTCAGTTGAGGCACGAAGGCGATGGACGGCGAGTCTTGATGACAGACATCAGCACACAGAGCAGATACAGACAGCGTATCGATGTGACCCAGCTGGGGTCAGTCTGCAGAGCAGCGGGGACGACGGCGTGTTTCTCATAGATGATGGCCATGACGAGCATGAGTTGCTCGCAGACCCGTGGGGTGATGATAGTGATGTTCATGGATTGACAGAGGGCTCATTGGACACTGGCACGGTGTCATTTGATTCATTCATGGAGTCCGAGCTCGCAGGGTTATCCTCAGAGACAGATGACTTCATTGCAGACATGGCGATGGACGAGGCGGAGATGCGTGAAGCTAGGCTCAGACGACTTCTGAGCTTGGCATGTCTCTCGAAGGATTGAGGCGCCAGAGGGCGTGATTTCCGATGCACATGATGGAGGTTCACATGTCTGATGGTCAAGGCAAGGTGTGTTCATACACGATGAAGTGATAGAGCTGGAGCTGTGCTGAAGTGCGTGTGGTTTATCAGCAGGGTAGAGTGTTGTTTTTTCTGCTGATAAACCCCACACCTCATAACTCCATGGGCCCCTCTCTTTATGGGTTTCTTAATGGCTGAATGGGCAGCCATCTCACTTGCTTTTGAGTGACCGACAGAGGCAAAGGGGAGCCCTCTCCCTCAGTTTTCTTTTCCAGAGAAGGAAAAGTAGGTGCATTGGCTATTCCACAGAGCCAAAAACCAGAGAGGAGCTGCTGCTATTTCTTTTGGGAGAGCCAAGTGTTCTTGGATCTGAAAGTGGAGGGGAAGAAAGCTAGGGAGCTTCTTCTCGTGTGAGATCCAAGGTGAGTGTCTTCGTTTCTTCTTCCGTGTTTGAGATCTAGAGTCCCTTGGGTAGCTTCCTAGTTTGGGGCTATATTACCAAGGAGTGATCTCTATTGGTGTGGGATTGGTCCCTTGAGGAGCTCTACGTGTTGTAGAGGCTTTGTTATCAAGGATTCCCACTTGGTTGAGAGTGTGTGAGCTTGGTGAGAGATCTAGGGTTAGGTCTTGTTGCTTGGAGCTAATCTCTCATTGTGGAGGAAGAAGATGATGGGGTCGGTGTATGCCTTGCTTGATCAGTAGTGGAACCGGGTGCATTGGATGCTGGACGTAGGTTGTTCGCAACCGAACCAGGGTAAATCTCCGTCTCTTTTGTATTGCCTTTATTTCGTATTATATGCGTGTGCCTACATATATCTGTCGCAAGATCAAGAAGAGGGTTGTTTGTTGGTGACAACTTTCTTTTGTGCCCGTGAGGTGTTTGGTTTTGTGCCTAGGTGACATCTCGGTGGAATTCGGGCTTGGGATTGTTGGCCACCGTTTCCGCGTATTGCATGTGGCGTTGTGTACCTAGCCTAAGTGTTGGGGAGGTGCACAGGGGATCCAACACTCTCCCCCTATAGATGTTCCTCTCTTCTCTACGTATCAGTAAAGCTTGCCACAACTCCACAAAAAAAACCATACCATAAACAGTTGGTCTAATGAAGACTGAGGCAACTGATATTGTCGCCAACAACAATATTAAAACCAATCAACTCAACATTCGCCATAAAACAAAACTTTCAAGCATTACAATTAGCCCTCGATAGGTTATTGGCAGAGATAGCTACAGGAGGTTATTTGCAGAGGTAGCTACAGGCAAGACCAAGTCCCCTTAAAAGACAAACAAAAGCTATCGGTGTTTAGAGCATGATATTCACTGGATGAGGTTAGGGCAGAATCCTATCTTTGCTCACGGTTGTTAAGGGCCTGTTTCTTTGGGTTGCTTTGGGTTGGGATTTACTGTTGTGAATAGTAAATCTTGAGACGAGAGAAGTGGTTGGAAAGTGATTTTGAGATTTGTGTGTATGTCCCACACTAAAGTAGTGTGTTTCTTTGGGTTAAAGTGGGATTGAGATTGGTGGATGAGGAAAGTTGAAAGTGTGAGAAATAATAATAAACTAATATATTTAAATATAAAACTTAATTAAAAAAACACAAACTCTCTAAAAAATTTGTGAGAATAGCACAAAATTTTAGCTGGCAGCTGGAGATTGGATAAACGATTACGGGCCCCACCATAGCAACTGGATTGCGTTTGTAATCCCCGTGAATTGCGGGGATTGTGGCAGTCGGGGTTCCGCTGCTCCACGTCGTCGAAAGTCACAGAATTTGCTTTGAAATTTTTTTGGCCATTGGAACACGAAACTGGATTGTTGGCTGATTTAACAGGGAACAGTGCGAAAAATCAACTTTCCCCGAGCAAAGAAACTTAAAGAAACAGGCCCTAATTTGTTCAAATCCAAGAGAAAGTAATTAGGTTCGAGTGTCATCTTAATCCTCATAAAAGAAATTAGCAGGGTGCACATCGATCAAGTCATTTGAGATCCCATATTACATGTATTGTTATCTCTGCAACCGGATCCAAAAAATCATTGCAATATGGCATTCATTTTCATCCATTTTCTCCATCCCCTAATGATGCTCCAACCTTTATAGTTCTCTCAAAATGAAGAATTATGAAAATACAATCTATACTAACAATCCATAAACTTAAAAGAAATCATTGTGATTTTTTTTTTTCAAATAAAAAGCTGCTAGATGATACAAAGACAAAAGAATTTACAAGGAAATTTGTGGATTAGGTTATTTTGGAGGACGTGTGTTGAGTTTGGATTCTTGTCCCACACTCAAGAAAGTGTGTAATAGAAGTGGAGCGTTTCTAAGCAAAATAAGAGAGAAACAAAGAATTACACATTCTATAGATAAACATTTTGATCCATTTTCAAGAGTACTGAGTGTGCAATCTGGCCTTGTTCTCTTCCCACCACACCCTTGCCTTCACCTCCCCGAACCTCTCCCGGCTGCATGGTCCATCGACACACACACACGAGCAATCAGCAACAATAAAAACCAACTATTTTGCTCTTTTTTGGTTGTTATCAATTCAAAACTCTAGACATCAATTCACCTGAGTTCAACTCGAAGCAGCTCCTTTGAGCCATCCAACAGCGTCCGAACGGTCACAAATACTCCAGGCTCATCTTCCACAACACATTCTGTAATTTTGTTCTCCCCTTCTTCTTCGACGACGGCGGTGTTATTTGACTCCAAGCACGCCGGTGATGAGCTGCCAGCATCATCACGAGCTTCTGTTGGATTGGTTTCGGCCTGAGACGACGAGGAAAAGAATTACATGGGTCGAATGACACTAAAAATATATGTTCCATTTGAACGATGATACAGTTGAATCACCTCGTCGTCGGACTGAGGAGGAGTTGCTGGTCGGCTCTCTTGTTGGATGGTGTAGAGCTCCATGATCTTGTCGTAGTTCTCACCCCACCATTTCTGGGCTTCAGATGCATCAAAGCACTCCTCGCTGAAACACATGAAATAAGTTAAAAATTTTCTTTTTTGGGAATCGACAAGCATATAAAATAAGAAGAAGAGGACACCTGAAACGGATCTTCTTCAAACGATTGAATCCGTTGCCAAGCACCGACAAGGTTAGAAGTACGCCGGGCTCCGGTTCGGCCACCCATTCCTCCTCCCCTCCTCCGTTGGCGTCGACGCCATTTGCTTCCTTCGGATCTCGCGGCTTCTTTCGATGGCCCCTCACCGCCTTCAGGGACAAGTTCTTGACCTACGCTTTGCGAACGAAAAAGTGAGAACAAATACAACAAAGACGGGAAATGAAATAGAGCGTACTCAAAATTATCTCACTTGCTTGGCGATGTCCCTCGCCAGCCCTTTTGTGTTGGGACACAGAATGCAGGTAAGCATTTCAGAAACTCTCGCGAATGACAATTTGTGTTTGAAGATGAAGAAAAAGTTCTTTTCACGAAGAACTTTTTATGATGGTATTCCAACATGATTCAAGGTGTCATTAATTTGAATTTTGAATTCTTCCCCTTATTGCTCCCTCATCACTCTCCCTCTAAATATGCTTACCAAATCTAGCAACATATGCCTTAAGTTTCCCAATATCCATCTCTTATTTCAAATTATCTTACATCTTCAAAAAAAAAATTTGAAATAAAAATAAGCTAGAAAATAAGGGGAAAAAATCTATTTAGGAATTGTTTTCAAGTCAAGTCCAAAAGTTCGGTTCACACGGACCGCATCCAAACTTCCAAAGACTAAAGGGGCGGTGGTAACCACACCGCGAGTTCGCAGATCTGACGTGCGGCGTAGAAATAGTAAAGTGGATGTGGGGCCATGAAATGGAGCAAACTAGCGGGTCGGGGAGAGAAACAGCCCGGGCAGGCTTCACGCTGCCCGCAACCTCTGGAACAGGCTTAGACACCGCCATCCCCCCAAATGCCGCCAAAAAAATCTTCTTCCCGATTCAATGAATGCGTGTGATCCACGTAGCCGGGCTAGGATAAGGTACAGTGTTCCGGCGGAGCGTGGGGCTTCTGACTCACTGAAATTGTTCGCTGTCGTGGTTTAAGGGTCGAATCGTAACCAAAGCTCCGTTTCTCTCTCTCTCCTCTCTTTCTCCCTCTTTCTCTATCTCCTCGCTTTTTCAATCCCCACCCAAATTTCGAGCCCTAAATTCCACGATTCCGAGGCGAGTTATCGACGCTAGGGTTAGGGTTTCGGCCCATTCTCATTCTTCTGGAGATTTTTTTGAACTGATTTGGGGGAATTTGGCGGTTGATGCTGTGTTTTCTTGTGATTTTGTGCAGGGATCGTCATAAGATTGCCGGTAATTTGGGGGAGATCGAGCGCCAGCGGAGGGCGTCTTAAAATCGGTGCGTTACGTGTTCTATTTGGGACGGATTTCGATTAATCTTGTTAGGGTTAGGGTTTGTTTGATCAAATTCATATGTTTCTCTTTTAAGTTTGGGTATGTTTTTGTGATAAAGGTGAGACTTTTGTGAGACGGGACGAAATTTCTGATATCAATTAGATGCAGCTTTTGTTTGTTGTCATCGTGTTGTTTCTGGGTTCTGTTATTTTATGAAATGGATTAAATTTGTATGCTTGATTAAACCCTACCCTCTTGGATTATGATTATAGTTGGAATTGGCTTTTGTTGTTTTGGATATTGACTAGGTGTATATAAAAAATACCTAAGCTTTTAGGCCATCACTAAAGCATTTCGCCTTTTTTCTTGTGGGCATCGCTTTCTTGGAGTTTTAGTGGTGGGCTAACTTTTCTTCTTTTTTGTTTATTGCTTTAATTGTTGTGTCATTTTGCGACGTGTTCTTCTGCAATTCATGTTGAGATATCTTTCTTTTGGTGAAAGTGTGAGGGGTTTTCTTTTGGTGAAAGTGTGAGGGGTTTTCTTTTGGTGAGATGAGATACTGCATTCAGATGTTCTTTTAACTTTACGCTTTGTAATGTAGTTTTAATCGTATCAATCTTCCGTTTTGAGGCAGCATATAAAATAATTTCTCATGGTGGTGTAGTTGGGATGTTGCTTATGCGCCCCAATGGAAGTATGAGATTGTTATGTTAAATGTTTATTGATGGTGATGGATATATCCTTCTAGCTTTGTCCTGAAGTGTGACATTTATTTTAGCTATTTGAGGGGGTCTGATAAGCATCAATGTTTTGTGATGGGAGGTAAATTCTTCTTCTTTGTAGTACTGTGTTTATTTCTGTTTGCAGCTAAGAGGATAAGGGTTTATGTTTTTTGTTCATTTATCAAAAAAGTTTTGTTGGCCTAATTTACTCTGGGAAGCTTGGGTACTTCTGCAGTTGTCATGTTATTCTCTCTTTTTTGCACCTTGCTCTTGCCATAGTCAGATTTATATTCCCTTTAATCCTCTTGGGCAAAAATGCCTTGGATGCATAAAGTGTATGTTTTGGGTAAATCCTGATGGAATTTTGTCATTATAATGTTGTCGACAACTTATTGGTTCTATTTCCTTATTGGTTCTATTTCTGGTCCCAACTATTCTCCTTTCATTACTGGATTGTTGATGAGAGTAGGACCTACGATGATATGAATTCTTTAAAATTTTGAGATATGTAGCCTGTAGTAAATGGGCATGAACAATGTTTTCATTTTGTAGTCGCAGTTTCCTGTATTTTCTAGCTTTTTCTTTGATCTTTAGGATTACACGCGCACATGGACGCACACATTGGAAATTGCTTGTCAACTATTGGTATTATTGTGTACTATAATTTCTTTCTGTGATTGATATTGATGAGTTTACTTTCTTTTTATGTTATTTTTCCCTGAGTTGTTAGTTTGGTGCAGAGAACTGAAACAATGGAGCACCATGACGAGACAGGATGCCATGCTCTGGAGGGTCCAATCCTTTGCATCAACAACTGTGGTTTCTTCGGTAGTGCAGCAACTATGAACATGTGCTCCAAGTGCCACAAGGATCTTGTGTTAAAACAAGAACAGGCCAAGCTGGCGGCATCTTCCATCGGCAGCATTGTGAATGGTAATGGGAGCACCAGTGGAAAAGAGCCGGTTGTATCTGGAAATTCTGATGTAGCCGTTGCTCCAGTGGAGCTTAAGATCATATCAGCACAGCTATGTGATGCTTCTGTCTCTAGTGAAAGCAGTGTGCCAACAGCGAAGGCGGGTCCAAGCAGGTGCAACACCTGTAAGAAACGGGTCGGCCTAACTGGCTTCAATTGCCGGTGTGGTAATGTATTTTGCGCGTTGCACCGCTATTCGGACAAGCATGATTGCCCATTTGATTACCGGACAGCTGCTAGGGATGCAATTGCCAAAGCCAACCCCGTTGTCAAGGCCGAGAAGCTTGACAAGATCTAGGGATGAGAGAGAAGATTCCTGCATTCTTGATCTGGCTCCGCTATCTAAATGCCCTTTTTCCCCCTATGTTGGCTGCTTGTCTTTGTTGGTGTCCTTTATCGAAGTAAATGCTGGAGGAATGATGATGATGCCCACCAGCATCTTGGCAGCATAAAGAAATCTTTATCTTGTTACTTGAAAAAAAGGTTTGCATGTTCCGTCTAGTGTGTAAACTTTCTCATTTGATGATTGTTTGATGGACAACTGTGTGCTTATGAATTTGTTATCTTTGTGATCTACTGTCGAAGTTCATTTATCGCATTTTATAGTGGTAATTTAGTAGCGTTAGTACATGACATGATATTGTGCATTTTCAATTACCTTGTTATTTGCATTTTGTATGCTTCTGTTAATGTTCATTCCGTGACTGCTCATTTTGACTTAATTTCTGTATGTGTTTTAAATCAATATTTTCATATTTACTGATAGGGCTGCTTTACCATCAATAGGTTTGTGAACACTGAACGTCTGTTTGCCAGTGCGTGTAGAGTAGCGTTAACAACACAAATTTATTTGTGAAACATTGTACGTTGTGATTGTTGAATGCACACATGTGCCTTTCTGTCTCCTTGTTTCTTTTTTTTTTGAACTGTAGCTAAGTGGTTTATATATGTAGTCTTTTGCAGCATTCTTGAGGGCATGGTAATTGAGCTTTTGAATGTTTGACTAGATTTTTAAAGGCTCATGGGAACTTTTATCTCATGCTATGAGATATGGGTAAGACTTGTCTTCACAACCTACATCTTGCATTTCCTTGAGAAAGGCTAGGTTCTGCAGTATGGTCTATTGGTTTGTAATGCATTTGTTATCAGTGTTCTACATAATTTGGAAACTTATTTTTTAATTATTTGCTTTACACATGATCTTCTTAACTCGATTGTATCAGTGTGAAATTGGTTACATCTGCTACATTTGTATGAGAAAAAGCAATGTCAGTTATAAGCTTCTACCTCAATACTTGCTCAGCTGGCTTGGAATTGAACATGTCTAGATATCATTCTGGAAGGAAACGCATGGTAAGGTATTTCATCTTTTTTTATTAATGAGAATCAACTAATTTGTTTGTACATGATCTCTAAGTTGACAATCTATTATATAAATGAAGATTTTTTTTGAATCTTTATCCCACATGGCATCAAAATGTGACTAGAACAAAATGTTTGGGAGAGTGGGAGGCACAGTGGAGTGTGAGTGAGTGGTTGGGTGTGGAGTTGGGTGTTTTGATGGAACCCCAAATAAAAGTCCACCACATTCCCCTTATTTGCAAGTTTGCCATTGTATTTTCATAAAACCCAAAGACCCCTTTTCTTCCCCCTATTTACAGATTTGCAATCGCTTTTTTTTCCCGTTTTGGACTCGTGTTTTTTGGCGCTTTATTCCCTGCTTTTGTGCCCCTGCGACGACTGACCCATGGTTTCTTTTCGGTGTCAGTATTGCGTTCGGGAGACGATTGTCCCCGTCTTTCTTGCGCTCGGGAGATGACTGTTCCCGTCGCCATTTCGCCCGGTGAACCGACTGTCCCATCGGTTTGTTTGTACATGATCTCTAAGTTGTTTGTACATGATCTCTAAGTTGACAATCTATTATATAAATGCGTACTTTTTTTTTGAATATTTGTCTTACATGGCATCAAAATGACTAGGACAATATTTAAGGGAGTGGGGGCCCAATTGAGTGTGAGTGAGTGATTAGGTGTGGAGTTGAGTGTTTTGATGGAACATCCAAGCAAAAGCCCACCACATTCTCCTTATTTGCAAGTTTTCCATTGTAGTTTCATAAAACCCAAAGACCCCTCATCTTTCCCCTATTTACAGATTTGCAATCGCTCTTTTTCCGCTTTACAACCGTGTTTTTTGGTGCATTATTTCCTGCATTTGTGCCCATGCGACGACTGACCCAGTTTTCTTTTCTGCGTCAGTATTACGTTCGGGAGACGATTGTCCCCGTCTTTCTTGCGCTCGGGAGACGACTGTCCCGTTGCCATTTCGCCCGTGAACTGGCTGCCACATCGGATTCGCACCGGAGAGACGACATTTGTCGTGCCCTTCGGGCATGGGCATTCGCTAGTCCTTTATACGAAAGAGGGAGGTTGATGTGATTTTGTCCTATGTGGCAGTCACATCAATCTCCTCCATACTTTCCCCCCTTATGCCCCCTCTATTATTTACTGGGTTGCCATTGACATTTTCCCCATTAAGCCACCCCACCCCCCAAACAATAACATATGTACATGTCCCCTCCCCAAAACAAAACAATCCACACAGTCAAACCCACTCTTTTATCTCCATTACCCATGTTCGTTTGTGGGTCACGCATTCCGTGTTTGGGCTTTTTTGGTTCCCCGTGCATATAGTGCACGTGTTATTTCTAGTTCTTTTATATTAAACTGCTTTTCCAAACTGTTTTTATTATATTATTTGTTTATTTTTTGTGCATTGTGATTTTTCTTTTGTTGGAACATTACGTCTAATTACATGTTTAAATGTGGCTATTAGTGCATAATTGGTTTATGCTACAATACTATTTCTATAACATTACCTTCCATCTAACTCTAAAAATGTAATGCTAACCTTAAGCTCTTACATGTGACCCTAACTGCAATGTTAAGTCTTCAAGTTTTATTCTTAAGCTCAACTCTAATCCTAATCCGAAAACATAAAAGCTGGAAATACAATCTAAAGTGTAGTGTTATATTTCTTTGGAAACATATTTTGTTATGTAAGACGTCCCGTGCCTAGGGGGATTGGTGATTAAATCTGACAAAGCTCTGTTTATTATTTTGTTCTATTTCATTTTGACCCGATCATATATCAGTCTGAAGACGTCTCGTGTTAGGGTCCATTTGGTTTACAAAGTTGCATGTTGAATTTAAGTATAGTATCATCCATCTCATCTAAGCAATGGACAGTGTCAAGCCCATGGATTTGTTAAGGAGCTTTATGAAGGTACGACTTACAAGCAAAAGAGAAGCGTGCTAATATGAACATGATATGATGCTTATTGTCAATGGACGGCCATGCATTGGCTTACATACTTGAAGCACTGTAGCAATCACTAGTCACTCTAGTCAGTATTGCGTTCTATTTGACTATACACTCGACAGCAGAAAATTTAATTGAAATAATGTGTCATGTTTGTTTGCTGGTCTTGTTACCTGTTGGTGTCCAAGACTCTATGGTACTTTGTTCGTTAGAACAAGAAATGCCACTTGAATTAAATTGCTATGTAAAAGCTGTGACTGCTATTTAGAAGCCATGCCAAGTTCTCGAACCCAAGGATGAATGTGTTTAAGATTGCAATATAGGATTTGGTCCAAGGTTTCTAGGATACACTTGCATTTATTTTACAGAGGAAGGTAGCTTTGATAAACGGCTTTGGATGATAAGAGAGTGTGTGTGTGTGCGTGAGACTTGAGTATTGTTGTCCACTTTCGCTAATATATGTAGTGTGCCCCGTTTGGGTGAGTATTTGAAGTAGGCATTTCGTACCTCAATCTATTGTTGTTGTATTGTTATGGTTGAATTTGATTAAACCTTCCTGATTTTGGCACATTATTATAGAACCCTCTAAATTATTTTTGGCTTCACAAAATCGTCTACTTATTTGCCTTTTGTTATATAAGTTCCATCTGTTTGATATATGTCACATGGTATATTTTAGAATTTTTACAACAAAACCCCCTTGAATTTCTGTTGGGGCATGAATATTTTAACATAAACACCCGAATAGAATTGCTTTCTATTGAGAGAAACATGCCCCGATCCTATAGTTGCACCGTCAGTTTCCATCGAAGTTCCAAGGTATGGCCCATTCGCTCTCTTTTAAATATTTGGCTGTCTATAATTTTTGATGAAGAAGGCATTAATTCTGAGGAGGATGTTATAAACTTATAAGATGATATCAATCTCAAAATGTCGAGTAGTCATTGTCCATGCCATGGCTCTCTATATTTTCTTCCTCAATGGGGGGTAAGAAGTCCAAGGGACCCCCATTACTTAGTAGTGGGGTGTAATGTAAGATAATGAGGGGATGGAGGCCAAAGGCCTCCCTCAACTCACAACACTCTCACTTATCTCTCCATTATCTTGGGTTAATCATATGAGTACTTCAGGATTCAATATGCTAATGAGGTAGATACTTTTGGATGTAGAGCCACTGTGGTTACCTCGTTAAAACTTTAGCTGTGGAAAACTCAGTGGGAAAAACCAGCAGCTTTAAGGGAAAAGAGTACAATCAACTGGTGACTCCCCCCTGATCCATACAAGCCTTATGCTTGTAGGTCTTTCAGCTTTCATTAGGGGTGGACACTTCAGGGTCCAGAGTTAAATGATGTTGCCTCATTAAAAATATTTGGTTATGAAAAACCCAGTGGAAAAACACATAGCTAAGGGAAAAGAGTGCAACTTTACTATCAACTCCCCCCGATTTGTACAAGCTTTAGGCTTGCAGATGTCCTATGTATCAATACAATCATTTCCTATTTGTCTATATATTCATCATGTTTTGAAAGCAAATACAATCATCGCTCATCTATACAAGTTTCACTTATATATAGAGGCTACTGGAAAACAGTGGCTGGAAAACAGTGGCGCTCTGGAGTGGTACGCTCTTCGAAGTTGGTAGATGACTCCACGTATGTATTCTTTTACTCAGTCTTCACTGTGTCTGCAAGGTACTGTTGGACCTGGCTGAGCGTATTCTAGACTTGCTTCTTGAATGATAAGCTTCTCAGAAGATGTAGACTTTGGAGGATGATGTGTAGATCTTTAGGAGGTGGTCGGACATTTGTGCTTAGTCATCGCGATGATCTGTAAACCTGCATATGCGATATATATTCCTTGGATGATGATCCTTGACCCTTGGAAGTTGCACAGAAGCAGCTTAGCCTTGGTCCAGTGGTGTTCTCCAGGGCAGCACTGTATCTGACTAACAGCTTTATTGCAGACGTTCTATTAGAGACACGTGCAGTTGGCCAGATAAAAGAGTGTAACTAGTACACTAGAGCTAGGCTCTTCAGGACATAGGATGTCCTCCACCTCTTCCAGCAACTGGAAGGCGTCATAAATAAGCATCCATTTTTAATAGATTGCAAATGGATATCTTTCTTCATAAACTCCTGGTGTATGAAGAATATGATATGTATAAAAGGATTAAACCACGAAGGTGTTTAATCTGTAAGCCGAGACAATACCTTGTTTAGCCTAGGTATTTCATTACGAATGTATGCTTAAGGCTATCAGATATCTCAACGGTCTCTGCAGGAGATCCTATTAGATTTAAGTCTGCAGGCCAAATTAATTTAAATTCAGAAATTAATATCTAATTCTGAAAACCCTATTAAACCCTGACAATTCCAGAAAATCCTGGAAATATCGGAATAAATCTGAAAAAAATTCTGGAAAAATCAGGAAGAATCAGGGTGAGAATATTGAGTTTGATGAACTCCTCTTGGGGTATTTGGGGCAAGTAATAATTCTATTACTTAATTAGATGTGTTATTCATTTTTAATTGCCTTCTTTTAAATTGGATAAAAATTATTTTACGTTTTAGTAATTACAAGGATCCTGAGACCGCTCTGTCGTTAGGTTAGTTACCTAACCTAACGGGTAATGACGTTTTTCCGTGGTCCAAGTAACTATTAAACGTAAATTTAATATATTTATCCAATAAAATTGCCTGCGATGTTGGAAAAAAATGTATTGTTTATGCCTGTGATGTTGCATAATTATATTATTAATACTGCCTGGAATGTTAGTAAGACTGTGTTGTGGTTTTTGGATCGGCCGTTATTAGTCACCACCATTTATTTTTCCTCGCATTTTATTTTTTTATTTTTAAGTGAAAATGTAGTGAGGAACTTAACGTAAAAAGCCAACGCCCGGAAAAACTTCGCCTGAAGATGGAGGAAAATTGCTAATGCTGGGACCCCCAAGGGTTTCCAAATTGTAATTTTTATTTTCTCGTAATTCAAAATGTATAAGGGACTTTGGACTTTTATTATTTTTGGTGGTGACCGCCTGATCCCCACAACAGTCTTAATTTTACTATTATGCATGTCTTAATTTTTGAATAATATTTAATTCATGCTTATTCAATGCTTTGATAAATGGCAAAGATTGCGATCGTCGATTTTGATATTCTCGATGCGGCTGAAAAAAAGTTACTTGAGCAGGCAGCTGGACCTGAAGTTCCATCTGCGCTCACAGGGAATAAGTCACACAATTCAGGCTCCAGCTACGGCTGTGACAACTGATGAATGGACTTCTACTGTTAGAGTCTCCGATGTAGAGAAGGCGAAAGCTATTATCTATATCAGGAGACATATTGATCGGACCCTGAAGGCCGAATATCTAACGGTGGAAGACCCTCATGAAATGTGGACATCACTTGAGGACAGACACAAACATCAGAAAGATGTTATCCTCCTTCGTACACGTTATGAGTGGGAAAATCTCCGACTTCAGGACTTCAAGTCTGTAGCTGAGTATAACTCAGCTCTCCATAACATCACCTCACACCTGAAATTGTGTGGTGAACAAGTCTCGGAAACCCGAATGCTTGAGAAAACATATACATCCTTCCATGAGAAGGATGCTATTCTCATGCAATAGTATCATGAACGCAAGTTCTTGAGGTACTCTGATTTAGTCTCCTGTCTTCTTATGGCAGAGAACAGTAGAACAGAGGACTCCTATTGGCCACTCATAACATACGCTCTGCTGGCTCTGCTCCTCTCCTTGAAGCTCACACATTTTCTTCTCAGAAGATGAAGAACAAACACAAGGGCAGATTCAACAAGGGAAAATCTGCGAAGAAGCAGATCAGAGCTCTTCCCCAGAACAACAATAATAAGGGGAACGAAAAGAATCCGTGAAAGAGGAATACCTCTGACCAGACTTCTACTCCCAAGAAAACCTGGGATGAAAAATGCCACAGACGTGGCATGACTGGACATTGGTCCAGGGTCTGTTGTACTCCACGCCACCTCCAAGATTTGTATATGGCAAGCCTGAAGCTTTCCTCTGAAACAAATCTGGTGGATATATAGCCTTCAACTCGGTTCAACAACGAGAATTTCGAGAATAAAGACCTCCTTGACTAAAGCTAATTTATTCATCTTTTCATCCATTATCATTAATATTTTGATTATGTCCTTTATCTTAATCGAATGTAGTTTTCCTTTTCAATAAAACTTTTTACATTCTTTTCTAGAGATAGAGATGAATTGTGACTTCCTAATGGATAGTGCCTCCACGCACAAGATCCTTCTTGATAGATTCTATTTTAATAGCATCTTAATTATTATGGTCCCATCACTACAATTTTAGGACTAAATTATATAATAGAAGGATCAAGTGAAGCAATTTTATTGCTTCCAAATCAAACACAAATTATAATAAAAGATGTTTTATTTTCTCCATAATCAAACAGAAATCTATTAAAGTTCAAGGACATCCGTTTAAACAGATATTACTTGGAAACTAATGATTTCAATAGTGTTGAATAATTGTATGTTATTTGTAATAAGGATGATATTGAAATCATCCTAGAACGTTTTAAAGAACTCTCGTTGAGCCTTTATCAAACATACATTCAACCTATAGAAGCTAATCTGATAGAGCACCAGCAGTGTTCTACATCACCAGAATTCAATCTCTGGCAATTATAGACTAGGTCACCCAGGATCGAAAATGATGTACCGCATCATAACCCACTCCAGTGGACAAAAATTGAGGAACATGAAGATTCTTCCAAATGGTGATTTTCATTGTCCCCATGTTATAAAGGTAAAACTAATCAGGAGACCGTTCCACCTGAAAGTGAGGTTTTGAATCTCCTAGCTTCTTGGAGAAAATACAAGGAGACATTTGTGGGCCAATTCACCCATCAAGTTCTCTATTTCGGTACTTTTTGGTACTGATAGATGCATCTTCATAAAATTATTTTCCATACTAGGCTCACAAAACAAAAGCCTGAAGCTTCTGAGACCATTTCTTGGGACACTAAGTCTTTGTCTCAATATGATCCGCGTACTAATATCTTTGAAGATGAGATCCTGAAGATCCTTCACATTCAGAATACTTTTACTACGGGACAATTTTACTGATAACCAGAAGATTATCAGATGACATGTCCCTGCTGTCAATACACTAGCTAGGATTGACATCCCCAAAATGGGTGCAATCCACTGGCAGCAGAATCGGCCGTATCTTAAATAAAAAGAGGACGACTGCCTGGCTCCAATGATAAATTCTCTCGTAAGAGGAATATACTTGGAGATATAAAGAATATCCCACCACAGGATGCTGAGCTCGGACCAGTAACATCTCCCCTCCTTCAGTCCCCCGAAGAGGACAATACAGGAGAAATATAATTAAAAATTCGTATGTACTGGGGAGGTACTGGACAGAAAAAGCACTGTCGACGACGACGACTTTGCGTTCGATATTGCTATTCACGTCCCTAAAGGCGACGATGATATTGATCCACTATCTCTAGCTAAATACAAACGCAGAGATGATTGGCCAAAGTGGAACGAAGCAATAGGAGTAGAGCTGGACTCACTCTTGAAACGCAAATTCTTTGGACCAGTAGTCCAAACACCAAGAGGTGTAAAACCTATGGGATACAAGATGGTATTCGTAAGGAAAAAAATAAGAATAATCAGATCGTACGCTACAAAGCACGGCTTGTAGCTCAGGGATTTTTCCAACGACCGGGGATGGATTATGAATATACTTCCCCGGGTAATGGATACGATCACATTTCCAATTCATAATAAGCTTAAATGGAAGGCCTAGAAATGCAGCTCATGGACGTTGTGACTGCATATCTACATTGCAATATAGATAAAGATATCTATATGAAACTTCCAGATTGTTTCAAAATACCAACAGAAATAAAATATAAACCTCGGGACGTCTATTCTGTTAAGCTACAAAGATCATTATATGTTCTTAAGCAATCGGGAAAAATGTGGAAACAGACTGAGTGATTTCCTTGTTCAACAAGGTTTCACCAATAATGAAGTCTGCCCGTGTATTTTCATTAAAACCACAGGAACAGAATTTGTATTAATAACCGTCTAATTAGACGACTTAAACCTCATCGAATCTCATGCAGAGATTGATGATATATCTGCAAGCCTCAAACTAACGTTTGAAATGAAAGACCTAGGCAAGACTATATATAGTCTTGGCTTACAGATATAAAATCTCAGTGGAGGAATCTTGTTACACTAATCTACATACACAAGGAAATTATTTAAAAATTTGCATGTGGATAAATGACATCCTCTAAGTACACTGATTGAGACGTGCACAATCCAAGTAGGATACACACGCTCACCTTCCAAGGGTAGGAGTGTCAAAGCAATATAATCCCGGTAAGTACGGGGTCGAATCCACAGAGACAATTCGTTTCACATTCACAGTCTCGATTGGTTAAGAAAATGCTAAAAATGTTGGTACGACCAACTAAACTAACAAGCGTAGTGTGGAGTGTGGTGGTAAGACGGTCGAGCCAAACCCAAGGTAGGTAGGGTGGAGACCAAAGTGTGGGGCTAGTCAAGCAAGGAGAATGTATGGAATGGGATGTCATTAGGGTCGTGGGTTGATTAGTAATCGATTCATTCCAAATGAATCAACCCCCGCATCCATTTCAAGGTATGTGGGGTTATGCACGTAGGTAATGCCCTTAAGGCACACCGCCGTTCTACGGCCCCACCAAGAGTAATGCACGATTCATCCGTGTGTTGATTAGTCGGTTGAAATCCCTAACTTAAGCTCGTGAGTCAATCCTTGCATCCGTGTCAATAGAATGCAAGGATGATGCACGTAGGTGTGACCCTTAAGGCACACCACCGTTCTACGGTCCCGCCAAGAGTGGTGCACGACTCAATTAAACCTAGGGCACAACCCATCAATCAACACTACTAGCATCCATTTCAAGGCATGCTAGGTCTATTAAATGCAAGAGATGAGCAATTAATCAACCACACAACCCTAGTTAATCCCAATCCACACACAAATGGCTCTAGGCCTTCATAATGAAAGAAACTTGATAATCATTAAAGAAGAGCAAATAAACATTCATTACAAGCCAGAAATCAAATAACTATCAAATGGGTCTCGCTCTCATTCAACATTCATTCAAATATTCATACAAAGAAAGAGAAGCCAAATGTTACAAGAGAGGGAAGAGATCACCAATAGAAGCCCTAGAAATGCAGGCTCTCCCCTTCCTTGAAGCTCCTCCAAGCTCTCATAGCCTCCATTGGCTCCACCCCTAGCCCTAGCTCTTGGGGAAGAAGATGGAGGGTCTAAAACCCCCAATGGAACAGTAAAACCTCCCTTGGCCGAACTCCACATTACATCAGAGTTTGGGGGTTTTAAACCCCTAGGGCATTGCATCCTAACCCTCCAAAGAAGCATCCAATGGCCCTCATCGACTGGGGAGAAATCGGGTTAAGAAAAACTCGTTTCTCGTAACCCAGATCCGCCAGGAAAAACCTGCAACAGGCGACTGCTGAAAAAACGTCAGTCGCATGTCGTTGGTCAGGCAACGTAGCTTCCTAAGGATGGGCATGCGACTGTCTTGAAAATCACAGTCGACTGTGAATGACACATGCGACTGTCTTTTGTGCTTCAGTCGCCTGCTGCAGAAGTTTCAAATCGACAGAGAGTTGGATTTCCTTCTGTCACGCCCCGCTTCCCTAAAATGGAGGCGAGACGTGAGAAGGTCCGCACAGACGTGGAGCTGTGAAGCCACACGCCTGATAAGCGTCAATAAATTAAATGCAGGTCCCTGTAACCACGAACAGAACAAAGATAATAACACAAGAGAGACAGAAATAAAATCTCACATCTCAGAATTGTCCAACATTAAAAATTAAGTTCAATATCCAGAAAAGCCACCAGGCTAAAAGAAAGAGTCTAAAGGCCCAGAACAAGGCCAACAATGACAAACATAAACAGAGTATTGGTGCCACGCACCGGCAACAAAAACAGTCTAACACGAAGAACACAAGCAGCCTCTACTACTGATCGCCCGTGTCCTCGTGCTCCTCAACGAACGCAGGCTCTGACTCAGCGTCAGCAAACACCACGTCCTCCGCAGCACTCTCAGGCTCGGGTTCTAACATGTGTCACCCAAAAGAGTAAAGGGGGCACATGTCAGCAAGTCTAAAAGACTTGGGCAAGGAAACTGAAAAGAAGGTAAACTAACAACCTAGCAGTTACAGTATGATGCTTAACATGGCAAGTATAAAATGGAAGTGACAAACATGGTAGGGTGCAAGTAACAAGTAACATGTAGCAAGTACGACATGGATGACAAGTTTACAAGTATAGACACGGACAAGTACAAGTCAAGTAAATCACGTCAAGTAAACACGTCGTGCACAGAGATTCCGCCCGTTGGCTAGAGTGGCTGATCGGGCCAACTCCTAAGCTCAAGTGACCGTTTATCCCTACTCCTCCACGTGTATCGAGCCAGGGCATTACCCTGAACACGGAATGCTCGCTTCTGGAACACGAGCCAGGAAGTGTTTTGCACGTATATCGAGCCAGGGCATTACCCCGAACACGGAATGCTCGCTTCTGGAACACGAGCCAGGAAATGTATTTAACACGTATGGCATAGGGTTATGCCCGCATAACGGGTGCCTAGCCGGTAACACGGAAACACGGATTTGTACAAGGATTTGTAGCGTGTGCTACGATGCAACATTCAATGCATGGATGACATAGCATGCAGTAGGCGTACAGGTAAGGAATTTAAACATGGCAGTTTAATATGCAGGAACAACAAGTTAAAAGGGTTGGATCTAGCTTCGTCGTCAAGCTAGATCAATTGAGGTGACGGATCTAGTTTCGTTGTCAAACTAGATCAAATAGGCGTCTAGGCAGCTATCATTTCACTGTCTAGTCTCTTTTACGCTACAACAAGCAAATGGCCTAAGGCATGGCCTAAAACCCTAAGTGGCAAGTTTCACTTGCCTAGCACCAAGGATGACGATCAACGAGGCACGTCACAAAATGTTAGCTACGGGGATGAGATCGCTGCCATGGCAAAACAATATTAGAACAACATCCAACATAGTTTTATTAGGGTTTAACAAAAATCACAAATCGGGTTATGAGAATATTAGAGGATCGATTCACTACCGTATGAAGCGGAAGATCGATGCCGAGCAAGCACGGCAACGGAAGAAACGGTCCGGGGAACCACGGTTCAGATCTGAAATGGATGGAGAAATCTGGAGAAAAATGGGGTTTGATGGGGTTTTGGGGGTTTTCCGGCGGCCTAGAGGTGATGGCCGGCGCAAATGGAGAGGGAGATGGGCTCTTGATGAAGGAGGAAGGGCTAGGGGAAGATGGGTGATGATTTGGGGAAGAAGGAGGCTCAGGAGAAATAAAAGAAGAAAGAAAAACGTTTGGGGGTTTAAATAGGCACAAGCCGGCGGCTGGGCAAACCCTAGGTTTACGACAGCGATTAGTCGGTCAAAGAAGGGTTGTTGACCGACTAGTTTAACAACTAGTCGGTCGGTCGACCAACTATGACCGACTAAAATCAAGCATCGAAAAAGAGAATAAATTTGGGTAGTGAGTTAGTCGGTCTGTGAAGGTTCGTCGACCGACTAGTTTGCAACCTAGTCGGTCGGTGAGTGTTCATAAACCGACTAACGATAAACAGTAACTCAGGTGAAATTTATCAAAGGAACTAGTCGGTCTGAGAGCAAGTTCTGACCGACTAGTTTCACATCTAGTCGGTCGGTGGTTGTTCTTAGACCGACTAAGAGCAAACAGTAACTCCTGTACAATTGATTCAATGAACTAGTCGGTTTGAGTAGAGTTGCCGACCGACTAGATCTCAATCTAGTCGGTTGGTTCCCCTTCTTGAACCAACTAACGTGCACGAAAAGTGCCGAATTGAAGCGCGAAGCTTCGGGAAGATTCCTACGGCTTCTAAGATCACTCTAACTCTAAAATATGAGCGATATGAAGCTCGTCACGAGTGACTTACTCCAAAACTCAACGATCTAAGGAAGAAGCTAGAAAATCACAACGAAACGAACGAAAACGAAAGCTACGGAGATGGAAAACCACACATAGGGAGAAAATCCACCAAAACATATATATAATATAGATAATCCAAAATACATGAAAACCAGTCGTTACATCTTCCCCAACTTAGATTAAAGTCCGTCCTCGGACTTCCTAACATATCTAGTCGCTCTAGTAACTACCCCAATCATATCACATTCAATCAGGTATAGTCATTACAAGTGCTTATATTCGCACTAGGTAATTAAACATTAACACTACTAGCATGTATCATCCACGCACATCATACTCTTATACCTATCATAGCCATTCATACTCATACATGTATCTCAATCATATATATATACATCCCCTATATAGCTACTACTTACCTAGCACAAACAATAGTTCAGCTACTCACTTATAGTTAATATTAGTCTCATACTAGCAAATACAACCATCGCTCTACGCATAGATAGCTACCTATGCATCAAGCAACCATGGGCATATTGCCCCCTAATATTTCCTAGTTTACATCCAATGTCAACATATCACTACAAGTAACCACACCACTCAATATTCAATCATGTTATTATATCTAAGATACATTTACCGCTACTATAATTTCACAATTCTTAGTTACTCCTGTACATGCAAATATTTCACTATAACTTCACATCGCATACGGCCCTATAATTATACCCACGACACGCCACACATATAATAGTCACCAAAACTTATAACTAAGCACATACTTACCCGTGCATGGTGCACACCCACACACGCTAATATTTCATTCATATATATACCAATTACACCACTGTATACTTAGCACATCCACACACCTGGTTAGCTAGCACACATACGTTCACACAGGCAAGTCCTTAGTAAATAACTATACCACAAGACCAACACATATATAACTATATACTGGTATAGCGACCCACAATCATGTGCGTAACACGACCAGGCACAAACACTCCTACCCCTATACATGTATCAACATCGCTATATGCAAACTACAGACATACATAGCAATACTCTTAGAGTATACCCACTCAAGCTTGAGTGAGACCCAAAATATATATCTATGTACGTAACACGGTATCTATTCTTATACCAATACCACCCTCTAATACATTCACATCTACCAACATGACCACATACATACTAAAATATCAATCGCTATATTTAGTCAGGTCACACTCACATAATTAAATCACTTTACATACCATAGTAATAGTACAGACCTCAACACACGTATAACTATAATACCCTTCCTAATACATGCATTCACCGTATAGTCACGCACATGTAATTCATATATTCACACCATATCCTACTAATTATAATTAGTATACCAATACATTTACACATACATAGTTACGGTGTGCAATAGTCGTGTATACCTCATGGTATACACGCATACGACATCCCGTAAAAGCAAGCAATACCAATCAAAATTATAATCCTATTACCATATGTATATTACCTATAATTCATGCAGCAAACCATAGCTACTTACGTCTAAGCACAATACGTATCTACGTACGAGCATATACTCACCCGTACAAGCACACATGTCATATAATAGGCCTACTCGCTCAACTAAACGTACACCTATTATTGCTCCCATCAACACTTAGCTTTACCAACATATTATTTCAAGCATTATAAGCATCTCCGACTACATACGTCTCATTAAATAACCCAGCACATATTCATATACTCAAACGTTCCTAGAGTGGAATAGGTACCCTCACACATATCTATAAATACTAACACACATACAGATTCATAACATCATGAATAACTCTGAGTAGGTATATTTCACACAATAGGCAATCATTTTTATACCACAGGGGAGTACACTCATTCAAGCCCACATACACAACTTAGGTACAAGCACCACGACCTCATCACAAAGGTCCAAGGCCTACTTAACAAATTAGGGTTGACACAGACATAGACGGGCACTAAAGCCTAAGCAATAGAGGAAAACCTAGGTCGAACGCGTGACGAGGGAAGGATCGATGAACACGAGTTCAGATAGGACGAATACAAGGAGACAGCTTGGTTAGGAACAACGACCCACTTGTGAATGTTTAGGTAGAGGAAAGGGAGGTGTAGCGATACTTATATAGGATACAGAAACAAAATAGTGTAAGTAACATAAGCTAAAATACGGGGAAATTGAAACTGTCGTACTTCAAATGTTGGAGTCCTCATCTGTATAAAAATATTTGGAGATCGATAAAACAAGTTGTTCGAAACAAGTTTAAGTGAAATATACATAGTGAGAGAAAATGGTGTATTGGCTTATAGAAAGCTATTTTAAAAAGTAAATCATTCACACGAACATTAAGGATGTAGTTTTAGAAAATATTATACGGCAGTAATTTAATAATGTTGGCAAAAGTTTTGAAGTGAAATTAAATTAATTAAAGAATTCTAACTCGTGTTAAATACTTTCAAAGTCTTTAAGCCCGGAAAACTTAAATAATCAATATTGAAACTACTTTTAAAGTAACCAGGATTTGCCAAAAAGAAATCGTTTTACACAAAGCTCTTAACATACGAGCTAACGAGCCTAGTACGGATATATAAAAATATTTGAAATTCAATTTAGTTTAGAAATTATTCTAGAAGCATGTATGGTGAACGGAAAACTTAGTAGTATGTTTATCAAAATTCGTAATAAGCTTTAAAACCAAATTATGGAAGGTCCAAATCAGAAAATGGTTACGAAATAGTAATTTCACAATAATCTGAAATAGGGGAAACGATGAGCACAACTTTGGTTTGTTGGAAGCTGAAATCATACATGACTTGAAAAGTATACTAAAGGAAACGCGATGAGTCAGTTGTATGGCATAAATAAGAAAAGGAAAAATTACAAATCGAATTGCGCAAAATAAAGGTACGGTTCAGAATAAAATTTATATAAGAAGGGACAAGGTGTTTTCATGGGTACGGAAGGTATAGGCTGGCAAAATACAATGGGTTAGTATTCCAAATTGCGACAAAAGTTTTAGAGGTTTTTAAGTCAACAAAGGAGCATGAAGTATAAGTATATATATTAAAATTTCGAACAAATTTAAACTTAGGAAAAAGGAAACCGAAAAGATACTTTCAGAAGATTCAAGATTTGCAACGGAGAGGTTCGAAAATATTATACGACAGTAGTTTAATATAATATTTCGGCAAAATTTCGAAATTCAAAGAATGAAATCCGATCAACTATAGTGTGAAAATTTAAGCACATGCTAAATGCTTCCAAGTTTTAAAACTGAAGAGAATTTCCAAACAAATAATATTTAAAATACTTTTTAGAGGGACCCGGATTTGCCAAACAACTGATTTATACAAGATCTTAAAGTACGAGTACAATGAACCGAGGACTGATATATAAAAAATAATTGAAGTTCTATTTACCTTGGAAGATATTCTAAAGTAATCAAAATTGTAGTAAAGTTTTAAAACCAAAATACGAGAAATATTGGTTAGCAAAAAGCTACGAGATTAAAAAAATTTTCAACCAATAGACTTCAAAATCTACGAAAGGATTTTAACTCGATCGATGATCGCGCCTGGGCGTACACCCTAAAGAGCGACCGTGTAGTTTTTCCGCAAGCGCACGGTGTAGCGGCGAGCGGGTATCGAACACAGGGAGGACGTATGATAGTGCCTTCTCCGAACAACCTGGCTATAAGGACAGAAAAATAGGAAATTGCCTTTCGGCGGTGTTGTCACAATCGTCAAACAATGTAAAGAGATATAAAATCAAATAAAGACGCCTAGGGAATAGGGAATCCCTGCTACTCACCGTATCTCGTCATTGTGATTCATCGGTTTCACAGTTGCTAGGGTAGAATGTCGGGTGAACTAGTTGCAACTGAATGTAAAACCTAGCTCACGCTCTCGCGCTGTTGCCGGTCTATAGCAAACCTAGGCTCGGGTCCAATCTCTTGCAAACCCTAGCCTAGGCAAGCTAGCATTAGGATCAACGTCATCGTTCAATCGCATCCCGAGCCCACTCTCGTGCAAACTCGGGCTACGACCTAGGTTGGGATAGTTCCTACCCGTCCAATCTCTTGCAAACGGGTATCGGTATAGAATTGCAACCGAGAATCCTAGTATCGGCCCAATCTCTTGCAAACCGATACTACAGAAACTCAATTTCAACCCAATTCGGATTTCTAGGGTTTCCTATCGAATTGGGATCCAATCTCTTGCAAATCCCAATCGATATGAACACCTAGCTATCCGTATTATATCAATCCCAAACTAACCCTAATCAATTCTAGCAATAGTTCTACCAAATCGTCACAAATCGGAAATTGGGCTCGTAGTGTTCATCCCCACGCCCTAAGACGTTAAGACTACTCACAAATCATATTGCTAATGGAAGAATAATCAATAGAAACAGCAATGGAATTCATAGCAATAAAAATAGGATTTTTAATAGAGAGGGAGACAAACCAATGTAGCTTTCCAAGAATCCAACAAAATAACACTTTTCTCTCCTCTCCAATCACAAGAATTAAACTCTAAAAAGTCTAATCTAAAAAGGCTGCCAAAAGCAATAAAAAAGCTCCCTAAACTAGGTTAGAATCTGGGGTTAAATACCCCCCAAAACTGCCCAAAAATTCGTGACCAAACTGCCCCTGTGTAGGTCCAAAATCGTGATTTCCGCTACAGGCAGCGCTGCTCACTCGGTCGAGTGACAAATGTCACTCGACCGAGTGAGAAACCCTGACGGATTCCAGTAACTCTGGGGTCTTGGGGGTCGTCACATCGGGCGTCACTCGGCCGAGTGAGTTGTCGTCACTCGGCCGATGGGCTTATCTTCACTCGGGCGGACGGCAATTGCCACTCGGCCGAGTCGGGCTTCTGCTGCTCAGACTGACGGATTACAGTAAGTTGACTCTTTTTTATGGCCGTCGTCTGGGTGCCACTCGGGCGGACGGGATACGTCACTCGGCCGAGTCAGCTTCTGATGCTCGGCCGAGTGCACGCTGATATGCTGCTTGGAGCGTGTCCGATCTGGCCGGCCGAGCGGGGTCTCGTTGGTCGGCCGAGTGACTCCTTCACTCGGCCGAGTGAGACACTGAAGATGCCCAAATTGCGTATTTTTGCCTCCTCGTCGCTCCTACGACGTTCTTTCTTCTTCCGCTCCTCTCCAATCTCAAAATACCCCTCAGGGAAGTCGTCGGTGACACTCCGGAGTGGGTGTATCTCGGAATCACTCCAAATCGCTCCAAATCTCCTGAAATACGACAAAAACAACAAATCGTGAAAAGTATCGCAATGTTGTCGATAAATCGTGAAAAACGTGATTTGAGCGATTCAAATGGCATGTAAACATGCGGGAAAAAGGTGTAAAATATGGAGTGATCAATCGAATAGGGAGGAATTTAAATATTTAAGAAGAGGAGGGGTAGTCATCAAGAATTGCTTCTACACGAAGCTCCGGGATATAATACACATTGATGCACCAGAGTCAAGAGGACTCGTGCCAGAAATGTGCAAACCCAAATCACACCTAACAACTAGCCTAGCAATCAAACCCTATCCTAGCAAACATAACATATTCAAGCAACCAAACATATTCTAACAAACAAGATTGTCTAAGGGAAGAAGTCAACTAGACTAAGGGTTACTTGCAATAACCTCATCCACAGTCTCAGCCTCAACTACAGTCATCGGGGAAGCCTGCCTCCTCAGCGGAAAAGCCTGCCGAAAAGCCTGCTTCTGTGGAACAAGGGCTGCCCCACGTCTAACAGCTACGGGTGCTTTTCGTAGTTGAGCTCCGACTGGCGCTTTCCCCAGATGCCTAGCTCTCGGACAGTCCTTTAAGGTATGCGCCCGGTGCCACAAATCAAGCACTGGCCCAGCTTCCGCCTGCACTGTTCCTTCTTATGACCAATCTTGCCACAATGATGGCACACCTTCCGTCTCGGCCCAGCTTCCGGTGCTTGCTGCTGCGGAACTCTATCCGACGCCTTCCGCAGTTGATTTGCATGCCGACAATCCTTCGCCGAATGAGTAGTACCACCACAAATCAAACACTGACCTAGAAATCTTCTGCACTACTCCTTGACGTGCCCGGCCTTGCAGCAGAAATAGCAAGCCTTCAGAGTAGATCCACCATCAGCTCGGGTCTGACGTCTTCTAGCCATCTAGCTCCATAGAAACAGACCAAAATTAGACTCAAAGCTTAATGACTCGGATGTCGAACTTAGTTTATTGGACATTCTAATATTATTATCGTTATTCCGATAATCGCAGTTACAGAAGAGTGACCTGCATGGGCCACCAACAAAACCTGTCACGCCCCGCTTCCCTAAAATGGAGGCGAGATGTGAGAAGGTCCGCACAGACGTGGAGCTGTGAAGCCACACGCCTGATAAGCGTCAATAAATTAAATGCAGGTCCCTGTAACCACGTACAGAACAAAGATACTAACACAAGAGAGACAGAAATAAAATCTCACATCTCAGAATTGTCCAACATTAAAAATTAAGTTCAACATCCAGAAAAGCCACCAGGCTAAAAGAAAGAGTCTAAAGGCCCAGAACAAGGCCAACAAGGACAAACATAAACAGAGTATTGGTGCCACGCACCGACAACAAAAACAGTCTAACACGAAGAACACAAGCAGCCTCTACGACTGATCGCCCGTGTCCTCGTGCTCCTCAACGAACGCAGGCTCTGACTCAGCGTCAGCAAACACCACGTCCTCCGCAGCACTCTCAGGCTCGGGTTCTAACATGTGTCACCCAAAAGAGTAAAGGGGGCACATGTCAGCAAGTCTAAAAGACTTGGGCAAGGAAACTGAAAAGAAGGTAAACTAACAACCTAGCAGTTATAGTATGATGCTTAACATGGCAAGTATAAAATGGAAGTGACAAACATGGTAGGGTGCAAGTAACAAGTAACATGTAGCAAGTACGGCATGGATGACAAGTTTACAAGTATAGACACGGACAAGTACAAGTCAAGTAAATCACGTCAAGTAAACACGTCGTGCACAGAGATTCCGCCCATTGGCTAGAGTGGTTGATCAGGCCAACTCCTAAGCTCAAGTGACCGTTTATCCCTACCCCTCCACGTGTATCGAGCCAGGGCATTACCCTGAACACGGAATGCTCGCTTCTGGAACACGAGCCAGGAAGTGTTTTGCACATATATCGAGCCAGGGCATTACCCCGAACACGGAATGCTCGCTTCTGGAACACGAGCCAGGAAATGTATTTAACACGTATGGCATAGGGTTATGCCCGCATAACGGGTGCCTAGCCGGTAACACGGAAACACGGATTTGTACAAGGATTTGTAGCGTGTGCTACGATGCAACATTCAATGCATGGATGACATAGCATGCAGTAGGCGTACAGGTAAGGAATTTAAACATGGCAGTTTAATATGCAGGAACAACAAGTTAAAAGGGTTGGATCTAGCTTCGTCGTCAAGCTAGATCAATTGAGGTGACGGATCTAGTTTCGGTGTCAAACTAGATCAAATAGGCGTCTAGGCAGCTATCATTTCACTGTCTAGTCTCTTTTACGCTACAACAAGCAAATGGCCTAAGGCATGGCCTAAAACCCTAAGTGGCAAGTTTCACTTGCCTAGCACCAAGGATGACGATCAACGAGGCACGTCACAAAATGTTAGCTACGGGGATGAGATCGCTGCCATGGCAAAACAATATTAGAACAACATCCAACATAGTTTTATTAGGGTTTAACAAAAATCACAAATCGGGTTATGAGAATATTAGAGGATCGATTCACTACCGTATGAAGCGGAAGATCGATGCCGAGCAAGCACGACAACGGAAGAAACGGTCCGGGGAACCACGGTTCAGATCTGAAATGGATGGAGAAATTTGGAGAAAAATGGGGTTTGATGGGGTTTTGGGGGTTTTCCGGCGGCCTAGAGGTGATGGCCGGCGCAAATGGAGAGGGAGAGGGGCTCTTGATGAAGGAGGAAGGGCTAGGGGAAGATGGGTGATGATTTGGGGAAGAAGGAGGCTCAGGAGAAATGAAAGAAGAAAGAAAAACGTTTGGGGGTTTAAATAGGCACAAGCCGGCGGCTGGGCAAACCCTAGGTTTACGACAGCGATTAGTCGGTCAAAGAAGGGTTATTGACCGACTAGTTTAACAACTAGTCGGTCGGTCGACCAACTATGACCGACTAAAATCAAGCATCGAAAAAGAGAATAAATCTGGGTAGTGAGTTAGTCGGTCTGTGAAGGCCCGTCGACCGACTAGTTTGCAACCTAGTCGGTCGGTGAGTGTTCATAAACCGACTAACGATAAACAGTAACTCAGGTGAAATTTATCAAAGGAACTAGTCGGTCTGAGAGCAAGTTCTGACCGACTAGTTTCACATCTAGTCGGTCGGTGGTTGTTCTTAGACCGACTAAGAGCAAACAGTAACTCCTGTACAATTGATTCAATGAACTAGTCGGTTTGAGTAGAGTTGCCGACCGACTAGATCTCAATCTAGTCGGTTGGTTCCCCTTCTTGAACCAACTAACATGCACGAAAAGTGCCGAATTGAAGCGCGAAGCTTCGGGAAGATTCCTACGGCTTCTAAGATCACTCTAACTCTAAAATATGAGCGATATGAAGCTCGTCACGAGTGACTTACTCCAAAACTCAACGATCTAAGGAAGAAGCTAGAAAATCACAACGAAACGAACGAAAACGAAAGCTACGGAGATGGAAAACCACACATAGGGAGAAAATACACCAAAAAATATATATAATATAGATAATCCAAAATACATGAAAACCAGTCGTTACACCTCCACCCTTCGGGAGGAGATGAAACAGTCTACTGCTGAAGAACTAACAGTCGACTGCACAGTGGTACAGTCGACTGTCAATCCTTCTGCAGACGACTGTGTTGCACTTTGGCTTGCTCCAGGCGACTGTCGAGATAACAGGCAACTGTCATTGTAAGGATAGTTGATTGTCCTGGCCCCATGTTCACTTCTCCAATTACTTGATTTTGTCTCCTTCGGGGCTCCTGAAAAATCCAGAAAAATATGTGAAAATAAAATTCATGTTTATAAAGCTTTGGAGAGTGAAATTGTGCTGAAATAAAATCATATGCTCAAAAGATGAGGAATTGATGCAAATATAGTTTAGTGAGCATTATTCAATGAGTTATATGCACAAGATGGGTGTAGTTAGGGGGTATAAATATACACTTTTCACCACGAATCATACATCAATGGTTGTTGGATCTTTGGATGTACATAAAGACCCCTTCCGGCCGTTGGAAGAGGGGGATGAAATATTAGGTCCTGAAGTACCTTAACTTAGTGCCTTTGGAGCACTACTATATCTGGAAAACTGCACTCATCCCGACATCGCGTTCGCAGTCTTCCTACTAGTCAGATCAGTTTCAGTGCCCGCAGCGCCGCTGAAACGGAGTATATCAGCTTCTGCGCTACCTCCAAGGGTCAGTTGACCTAGGGATTATACATCCCGAAATGTGGATTTTTCACTTTGATTGATTATGCAGATACATGTTACTGGTATGATCCACATACCGAGAAATCACATACTAATGTTCATTTTCGGTGGTACGACCATCTCCTGGAAATCTTTGAAACGTACCACCACAGCAGTCTCATCCAACCACTCAGAGCCCCTGGCGACCATGAAGCTAGCAGAGAATGTGTCTGACTTCGTTCAGTTATTCATCACATCCTAGTGACGACCGGCCTGAAGATGGACGACCTTGAGCAAACCATATTATTTGAAGATAATGCAGCTTGTATATCTCAACTACAAGCTAGCTACATCAAAGACGACAGGATGAAGTACATCTCTCCCAAGTTCTTCTGAACGCACGAGTTACGGGAGCAGAAGCAGATTGAAGTACGGCAGATTCAGTCTTGTAATAATTTAGCTGATCTGTTTACTAAGACGATGTACTTTTAGAAATCTTGTATAGGGATGCGACAGCTGAGAGACCTACAAGCCTGAAGCTTGTACGGATCAGGGGGAGTAACCTGTGGATTGTACTCTTTTTTCTTAAGCCTGTTGGTTTTTCCCATTGGGTTTTCTATAGCTAAGGTTTTAACGAGGCAAACACGTTTACTCTGGATCCAAAGTATCCACCTCATTAGCACCATGAATCCTGAAGTATTCATTTGCTAAGTCCAAAGATAATGGATGGACAAGGGGGATTATTATGAGTGGGGGAGATTTATGGTCTCCCCTTCATTTATCCACCATAAACATCCCACTACATGGTAGTGGGGTGGACATTTGGCATACTAGAGACCATTGGTCTCTCCTCCTATGATCATGATATAATAAAATGTGACCATTGGCCATGGCCATGGTTGATTGATCTCCAACACTAATATTATTTTTGCTGGGATTATGCAAACATGCAAACACATGGGAATCGAATGTGACACTACAATTTGCCGACTGAGATATCTTATAGTCCTTTTTTCTATGTTTTTTGGGAGACTAGCGAGGGAGTTGGCCCATAGAAAAGGGAAGCATACGAACCATGTGCTAAAATTGTATGATACACATCAATGCGATATCCTCAAGTACTTATATCTGATGCTGGGAACTAAATGTCACATAATTTCCACATATTATGTAGAGTTTTACTGAGAAGAAATTGGGCGTTCAAGTTACATGGCAATGAGCACATTAGACTCAAATAGTAGGAGGCATACAAATAATAGGAGGCACTCATGAGTTTTTCTTCAATCATAATGGCTTCCGAGAAGACGCTTCTCCATTTTGCACTGCACATGTCATCATTCAAAATAACAAAGACTCAAATAATTCTCTTGTTAGGGCATGTTTCTTTGCAGAACTTTGGGTTGGGATTCACTGTTGTGAATAGTGTATCTTGGTTGGAATCTTGGGGAGAGAGAAGTTGGGTTTTGTGTTTCTTTTGGTGGAACTGAGGTTGGAAAGTGGGGTTGAGATTTGTTTGTGGGTCCTATACTAAAATCTTGTGTTTCTTTTGGTTAAAGTGGGAATATGATTATTGGATGAAGAAAGTTGGAAGTGGGTTATGGTGTTTTGAGGTGAAATTACCTCCATCCTCATATGGTAGTAAAAACTGAAACACATCCAAGCTCAGAAACTGAAACACATCCAAGTTCAGAAGCACATCCAAGCTCAGAAACTGAAACACATCCAAGCTCAGAAGCACATTCAAGCCCAAAAAACGGAAACACATCCAAGCTCAAACTTAAACACATCCAAGCACAGAAAATGCAACACATCCAAGCCCTGCCATGGAAACACATCCAAGCTCAGAAACTGAAACACATGACCTGTCGAGAAGCACATCCAAGCACATAAACTGCAACACATCAAAGCCTAGCAACGGAAACACATCCAAGCTTAGAAGCACATCCAAGCACATAAACTGCAACACATCCAAGCCCAGCAACAGAAACACATCCAAGCTTAGAAGCACATCCAATCCCAGAAACTGAAACACACCCAAGCTCAGAAACTGAAACACACCCAAGCTCAGCAGCACATCCAAGCCCAGAAACTGAAACACATCCAAGCTAAGAAACTGAAACCCATCCAAGGTCAGCAGCACATCCAAGCCCAGAAACTGAAACACATCCAAGCTAAGAAACAGAAGCACATCCAATCTCAGAAGCACATCCAATCTCAGAGACTGAAACACATTCAAGCTCATAAACTAAAACACATACAAGCTCAGAAATTGGAACACATTCAGAAACTGAAACACATCCACGCTCAGCAGCACATCCAAGCCCAAAAACTAAAACACATCCAAGCTAAGAAACTAAACACATCCAAGTCAGAAGCACATCCAATCACTGAAACTGAAACACATACAAGCTCAGAAACTGAAACACATCCAAGCTCAGCATCATATCCAAGCCCAGAAACTGAAACACATTCAAGCTCAGAAACTGAAACACATTCCTGCCGATCTCCCCCTCGACTCGGTCGTCCCCGTGAAATTTATAGAGTTACATTGAAATCAGATACAAAATACATTGTATCTTTACCCTCACCTGCTCTTGTTAAGCAACAACAAAATGTTCATGCCTTGGAGAGCAAACAAATCCAACTTAATTGATTTGTAATTGGCTAAGATGCCGTCTATTTTCACCGTGTTCACCTCAAATTGACCAACGAGCAGATCCAACCGCCCCTATATCTATCCCAGCCTCCTATCAGAAAACGATGTGGACGAGGTATCAAGTCTTGGCCTCCTATCAAGCTCATCCTTCAACTGCAATATCACATGTGGACCAGTCCGAGTGAGGGGGATCCTTCCATTCCCAGAATTTGCATTGATTCCCTTGTGCTAGACAGCTCCAAAATCTCATGTCTGGGTTTTTCCTTGTCCACGATGTCCCCCTACTAACCCGCAGACCACAATGGAAAAACCTGAAGTCCTGGGGATCTGCATCCAACTCACAGCTTGTCACAACTATCGGTCTGGACTGAACTGAAGAGCTCAACCCGGTACTCTTTGTACATATCAAAGTTCAACAAGACATGGCATGCAGACAAAACGAACTACAAAATATTGAAAGTATGCAAACTAGCATGAGTCACAAATACACACCAGCATGTGTCACAAATACATGGGCAAGGCATCAATGACAGTAAGTATTGCAGGTATGTAATCCTAGTAAAGGAGACATCAATGACAGCAAGTATGCAAGTCATGTAAAGCAAGTAAAATGAAGACCAATATCCATTAATTTTTTTAGCCATTCGGAAAACATTATTCAACTCATGAAAACAAACATGGTAAAAGGCGTTGCTCCACCAATATCACCCCAAGTGTAATGAACTCAAGCATGCTCATACAATGAATTTGTAATAATCCTTATAAGTGCATATAACTATCCAAGTATCTCAATAACACATTGGGGAATAAAGTAACCCTCAAGCCAATTACTATACATGAGCAAATTACAGATGGACAAAGTGTTCATATTGTGTTCATCGTCATAGGGCTATGTGGACAACATTTCAATATTCATATTAAATCAAATATCAAAGCCATTCATCAAAAATGAAACATACTGAAATACATGACTTGCATTGAATACTTGATGTCATAGGTGAATAAAAGAATACTAGCCCAAAAATGTGTACTAAAAAAACCAAACCCAGAAACTGAAGCTCATCCAAGCAGAAAAACTGAAGCACATCCAAGCCCAGAAACTGACACACATTCAATCTGAAAATCTGAAACACATCCAAGCTCAGAAACCGAAATATATCCTAGCTCAGAAAAGGAAAATGAAACCAATGTAAGAAAAAAATTTATGTAGCCCTCAGAAATTTTAGGTTTTCGTCATTTTCCAAAGTTGGTTACAGGCAGTTGCTCCTTCATTCTCAACCCAACATGTGCAAATACATAGATTAGAAATTTAAACACATTCAAGCTCACAAATTGAAACACATCCAAGCCCAGAAAAAGAAACACAATAAAGCGTCATGAAAGCCACCATTGTAAGACACGGAGAGCCATGCATGAAACTGAAACAAATTGGGGGATAAAGGAGCCATCAAGCCTGCATTCCAATTTTCTTCATATGCTTGGTTTCATCATTGGGCTAAGTGACATAAATTTAAAAGTGTTCAAAGTTTGTTCATCATCATAGGGCTCTATGCAACACATTTCATTGACTAACCATAATGGCATGTTTCTTTGCTTGACTTTGGGGATAGAAAGTGCAAATTGGCCACTATTTCCTGTTTTTTTGGAAACTTTAACATGTGCGACTTGAATTTTTTTGTCCCAACTGCTCAAACCCCAAATATCCACCAAATAAAAATCCTTTGCATCACAAAATCAAGTGCTAGTACACGTAAAAACCAAGAAACATGGTGATACAAGTGCATACAAAACAACATACAGGGTGATACAAGTGACCCAAACAAGTGTCCCATAAAACATGCCATGCATCAACACATCCCCCACCTTAGAAACATCTCCAACCCCACATAAATTTAGCCCCAACCCACCACCATAGACACTGTTGGATCTTCTGGCACAACAAATACACTAGGGGATGAATAGAATATATCATGACGATATTGTAAACTTAAATGTAAATAAAAAATTGCAATTAGAGTGCGGAAGTAAATGAACACAATCCAGAAAATTCCAAATGCAAACACAGAGATTTATTCTGGTTCGGATTCTTGTGATACTACGTCCAGTCCTCTACACTGTAGATATTTGAATCCACTATAACACTTGCTCCCCGCAAGTAATCAACATACAAAGATGCCAACACTCACCGTGTTGCAAACTTGTACAATCTCTTCAATAAAAGATTCACAAAATAAAGCAAAGAAAGAATATGAAACAATATTACATATAACCTTGATAATGTAGGAATTATGATGCAAGGTTGGTGATGGATTCCCCTAGGTTTTGGATAAGAATTACATATAGAACACACTTGGAAAAAGGACTTCTAATTGGGAAGAATTTCTGCAGAGGTTCCCCAAAGAAATCTGAAAATCACTCACTTTCTAGAGAGAGAAAGTAAACTTAAGAAAAGAGAGTGTATGTGAATTTTCGTGTTTTTAGGCAGGGGTCTGGGGGTCTATTTATAGCACAAAAGGTAGTTTTTGAATGTTGGACAACTGAATAAATTTTCCAAAAATTCTGGGATTTTTTTGTTCAATTTAGTTGACTAATGTTAGGGATTGGTCGACTAATAGGGCTGCTGACTAGGATTTTGACTGTTGAGGTGTCTTTTCAGAAAATAACTTCTGAAAAGTGAAAATAACTTTTGTAAATGACTATAAACTGTCAGAAACTAGCCGTTTATGGCAGTTCTACCTTCCACTATTAAAATACAATATTTAAATGATAAATCATTTAAAATAACTGATTTAAAAATGACTGGTAGACTAATAGAATCTATTAGTCGACTAAAAATCTGAAACTTAGAAATTTGTAGGAAAATGATCATATAGACTCTAAAATAAGTCTGACAAAGTTTCAGAATTTTCTGAATATTTTAATATTTAAATTAGTCGACTAGCACTAGGGATTGGTCGACTAATTGGATTTTTGACTTGATTTTTTGAAGACGGGACCCTAAACGACTAAGAAAGATCATCATCAAGGCTTTTACATTCTAAGTATATGCAAGAGAAAAAAATAAAGATTAAATGTAACTTGTAGTGGATACTTGCTTCTTGCAACTTGTATACTTGATGATTGTCTTAGTTGATTGCGCTATAATATCTGCATAGATAAAGTAAGTACATATTAAATAATATGTTTGTATCATCAAAACCATATGAGGAGTTGTGAGTTTCCAACATTCTCCCCATTTTGATGATTTTACAAACATTAAATGTAATAATATTATAAAAAGATGTTATTGCTCCACCTAAATATATGGCTTATATGCAATATAGAACGTGATAATGTTTATAGCCATATATGTTGTTATAAGATACTTTTGTAATGAATATAAATGAATGTGAATATGTGATGTATTGAAATGTGAACGTTTTGCATGTATATATCAAATTTCGTCTCTCCCCCTGTGTAGTAGCCCAGAATATTCATATTAATTCTCACCTTGGAAATTATCAAAAATGGGGTTAAATTCGGCCAAAGTATGATATTAGTCAACTAACATCACATTCTGGTAAACTAAATTAAAAAAAATGCCTAAAGCAGAAAAACAGAGCAAAAATTGTTTGAAGCAAACTGAAATTCATTAAAATACTAAAAAGTTAGTACATAATAGGACCCGTACAAATTGAAGCAAAAGATTACAACAACAAACGTATTCATCAACCTAAGTGAGCAACAACAACACAAACTAAACCTAACATACTAACGAACACTATAGACCATTAGTCGACCAGCTAATCTGCCTGGTCGATCAAAAACCGACATGTCCTGATCTTAATACGGTGTAGGAGGCCTAGGAGGGCGGTGTGACGTTGAAGGAGGGTAAGGAGCCCATTGTTCTAAAAGGTTCAAGATTTGTGCTTGACTCCCTTGCACATTTTCAAAGCCTGTATTCATGTCGGTAGTGATCCGCTCAAGACGATTCTCAAAACCATTACGATGCTCTTGAACACCAGTAAATCCAGAATTCACATCATCGCGGAGTTGATCAATTTGATCGTGTAGCGTTTGGACAAGAAGGAGGATGACGAACATAAGGATTGACGGTGACTTTGCGACGACGGGAAGGACGTTCAACTTGAGGTTGTTGTTCTTGTTGTTCTTCTTCGTCTTCTTCAACTAGAGGAGGAGTGGGTAGTTCCATGCGATTAACCACCGAATGGTCGAATTGTCGAGTGTTAAAGAGTGAAACCTCATCTTCAATGGGGACAACAAAGTGTTAGAGAATGCGGGTGATGGTACATGGAAGAATGGTGTGAGTAGAAATGGGTTTGATCAAGACATGCATTATGGTGCCTGCCCAATCTACTTTGATTCCTTCCATTATAGAGTAGAGAGCCCGGCTACGGGTCTCATTGACATAGTTGAGAAAACTACTCTTGGGAAGCAAAATGTAAGTACTGATCTTGATGAGGAGTCGAGAGATGGGTTTCAAATCTATGGCAGACATACCAATCCGAAAATTGAAACTTAATAGGTTAATGATTTTGGGATCATCCATGGTGGTCTCACCAAGATGTTGTGAAGAAAAGCAAGGTAATTGAAGAATTTGAGCAATGATGTCATAAGTGAGATGGATGTTGATACCTTTAACCTTGGTATCAATAAAAACGGGGCCACCTTTCCCGACCACGATCATGTTGGAATAAAATTCCTAGACTAGAATGGGATAGTATGAAGTTAATTCGTACCAAAGGTGGATGAGAGAGACAGTGTGGAGAAGGTGATGGAGATTATAGGTGATGATAATCGGATCGGTGAATTTAATGGAGCATTCCGGGAAGGAGGATGCTCTTTCGATGGTTGCGGCTGGATTTGGGCGACGAGGAAGGCGAGGATTCGAAGAGGAAGCCATTAGGGAAGTATGAAGAGCTCATTGGAGAATATGTGGGATCTTTCTCTGAAAATGGAAGATTTTTGGCTATATTGTGCTTTGGTTTTCTCGTGGTGAAAGATGAAGAATCATGGAGTTTAAAGAGACAATTTGAGTGGGAAATTCGAATTTTGAACCCAAAAACCAAATTAGAAACTTCCTAATAAATGTTTTTGGAACTTCTGCAACGTTTTTGGGAAGAAAATCGCACAAAGCAATGTTCAAAATTTGGCTGTTTTTTACAAATTATACAGCGATTGGTCGACTAGCGGGTTGGACTAGTCGGCTAATCGGGTTCTAATTCCGAGCGGTTTAGGGAAGAAGCGAAGATAATTCAAAATTTAAATATAAAATAAATTTCGGTCAAAAAGTGCTGATGAGTTGCTGCCTTGGGAATGAGTTTGTGTAAGTGAGTTTGACCATGTGTAAGTACTTTTGTACTTTGGACGTAAGGGATATAACTCTTATACTTAGTCCTTAGTGTGTAAGAGTACTTTTAGAGGGAAATTTTCAAAATCTAAAATTTTAAAAATTTGTCTATATCTGAAGTTTGACCGATCAAAACTATAAAAATAATTTTTATTATAAAATATTTTCAACCATTCATTTAGTATCTGTGTATAAATAATTCTGATGGATTAGTCGACCAAGAAAGTGTGCTAGTCGACTACTTATGAAATAAATCAGAAAATACAGAAAAATTATATAATGAAAATAATATAATATGTAATAATAATATATAGTTAAAATGCCGATTCGCTACCTATACCAAGTTCTCTTCTAAGTTTTAGAAAAGTCTCTTCTTTAAGAGGCTTAGCAAGGATATCGGCGATCTGAATTTTAGTATCTATGTATTTTAAAATAATATAACCTTTTTGGACATAATCATCTAAGAAGTGATGACGTATATCTGTGTTTAGTGCGTGCATGATGTACCAGATTTTTGGATACGTTTATAGCACTAGAGTTATCACACATAATAGGACATGTGTTATACTTAATGCCAAAATCTAGAATTGTTTGTTTCATCCATAAAATCTGTGCACATGCTAAGCCAACGGAAATATATTTTGCTTCAGTAGTTAATAAAGAAACAGAGTTTTGTTTCTTACTAAACCAAGATACTAATGCATAACCTAAAAAGTGACAAGTACCACTTGTACTTTTGAGATCAGATTTGCAACCAGCAAAATCTGCGTTACTATATGAAACTAAATCAAATGAATTTGATTTTGGATAAAATAGACCAAAATCAGATGTATGTTTGATATACCCAATTATCCTTTTGACAGCAGTCCAATGAGATTCCTTAGGATCAGATTGATATCTAGCGCATATACAAACAGAAAACATAATATCTGGTCTATTAGCGGTAAGATAAAGTAACGATACAATCATATCTCGATATAATGTTTGATCAACACTCTTACCATTTGGATTCTTATCAAGATTTGATGAAGTACCCATTGGAGTACTGATCGGTCCATATTTTACACCTTTTTCTGCATATTTGCATACCATTTTGATCGCTCATATCACGCTTTTCACGATTATTCGACGATATTGTGTTACTTTTCACTATTTCTAGTTTTTGTCGGATTTCAGGAAATATGGAGAGATCAGGAGCAAAAATGAGCTTAAGGGACTTGCACGCGCACCGGAGTGTCGCCAATGGCCCTATCGAAGAGCTAACGGTGCTGGATGATGAGCGGGAGAAGAAGGAGATCGACAATCGACGAGGAGGCAAGGAGGAGAAGAGTTGATTCCAGAAACAAGCCACTCGATCGAGTAACGCAACCCACTCGCCCGAGTGAAGAAGCATACTCGGCCGAGCAATACTGATACGCCGACATCTGCCTGCCTGAGTGCCAAAATGTACTCGTCCGAGTGGTGAATTCCACTCGGTCGAGTAAAGAGCTTCACTCGCCCGAGTGAAGTCAGAAATTCTGAAGGAAATCGAAGCAGACTCTCGGAAATTTTGGGAGTACAGCAGAAGACCCTACTCGGGCGAGTAGGAAGTCCATTCGCCCGAGTGAGGAATTCTACTCGGGCGAGTGACACGAGCGCCCAGATTTTCAGACAATCTCTCACTCTTTTGAAATCTGATATCATTTCAGTGGGCAAAGTATTTTTCTCATATTTTTATGGATATTAGACTTCATTACGACTTCATTACGATTCCAACGCCGTCAAAAATGCAACAATCGGAGGTCGGATGAAATCTGGAGAATTTCTACAAGTTAACGCTGCAGTGCTGGAATTGCTACTCGGCCAGCGTGCTAATCTCACTCTGCCGAGTCAGCGTGGGCCCAGAACTTAAGTTGCGGCAAGAGCTGACTTTGGGCACAAATTTCAGAGGGTTTCTAGGGTTATTTGCTAGGGTTTTGATTTGACTATTTATAGGAAATGTAGCCGTCATTATAGTGGAGTTCCATTTTATTTTCTTAAAGACTTTTTGACAGGGTAGTCCTTGCTCTAGGCCCCCTCTCGGATCTAGAAGCTTGTATTTGGATTGGATTTTTTTTTCATTGAAAGCTAAGTATCTTTGTTATTGTTATTTGAATCTTTGATTTGATATCTTTTTATATGCAAGCAATGTTTTTTATTGATTCCTATATCGTTATTGCTATGCTTGGTTGATCTTTGTTCTAGGGAAGGGGATGAACCCTATGGATCTAATGTTAGATTTGTGATGAATGAATCGATATGTTGCTAGAATTGCTAGGAGGGTAGTTTGTGATTGATTTATTACGGATAGTAGGAATTTCCATTGATATAGAGTTTGCAAGAGATTGGGCTCTGATCAATGGGAAAGTCTAGATATTCGATTTAGATTTATAATCGAGATTCACTAGGTTTAGTTTGCAAGAGATTGAACCAAAGCTAGCATTTTTATTATAAGTCTATACCCATATTCGTTTGCAAGAGATTGGAGGAATATGAGCTATCACAATTTAGATCATAACTCAAGTTTGCACGAGAGTGGGCTCGAGGTGCAATTGGACGATTATGTCGATCTTAATGCTAGTAGCTTAGATTAGGGTTTGCACGAGAATGGGCTCTGATCTAGGTTGCTATAGACCTGCAATAGCGCGAGAGCGTGAGCTTGGTTCTCTCTTCAGTTACGACTAGTTCACCTCAATTCAATAGGGAAAGGTTAAAGAAGTCTTGTAACATTAAGATTCGCGATTAACAGATATGCATGACGATCCGTAGTGGGGATTCTCTAGCCCTAGGCACTTTTATTATATTGAATTTGAATCGATATTTGACCGACTTTTTTATCATCGACATCGACATCCATCACCATTTCCATTACATCATACCATAACCATCTCCACCAATAAAACCTTCGTAGTAGAGCCAACCTAAGATAGATTGGAGGCAACACCATCTCCTCGTGTTCGATACCCGCTCGCCACTACACAGTGCGCTTGCGGTAAAACTACAATTGTTTTCCGGGTGTATATCCAGGAGCGATCAAGTTTTTGGCGCTGTTGCCGGGGAAGTGTTTCCTGTTGGAGCCAATTTGTCACAATTAGGTTGATTAGATTACGTTAAAAACAAAAACAAAAAACATAGAGAGATTTTTCCCCACCACATGCTATTATTATCGTTATCTCTCTTTGTACCACTGACGTCTTTTCCAGGTTGTTTACTTTACTTGATCAGGTATAGTTGTTGCAGCGATGGTACTTCCAAAGAAGATGCGACCGAGTTCTATACAATTCTACGTATATCTCGCTACATTCTATCAGGCTGATGGAGAATCCTTCAAGAAAGCCTTTCTAGGTTTGAAAGAATGCTAAGAATTTTCCAGACGAAGTCAGACCATAAGTGGGATGGTTCCATGCTATTTAATATCTTCGCTAGAAGGCTAAAGAGACACTCACGTGATTTTATGAAGAGGATGAAAGTGGGGAAGTTCAGTGATCTGCAGTTGGCAGCTACCTTGGAGCAAATGATAGATGATGCTCGATCTACCAGTTCGCTAACCGTTACGATAGGAAAACCATCCGACCAAGTATTCATCGATTTCGTTATGGCTAATATCTCTGGTGCAGGTACTATCATAGATGGAGTGCATGCTTCACTTGAAGGGGATCATATCCACCTTTACACCATCAACACTCCACAAATAGAGACATCTGAGCTGTTGGAGGAGGACACATATATGGACATATTGAGAAACATTGTCGACGTAGTTCGAGAAACCGGTCCATTAACAATAACGACAGGTGATCCTTTTGAGCTCGGATTTCAAAACTTTATTCCTCATTGTATCTCTCCCACAGACACAATTGATGATGGAGTCTACGCTCTAATTGAGGGACACAAGACCCATTTTTACACCACGGTCGAGATACATGAGCCCATAGAGCCACCTTGTGCCGTCTTTGCCTCCTTCTGCCACCCACTTGAGTCAGAGCAGCCTATACCATCAGAGATTATTGAAGAGGTCGTACCTACATTCTTGGAGGAGACCATTGAGAAGGACCTGACTTGGGACGATGACAGCTGCACACAGATGGAGCCCGAATTGTGTCCCCTTTCGTTTGAGCTGCCGCAGCCACCTCTACTTTCTACAGAGGCTAAGCATCCCTCAGAGGACCACCCTTCCATTGACGCCGAGGACTATCCTATTGAGCTTATGGCTCCCATTCAGGGAGATCTCTTTACCCCCTCATTTCTTACATTAGATTCCCCTCCAGTGTATGATGTTTACTATGATTCAGATTTTGACGACTCATTGCACCTTTTGCAGTATACACATACATATGATCAAGAGGCACGATGGGACGTATACGAGGAGGAGAGCGAGGAGTTAGCACTCGTGAATGCTATTGAATATGATCAGGAGGTGCGATGGGATAAGTCTGACGATGATAAGGAGTTGCCTGATGAGACCCACGCTTATATGTCAAAGCTACCTGAATAACCTGAGGTGAACAACGAGGAGTTGATCGACGTGGTGCACGAGAGTAAAGATTTATATCCAGGGAAGTGTTGTCCACCGTCTTTAATTTTAAATACTTATGTTGATGACCCTCTTTGGAATACATTTATTTTAGGGAAGAATTATCCACATCAGATTGATGTGTCTTTTCTCTTGTAGGGTACATGTGGAGTCCTTGGAGAGGTGCTGGGAGCCGCATTGCTGGAGTCTGATGGAGTCCGTGGACACACGCGTCTGGAGAGCCATAGAAGGAGCAGTTGGAGCAGTTGCATGCACCGACAAAGATACTGGATCCACCTTTTGCTATGGGTGATATCAATCCAGTACTGTAGTATTTTATGATTTACATAAACACGAATCCTCTCGACAGCGAGAGGACCATATAGATTTGCTTGAATAAATATCACCTCATATGATGGCAACAAAAATCTTTTACACCCCAAACCCATTATATATATTAATTACCCTCTTCATATTTATACGCCACATCCTTTTGCTCACCACCATCAAGCATTTCTTTCAAGTGAATACTCACTTTCTTATTCGTTTGACTTGAGCTCACTTAGCAAAGCCGTGACGTTTTTGATCAAGTCATTTGTGATGACCCCTATTCACCAGTACTCATTTTCTACGTATTTTCTTAAATTGAAAGTATTTTATAGTGGTTGATCAGGAGTTTAATATCAAAATGGTTTCTAAAACTTTTATAAAAAATATTTTGTAGTACCAATATAGTTATAGCCTATTTTAGGGTTTACGAGTACCAACCTAAACCTCTAAATATTTTTTATAATTATTTAAACTCAATTATTAACATTATAGCTGTAACAATTATTTTTCTATATAAACGTGATCAAAATAATTTCAAACTTCTACCATAAGCTTCTAAGAACATTTAGTGCTCCCCATATTAATTTCATAATTTTCTGAAGTCAAATCAATAGAGAATCCGCAAACCCGCATCCTAAACGTTTTGGCCCAAAACTCGTAATTTCATAATTTTCTGCAGTCAAATCAATAGAGAACCCGCAAACCCGCATCCTAAACATTTTGGCCCAAAACTCATATATTCGTAGCTCAAACTACGAATTGGACCTCGTAGTCACGATCCTCGTGACGATACCAACCCGTGGCTATGTTCTTGTAATTTTTCGGATTCGTTTAACATTAGGGACAAAATTGTAATTTCACTAATTACTATTTTACGTTACCCTAATTACTATTCTAATTACCCACGTCTGTCGGCAGATGACACCAAAACCCAACATGGCAGCCCATGTGTTAGCTTTAGCCCTAAAGTTCCACACTTAGTCAAAAGCTAACCTAACATCATTAACTCCTAATTGACTAAATATTAATTACATTATTAAACTAATTATATTTAAATCCTATAAATAACTCTTCCCCCTTAATCTTTCTCTCTCCCTCACCCAGGAAAACGAGCCCTCAGCCCAAACCCAATACTTTCTCTCCCTCCGTTCAAAAAAACATAGGAACCCACCTCTCCCACGCTCTTTCTCCCTCGCCGCCTCTCCTCGCCGTCGAGCCACCCCCACCCCAAGCCTGCACCCTCTCGTCGACTCTGATCAACCCCCAGGCAATCACCCTCGAGCCTGCCGCCGTGCTCCCCTGCATCCCCACCGCCGTGCTCCATTATTCCCCGAAGTCCTCCATAGCAACCCGACGACCGCCGCACAACCCCTGAGCTCCGCCTACCTCCCCTCGACCTCGCCCCCACGAAGCGGCCTCCTCCGACGAGGAACTCAGCCCGCTACCGCCGCCTCCACCTTTACCAAGCCCACTTCCGACGACCCATAGCCCCCTCTCCGAGCTTCGTTCGCTGGCCCCCTCCGCTGTGACACAGCCTTCCGCCGCCGCACCGAGCGCCCCTCTCCGACGTCAAGCAGCGCTGCCCATCCACGCTTAGCCTCCGACAAAGCTCCCTCCTCCAAACAGCTTCGCCCACCACCCCGAGCTCGCCTTGAACCCGCTCGCCGCACCGCCCTCCGGAAGACTCGACGACGGCGTCCCCGCCGTCTCCGACGTTGCCGCCCCCGCACACCGCCGTCTCCGACGTCGCTCCCTCGCTTCACCGTCCGCCGTCGCCACCTACCCCCGCTCCCCGCACTCTCACCCGCACTCTCTCTCCGTCGAAGGTGAGTACATGGAAACAAAATAAAAATAACGATACGTATAAGTATATACGTATATACAAAAAATACGTATTTATATATTATATGATATGGCTGATTCATAATAAATTGATAGTTAATCGTACAGACCTCAGAAAAATACCAAACAAGTCCCAGGAAATCAGAAACGACGAAACGGACTCATTGGCGCTGGTTTCATCGTCAAAAGGCAAGTATATTTCTCACAGTGAATTTTTAAAGGCAAAACTTAAATAAGCTAAATTCCTTTTAAAATTCGTATATTGTGATTTTCACGTACACTGACGTACGAGAAAAATATATGTCGTATTACTAGTAAATACAATCATTTTGACCCCTTGTTGGAAGAATTCTGACGTACGATTTGCTCTAAACAATTCTTTAAAGATATGTTCTAAAAATGATTTCTTGATTTAAAAATTGTTTTTGTCCATTTTAAATTGTTGAAAATTGCTTAAAAATTATTTAACAATCTTGAAAAATAGCTACTAGCATTTAAAAATATTTTAAGCTGATTTAAATTCAATTGCTTAGTCAAAATCATTCCTTACTCATTCTCTTATCTATTTAACTGATTTTTATGTTTTTGTTTAATTGCTAAATCGAGTCGTGAAGTCGTGAACTTTTGTGAATTGACTATTGAAACACCAAGACTGAATTGACTGAATGAGAGATGGAACTTCAACAATACTGAATGGAAGATGAAACTTCAACAATAATGAATGGAAGATGGAACTTTAATATAATGAAAGATGGAATTTCAACAATAAATAGATAGTACACGTTATCTAGACCCAACACTTGACTTGACCTGGGATTGTGATACTCTATGATTACAAGTGTTACAGAGTGGCTGGATGCGCCCATACTAAATTACCTCCAACACTTTACGGGGGTTAGATCCTTGACCGTTGCCATATCGGGACGGTGGGTACCGCCTCGGAGTTGCTCCCGTCGCAGGGTGCATGTTGGTTATCTCTAATACTCTTGGACATGGACTTATCAGTAGGATAGACTGGTTATTGATTATTGTTCTAACCTCTTTTTCTACAGGTTGCTACAGTTTTGCCATGAAATGCTAAATTGTCACAGGTTGCTGATAGTATTGCAAATTGTTATTGAATAATGAAATTGTTACAGGTTGCAAACGGTATTGCAAATGGCCATCAAATGATTAAATTGCTGCAGGTTGCAAATGTTTAACTGCTTTAACTTTTTAAAAATTTAAACTTATTACTTGTCTTTAATTCTTTTAAAGTTAAACTTATTGCTTGTTTTTAACTCTTTTAAATTAAACTTATTGCTTGTCTTTAACTCTTTTAAGTTAAATGTATCACTTGTCTTTAACTCTTTTAAAATAAACTTATTGCTTATCTTTAAAGTTCAGATTGATCAAATTTTAAATTTCTAACGTTTTGGTTTTGAGATTATCTTGCCGAGTAAACCTCGCTGACGGACATTTCATTTTGTTGTTTTACGAAATGTCTGTCAGGTATCGATAGTAAGTTCACTGAAGACATTATTGCAGGAGTCGAGCCAGTGTTCGAAACTATGTGGGGTACCTACTCACGGAAGACTAGAGGTTTACCTTCGCGACAGCACTTTTAGATATTTGAATAATGTAATTTGTGTACTTTGTTTGTATTGGCCATGTTAGGCCTAAGATGTATCTTAATTATTGTACGATGAATATGTAATAATGTTGTTTGGACTGCTTATTAAATTTGCATACAAGGATCTGCAATTTCTACACAGACGCTTAGTGTATTTAAGCCAAGGAGGAAGAAAAGAAAAAGAAAAGATTTTAAAAAAAAGTACTCCTCCTTGTTTTAAGCACATCGTGGACCCGCTTGCATCCTCGCTCCCGGTAGAATGGGAAGCGGGGCATGACAGGTTTTAGTGGTGGCCCATGCAGGTCATGCTTTTGCAAAAACTTTAAGATCGGTTTAAACGACATTAATATTTAAGTGTACAACTAGATTAGATTTTTACCTAACTTACATTGCGGTTTGTTTTGAAGTATGGCAGGTCAACCAGATACTCACGGTTGATGGTGATTAGATTTTTACCTAACTTACATTGCGGTTTGTTTTGAAGTATGGCAGGTCAACAACTGATCCCCGATGATGTGCTTCCATTGCAACCGAAAGGGACATATCAAGAAGAACTGTCACCTGCTGCTGAATCAATGTTTGGCCTGTGGTGCATCTGAGCACTCTCTCAGGAACTGCCCTTGCCACATTAACAAGAAAGCAACTACGACAACAGGAGTTTCTGGATCAGCACAGCGTAAACCACCCCTAGCTCCACAACATCGAGTCTTTCATCAGGCCAAGCTGAACCAGGCCAGGTGTCAAGCATCCATCACGACAACTAGGGAGGCTGAGGCTGCAGAGCCAATAATCACTGGTATATCTGAACATTTTCCCTTTACGTCGATTTGACACCCATTGCCTTTATTATCATTGCTAGCATACATTATCATGCTATAAGTTTTTTCTTCGTAGCATACCCCCTTCTTGACTTAGAAGTTTCCCCATCGTTTCTTATCACAGGAAGTCGTAATGATCCATCTCTATCGATCCTCATTATCTTCTTCGAACTTTTGAACCCTCAGCTAGGAACTCGTGTTTTCATTTTGATGAATCTTATTCTAGAACCTTCCTTTGATAACAACTAGAGTGATCATCCATTCATTGCATCACCATCATCAATCTTGTAATGGCTTTCCATCGTCCTACTTATTCTAAGAATACTTCCTAATCGTGTTTAGTGCATCTAAACTTTGGCTATACTCTTTTATAAGGAGAGCAGCATTCTAATTTTTTGATCATCCGAAGTTCAAGTTCAACAATGAAAGCAGATCGAACGACGCTCAAAAATATTTGAGGATGGTGCTAGAGAATTTGAGATGAGCCAAACCATGACGTACAAGTGTAGGCTGTTACGTCTTTTTCATCTTTCTTGAACTCACATTTCTCTTCTACCCACTACTTTCGTCTTGTACCTGATTTTTCCATGGTTTGAATTCTTTTCCAGCATACCATCTCCCCCTCTTTATTATCTTTTGTCCTCATTCTCTCCTCGAGCCCCGGTCCTGCCTAACCTAACCTAACCTAACCTACCCTATCAATGACTTTCGACGCCCCCTTTAAAACCCCTCATCTCTCCCCCTCACCAAACCCATCACGTGGCTTCCTCTCCACCGAGACAATGCTCACCCCCTTGCCGTGCATCTTCCTTCATGAGCCCAACCCCTCTCACCTCAAGCTCCTCTGGTCTCATTCATGCTCTGCCATGCCACACGATATCACAGAGCAGTCGCAGTCGCCACACGACGTGAATCGACAACCGCCGATGGCCCTTCGACGTTCTGTTTTAGGATATTTGGGTTTAGCGACGATCCTCCTCACCGCCACCCTCACAGCCGCCGTGTAGTTGAGATCTTGGCAAGTCGCTATTCTTGGGCCTCTATTGAGCTCATTGACATGGGTCTTACCCTTATTGGTGTCCCGCTTAGGCATCTAAGCAGGTCCACTCCTTCCGGTTTGCGGAACTGTATGCTTTTGGATGTTGGCTTGTTTGGGATTGATGATGAGAGTCGTGTATATCAACAATTAGTGTTGGCATGGAGTATTATTGCCAATGGGTATTGGCATGCTATTAGCCTTAGGTGTTGAAGTTGGATGGCGATCTTGTGTTTGGATTTGGATAATGGTTTCAGTATTAGATTGTTATTAGGCGTTATGGAAATTGATAGAAGGAGTGGCATGGATGAGTATAGTGATAAATAAGGTCGTTAGTAGTTGGCCTTGTACTTGTTTATTTGTATTGTTTTGGACGATGACTTGTCTATGGTACTTATGGGAGTTGATTTCATTTGTGTTTGGCTGGTTAAGGTATAACAACACGAATGCATATGGATTAGTCATTACGTCTGTGTATGCTATATTGATGACTTACTTGGCTAGGCTCCGTTAGTCATCATTAGCCTAAGTTGAAATTTTAAATTTTATGATCTTTCTTTTTGATGTGATTGATTGGTTTGCTACTAGCTTAGCACATCAGATTCTAAGTTCGAACCTTATAATAACTATCATTTTCAAGTAACGCCATATTAATTTTTGGCTAATTAAAAAGTCAAGATAACTATTATGATGACACTAGGTTTCAAGACTAATTACGGAAGCTATGGTGATGTTAATAATATATACTTATTAGAAATATCTCTTGTTTTCTTGATGCTATGATGTCGCATTATATTTCATGCTATTAACAACTTATTTTCTAAATTGTTATCATTCATCGAGTATTCCATTTTATCATTTATTGGCTTGAGCTTTTTAATAACTGTAATTATCTGTTTTATAGCGTTTTGAGAAATTTCGAGGACGGAATTTTTATAAGATGGGTAGAATGTGATGACACGTATTCACCAGTACACATTTTCTATGTATTTTCTTAAATTGAAAGTATTTTATAGTGGTTGATCAGGAGTTTAATATCAAAATGGTTTCTAAATCTTTTATAAAAAATATTTTGTAGTACCAATATAGTTATAGCCTATTTTAGGGTTTATGAGTACCATCCTAAACCTCTAAATAATTTTTATAATTATTTAAACTCAATTATTAACATTATAGCCGTAACAATTATTTTTCTATATAAACGTGATCAAAATGATTTCAAACTTCTACCATAAGCTTCTAAGAACATTTAGTGCTCCTCATATTAATTTCATAATTTTCTGAAGTCAAATCAATAGAGAACCCGCAAACCCGAATCCTAAACATTTTGGCCCAAAACTCGTATCTCCTTAGCTCGAACTACGAAATGGACCTCGTAGTCATGATCCTTGTGACGATACGAACTCGTGACTATGTTTTCGTAATTTTTCGGATTCGTTTAACTTTAGGGGCAAAATTGTAATTTTACTAATTACTTTCACTAATTACTGTTTTACGTTACCCTAATTAATATTCTAATTACCCACCTTTGTCGGCAGGTGACACCAAACCCCAACATGGCAGCCCATGTGTTAGCTTTAGCCCTAAAGTTCCACACATAGTCAAAAGCTAACCTAACATCATTAACTCCCAATTGACTAAATATTAATTACATTATTAAACTAATTATATTTAAATCCTATAAATAACTCTTCCCCCTTAATCTTTCTCTCTCCCTCACCCAAGCAAACGAGCCCTCAGCCCAAACCAAATATTCTCTCCCTCGGTTAAAAAAAACAGAGGAACCCACCTCTCCCACGCTCTCTCTCCCTCGCCGCCTCTCCTCGCCGTCGAGCCACCCCCACCCCAAGCCTGCACCCTCTCATCGACTCCGATCAACCCCCAGGCAAACACCCCCGAGCATGCCACCGTGCTCCCCAGCATCCCTGCCGTCGTGCTCCCCTTTTCCCCGAAGCCCTCCACAGCAACCCGACGATTGTCGCACAGCCCCCGAGCTCCACCTACCTCCACTCGACCTCGCCCCTACGAAGCGGCCTCCACCGACGAGGAACTCAGCCCTCTACCGCCGCCTTTGCCTTTGCTAAGCCCGCTACCGATGGCTGATAGCCCCCTCTCCGAGCTCCGTTCGTGGGCCTCCTCCGCTGTGACGCAGCCTTCTGCCGTCGCACCCAGCACCCCTCTCCAACGTCGAGCAGCGCCTCCCCTCCACGCTTAGCCTCCGACGAAGCTCCCTCCTCCGAACAGCTTCACCCGCCACCCCGAGCTCGCCTCGAACCTGCTCGTCGCACTGCCCTTCGGAAGACTCGACGACGGCGTCCTGCCTCGCCGGTGCCCCCACACACCGCCGTCTCCAACGTCACTCCCTCGCTTCACCTTCCGCCGTCACCGCCTACCCCCGCTCCCCTGCACTCTCACCCGCTCTCTTTCGCCGTCAGAGGTGAATACGTGGAAACAAAATAAAAATAATGAATACGTATAAGTATATATGTATATACGAAAAATACGTATTTATACATTATATGATATGGCTGATTCGTAATAAATTTATAGTAAATCGTACAGACCTCAGAAAAATACTAAACAAGTCCCAGGAAATCAGAAACGATGAAACGGACTCATTGGCGCTGGTTTCATCGTCAAAAGGCCAGTATATTTCTCTCAGTGAATTTTCAAAGGCAAAACTTAAATAAGCTAAATTCCTTTTAAAATTCGTATATTGTGATTTTCACGTACACTGACGTCCGAGAAAAATATATGTTGTATTACTAGTAAATACGATCATTTTAATCTCTTGTTAGAAGAATTCTGACGTACGATTTGCTCGAAACAATTCTTTAAAGATATGTTTTAAAAATGATTTCTTGATTTAAAAATTGTTTTGGCCATTTTAAATTGTTGAAAATTGCTTAAAAATTATTTAACAATCTTGAAAAATAGCTACTAGCATTAAAAAATATTTTAAGCTGATTTAAATTCAATTGCTTAGTCAAAATCATTCCTTGCTCATTCTCTTATCTATTTAAGTGATTTTTACGTTTTCATTTAATTGCTAAATCGAGTCGTGAAGTCGTGAACTTTTGTGAAACTATTGTACGGACTATTGAAACACCAAGACTGAATTGACTGAATGGAAGATGGAACTTCAACAATACTTAATGGAAGATGGAACTTCAATAATAATGAATGGAAGATGGAACTTTAATATAATGAAAGATGGAATTTCAACAATAAATAGATAGTACACGTTATCTTGACCCAACACTTGACTTGACCTGGGATTGGGGTAGTCTATGATCACAAGTGTTACAGAGTGGCTGGATGTGCCCATACTAAATTACCTCCATATTACGGGGGTTAGATCCATGACCGTTTCCATATCGGGACGGTGTGTACCGCCTCGGAGTTGTCCCCGTCGCAGGGTGCATGTTGGTTATCTCTAATATTCTTGGACATGGACTTATCACTATGATAGACTGGTTATTGATTATTGTTCTAACTTCTTTTTCTACAGGCTGCTACAGTTTTGCCATGAAATGCTAAATTTTCACAGGTTGCTGATAGTATTCCAAATTGTTATTAAATAATGAAATTGTTACAGGTTGGAAACGGTATTGCAAATGGCTATCAAATGATTAAATTGATGCAGGTTGCAAATGTTTCACTGCTTTAAATCTTTTAAAATTTAAACTTATTACTTGTCTTTAATTCTTTTAAAGTTAAACTTATTGCTTGTTTTTAACACTTTTAAATTAAACTTATTGCTTGTCTTTAACTCTTTTAAATTAAACGTATCACTTGTCTTTAACTCTTTTAAAATAAACTTATTGCTTATCTTTAAAGTTCATATTGATCAAATTTTAAATGTCTAACGTTTTTGTTTTGAGATTATCTTGCCGAGTAAACCTCGCTGACGGACATTTCATTTTGTTGTTTTACGAAATGTCCGTCAGGTATCGATAGTAAGTTCCCTGAAGACATTGTTGCAGGAGTTGAGGCAGTGTTCGAAGACTACATGGGGTACCTACCCACGGAAGACTAGACGTTTACCTTCACGACAACACTTTTAAATATTTGAATAATGTAATTTGTGTACTTTGTTTGTATTGGTCATGTTAGGCCCAAGATGTATCTTAATTATTGTACGCTGGATATGTAATAATGTTGTTTGGACTGCTTCTTAAATTTGCATGCAAGGATCTGCAATTTCTACACAGACGCTTAGTGTGTTTAAGCTAAGGAGGAAGAAAAGAGCAAGAAAAGATTTTAAAAAAAGTACTCCTCCTTGTTTTAAGCACATCGCGGAACCGCTCGCGTCCTCGCTCCCGGCAGAGTGGGAAGCGACGCGTGACATCATTTGAATAGGATTGTTTGGTATAAGCTTGGGGGAAGGCGCTCTCATACATCATTGTATTTGCATGTAGTTGAATTAGAATTTCATGTCATTCATTTCATCATTTTTCATTTACCCCCTTAGTATTATCGGTGTTCCTCATATTCTTCCATTATGATCACTTTGAGGACAATGTGAAGTTTAAGCTTGGGGGAGTGCATTTCCATGCCATTTAGTTGCACTTTACTCTATTTTTAGGGTTTTTAGAATTTTTCAAAATTTTTTGCATCATCTTTTTGGGTTTTCCATCTTATTTTCCTTTTATGTGTGTTCATGCATCATATTGTGTGCTTGTTTTTCTTTTCTTTCCTCCCTTTTATTTTTATTTCTTTATTTTCTTTTCCTCATTTTGCAAGATATGTTCCTTATGATGATATTTTTTATTGCTTTAGTAGCCATCACGATGCGTACTACTCTTGCCATGCTATTTGGAGTATTTCAGTATCCTGATATCCCTGTGATTGCTTATATACTCTTTTGATGATTCCTCTATATGAATGCATGATATTAATTGAAGCTGAATGTATGGATTAGTGTTTAGTATGCTTTTGTTGAAAGTGCACCAAGATTCATGCATCAATTGTATATCGGAAGCATCTGCCTTATTGTCTTATTTACCTTCTGTTGCATGCCTGATATGATTGTAAACTTTACTGCTTGACTTCACTATTCGTTGACATGATTAAGAATATACATGCTTACGTATAAGTTTAGTTTATGTATTATCTTATTGAACTATTTGTGCACATCTTAGAGTGAACCGAGCGTTATAACATTTCCTTCTCCACATATATCTTTTTATTCTCTACATGTCACTTGAGTTCACCACCTAAAGCTACTTATATCGCATCTATTTCCCAAAGAATCCCTACAAAAAAAAAGTTAGCTCCAAAAAGTACAAAAAGCCAAAAAGGAGCCAAAAACCAAAAATACAAATCATATACAAATCATATAGCTCCTACAAAAATCCAAAAAGAAAAATGAGAAACAAAAATTTCAAAAAGAAAAAGAAAAATATTTCTCTATCTCATTATTGGAGCCACAAAATACTTGGGAATTGATTGTATATTAAATTTGTATATTAAATTCTATGAAATGCATGATGTGGATATGAATTGATTGTATGAATTTAGAGTCCTTTTGCTGTTCTTAAAAGCTTGCAAGTACCATGTTTAAGTAAGATATGAAATCTTTATAGCATGTGATTCGTATTTTCCGAGTTATCGTGATGTGTAGCTTATGGCTTGAGATCTGAAAGAATAATCTAGCGACCCCTTCCACTTCGTATTCTTTTCCTTTTATTTCATTTCCTTTGTTTTCATTTCCCAAGTTTGTCTCTCTACTTATCTTTCTCGAGGACGAGAAAGAGGCAAGCTTGGGGGATTTTGATCGGTCCATATTTACACCTTTTTTCTGCATATTTGCGTACCATTTTGATCGCCCATATCGCACTTTCAAGATTATTCGACGATATTGCATTACATTTCACTCTTTCTTGTTATTCATCGGATTTCAGGAAATATGGAGCGATCGGGAGCAAAAATGAGCTTAAGAGACTTGCACGCGTACCAGAGCGTCGCCCATGGCCCTATCGAAGAGTTAACGTCGCTGGATGATGAGCAAGAGAAGAAGGAGAACGATAGAATCGACGAGGAGGTGAGGAGGAGAAGAGTTGATTCCAGAAATAGGCCATTCAGCCGAGTAACGCAACCCACTCGCCCGAACGAAGAAGTACTCGACCGAGCAATACTGACACGCCGACATCTGCTTGCCTGAGTGCCACAATGTACTCGCCCAAGTGGTGAATTCCACTTGCCCGAGTAAAGAGCTTCACTCGCCCGAATGTGGTCAGAATTTCTGAAGGAAATCAAAGCAGACTGTCTGGAATTTTGAGAGTACAACAGAAGACCCTACTCGGCCGAGTAGGAAGTCCACTCGTCCGAGTGAGGAATTCTACTCGGCCGAGTGACACGAGCGCCCATATTTTCAGATAGTCTCTCACTCTTTTGAAATCTGCTATCATTCTAGTGGGCAAAGTATTTTTCTCATATTTTTTATGTATAGTAGACTTCATAACGGTTCCAACACCACCAAGAACGCGTTAATCGAAAGTCGGATGAAATCTGGAGAATTTCTGCAAGTTGACGCTGCAGTGCTGGAATTGCTACTTGACCAGAGTGAGAATCTCACTCGGTCGAGTCAGCGTGGGCCCAGAACTTAAGTTGCGGACAGAGCTGACTTGGGTCCCGAATTTCAAAGGGTTTCTAGGGTTATTTGTGTTGAGAGATGTATGCCCTCGAGGCAATTTATCTATGTAAACATCTTGTTCATAAATGAAAGTATGCTTTCTGGTAACAATTATCTGAGAAATCCTCTTTTATATGTTTCTTGGATAATTTCCTTAGACTTGTAGTAAGGTCATACATGTTTCGAGATAGAGATCCTGATTATGAGAAATGTCTAACCATTAGAAGCTTGAGTCTTAAAGTGTTTGTGGTCATAGATGCGTCGAGATAGGGATATAGGCACATCAGAGAGACCATTGTGTCTTTGTCTTGTTGGTCTCATAATCATGCGACTTGGTGAAGTCGGAGACAAGACACCGGTGCTCATTAGAGAATGAGTCCACTGAATGACCCAAATCAAGAGTTATCATAAAGGATAAACATTAAATAACTGTCATTTATAACTCTTAATGATGATAGACAAGTTGGTACTTAGGACTTGAGATCATTGTACAAAGCTGTGCGTGAACAATGTCGCTTAGATCTATGATTTAGCTTCGAGGCAAGGCCTGCTAAAAGGTCTTAGGTTGGGTGACACTTGAAGCGTACAAGGTGAGTAATGATCAAGATAGGATTTGTCTCTTCCATTAATGGGAAGTTACTGTCGCAGGCTCAGTACGGCTCTCGGTAAAACCTTGGCTAAGGTATGTTGTAGGATGTACAACATGAATGTATCAGAGACCGAAGGATATTGGCCAGTGCTAGATAGTAGGGTTGATAGCGTTCCATACCCTAGGCTACGCAAGTGACATAGTCAAGACGAAGGTACTAAAACTGCGATATTCATTACAGACACAGTCAGAGTGATCCCGACGACACTTTGTCGACAAGTCAATCACGTAATTATGATGCTAAAACAGGTACGACACCTGCTACTCGTGGTTACTGTCGTCTAGGGACTTCGAGTCCCAACCTATAGTAGGGTCAGGCTGTATAGTCTCACACCGAGTAGTATTCACGTCTTAGTAATAGGAAGATCATTAAAGAGGAATGCATTCGATGCAATGGAATGATTAAACTCACAAGTCAGTTGTGAGATGAAAAGCTAAAGAGTTTAGCATTTGGGACATATTAATACTTGGTATTATATTGACTTAGACGCATGGGAACGAAGGGGATTTCCTGAGAAATCCACAAGAAGAAACATCATCCAAATCAGAGCTCTAACGAGCCCAGAAACACAAAAACAGCTGAGGAAAGGCACTTATTGGGCTTGCGGGTCTGACTTGCACCTGGCGGGTCAGACCCGCTTGAAATAGCTGGTTTGTGCTGTTTTTTGCGAAAACGAGATTTGGAGTCTATTTTTGATAATTGAGGGGTCAAATGAAATCGGAATTGGATTCCGTTTTTTCCTATGCGATCATTGTCTCGAGATCTTCGATTTGACAGGTTGTTTGAAAGTCGAAACTTAGAAATGGAGTTATGGTGGATTTTAGAAGTTTGGACTTCTTATGAAATCAACCCAATTACGCCATATTATTGTCCCACATTGCTCGTGGTAAGGGGAGGGGCCGGCTCCCTATATAAATAGGGGTTAGCCATCCTCATTGAAACCTGCACCAAGTCTACAATTTGTGAAGCTCTTGATTTTTGAGCACGCACGATCTAGACTTAAATCATTCTTCCTCTTTAGTTCTTTCTATCCTCCAGTCGGGTCCTAGCAAGACTATGAGGAGGTTTGGATCTGATCTAGAAATCTCTGGCGTGTGTCTGCTCAAGTGAAACTTTCTTCGGCAAGTGATCAGCTCAGAGGCGCGGTGCGGCTCGAGAGGCAGTTCAGCTTGAGGCGAGGCACGGTGTGGTTCGGAAAGCGGCTCAGCTCGAGGCGCAGTGCGAGAAGTCGGTGCGGTATATCTTGCATGTACCATGGCAAGATTTTGGGTGAGTCCTTTTATTATGCCTTTCATATTTTGTAGCAGTTAGACCTTTCTCGGGTTGGTCAGACCCAATCCGAGTCAGTAGATAATCCTGGCTAGGGAGCATGTTTCCTTAGGGTAGCTTTTATTAAAAGAGTTTAATAATATTTTTCCGCTGCTTCTTTTATATTTTTGTTCGTCCGACTTAGGACAGGCTAGAATATATGCCCTAAGGGACCTTGAAAATCACAACAATTTGCTAGGGTTTTGAGGTGACTATATATAGGGAATGTAGCCGTCATTAGAGGGGAGCTCCAATTTATTTTCTTAAAGACTTGTTTAGAGGTTAGGCCATTCCTTAGGCCCACTCTTCAATCTAAAAGCTTGTATTTGGATTGGAATTCTTCATGAAAGCTAAGTATCTTTGTTATTGTTATTTGAATCTTTGATTTGATATCTTTTTATATGCAAGCAATGTTTTTTATTGATTCCTATATCGTTATTGCTATGCTTGGTTGATCTTTGTTCTAGGGAAGGGGATGAACCCTATGGATCTAATATTAGATTTGTGATGAATGAATCGATATGTTGCTAGAATTGCTAAGAGGTTAGTTTGTGATTGATTTATTACGGATATCTAGGAATTTCCATTGATCTAGAGTTTGTATGAGATTGGGCTTTGATCAATGGGAAGGTCTAGATATTCGATTTAGATTTATAATCGAGATTCACTAGATTTGGTTTGCAAGAGATTGGACCAAATCTAGCATTTTTATTATACGTCTATACCGGTATTCATTTGCAAGAGATTGGACAAATACGAGCTATAACAATCTAGATCATAACTCGAGTTTGCACGAGAGTGGGCTCGAGGTGTGATTAGACGATGATGTCGATCTTAATGCTAGTGGCTTAGATTAGGGTTTGCACAAGAGTGTGCTCTGATCTAGGTTGATATAGACCTGCAATAGCGCGGGAGCATGACATTGGTTCTCTATTCAGTTACGACTAGTTCACCTCAATTCAAGTCTTGTAACATTGAGATTCGCGACTCACAGAGATGCATGATGATCCGTAGTGGAGATTTCCTAGCCATAGGCACTTTTATTATATTGAATTTGAATTGATATTTGACCGACTTCTTTATCATCGCCACCGACATCTATCACCATTTCCATTACATCATACCATAACCATCTTCACCAATAAAACCTTCATAGTAGAGCCAACCTAAGATAGATTGGAGCCAACATCACCTCCTCGTGTTCGATACACGCTCGCCACTACACCGTGCGCTTGCGGTAAAACTACAATTGTTTTCCAAATGTATATCCGGGAGTGATCAAGTTTTTAGTGCCGTTGCCAGGGAGATGTTTCCTGTTATAGCCAATTTGTCATAATTAGGTTGATTAGATTACGTTAAAAACAAAAAAAAATTCAAGGAAATAGGTCCAAATCGTTTGATGAGTTCCTTTGTATATTTACTCTGGTGTATAAATATACTTTCCTTCATTTGTTTGATTTGAAATCCATGGAAATAGGTCAATTCACCCATGTGACCCATCTCAAATTCATTATGCATTTCCTTAGAAAATTCTTGATAAAGAGAATAATTAATAGAACCAAAAATTATATCAGCAACATATATTTGTATAATGATAACATCAGAATCTATATGTTTAGTAAATAAGGTAGAATCTATCTTTCCAATAGAATAACCAGATTTTAACAGAAAGTTCTTCAATCTTTCATACTAAGCACGTGGTGCCTGTTTTAATCCATATAAAGCTTTCTGTAGTTTGAAAACATGATTATCCAAACTTTCATGTTGAAATACAGGTGATTGTTCTACATAGACTTCTTCTTTAATTATATCATTTAGAAATGCGCTTTTAACATCCATTTGATATAACTTAAAATCTTTCTAACATGCATAAGTGATGTGTCCATATTTTACATCTTTTTCATAGCATCATGATATCGCATTCCATGCCATTTCCGCATTCAAATCCTATATTTTCCTACGATATCGCATTTCTAACGTTATATTCGAGTTTCGTAGTGTTTCATGAATTTTCAGGGATTTTGGAGCGATTTGGGACCTGATCTGGGTATGGACACATCTGACACGTCCGTGAGCTCATTGGCGAAGCTCTACAGGAGTTCACCGAGTTTTGGGAGCCATAGAAGGAGTGGAGGAGAGAGCAAGAGGAGAGGAGGAGCTTCAGCAGCTTCAGCGAAGAATTTCCCAGACGACTTGACCGAGCAGATGCAAAGTGAGGAAGGCAGTAGATACGCAGCCTGCTCGGACCGAGCACTCATGGTGCTCGGTCGAGCAGCCCTTAATTCCTATGCCTGGCTAATTTCTTGCACGGCCCGAGCAGCTTCTTCAACGACCGAGTCAGCTATCTGCTCGACCGAGCAGAGCTGACTCGGGCCGGGAAGATAGAGTGATGATTTTTGGAGGAGCGGATTTGCTGTCGTACTCGGTCGAGCAATACATCTGCTCGGACCGAGCAACCGACCGAGCAACCTACTGCTCGACCGAGACACTGACTCGGTCGACGACGCTGAAGGCCATTTTTGAAGTATTTTTCTGTCGTCTATTGCGCGCTGGAGCGAGTGAAGTGCGGGCTGCGACAGCGTTTTCAGGAGTTGATTCATTTTGAGTTTTTGAATTAATTTTAGAGAGGAGATTAGGGAGAAAAATACTTGTTAGATCTAGATTAAAACTCTTGAAGATTATTGGATTGAATTTTTGGGAAGATTATTTGCTACTATTGCGTTTTTGGAATCTTGTCTTCTCTTGAGATCTATTACTCGCTGTAAGTTTCTCAATCTTCATCCTATCAATTTGCTATAATGTTTTCTTCCCCCAAAAATTGTGTTTTTATTCGTTAATATCGTCATGAGTGAGTAGTTTCTTCTAGGGTTGAAGGGGTAGCCCTAAGATCCTAGGGGGAGATGTAGATCTGAATCCCTAGGTTGAATCGGGAATAAAGGGGAGTATTTCGGTCGATCCTACCGAATCCTTGAGATAACCCGTACTGAGATCATGCCCACGATCTGTGGAATTGATGTGCTTAAGAGGTATCTCTAGGATTCTAATAGGAAAATCGGTGGATCCAACCAAGGCTCGTGACCATGTCCGGCTCGTGCCTTGAGGGGATCCATCGATGAACTATATCGCTACGTTGACGGCTACCGCTATTGCGTCAACGAGAGCCACTGAAATACCTTGCAATTCTATCCCATGAGAGTGGTACGAATTGGGAGATTAATCCCCTAACCCTAATACAACATAAGGATTCTATTTTAACGTCAATCCCCGACGGTCTTAGCGGTGATACCTAATACCCTAGTCCTTTTTATTATTAAATCAACAACAACACCATAACCAATTCTCTCAACCCGATAGCTATCTCACTTCGAGATATAGAAATAAGCTGAGAATCCAAATACACTGTCACCATCCCTGTGGGATCTGACATCCTTTATACTATAATTTGACACCGTTCGCTTGCGGATTGAGCCCAGAATTGACACCTAGGGCCCATATCATGCCTGGCGATCGTGACACCGCCAGGTGGAATCTAGGTGTAGGTTTCGGGTACGTCAAGTTTTTGGCGCCGTTACTGGGGATGGCAATAGTGTTATTTCAGTTTGCTTTTACTTTGAGAAGTTTGCTAGCAACTCTTACCATTTCTCACCTTTCCATCCCCTTTTTATTCTTTTTTGTTATTGTTGCCTCGCTACTAACATCTCCCTCCAGCTAGTGATTATTCTGGACTAATCTGACGTGATGGAGATGGTGATGCAAGTACAGTGGACCTGCGAATCTGACAGTGACTCAGATGAGTTTAGCTTCACTCCTTATCATTTAATGGTCTTCTGGATTCGCGCATGGACGAATCCATGATTGAATGCACAACTAGAGAATTGATTGATGCAGTTCGGTTTATCGACTCAGGAACTTATGTTGCAGGTAACACAAATTAGTAATTGGTCATGGATCATATAATGAACAAGGTTTCTGATGCAGGTATCATTGAGGGCGACATTCACATAAGCTTCGAAGAGGACGTGATGTTCCTCCAGACCATTGAGGCCCTACCTGTTGACGCAGGCTGGAAAGAGACTCGTCAAATGGAGCCATTGAACGATTCTAAGTTATTAGTTATAATAGAGAGCGTAGTAGCTGATGTATGGGCCCATGGTCCAGTGGAATTCCCCACAGACGACCCGGTTACACAAGAGCTCTCAGTTTTTATTGTGAATGCTTTCCACAATGCGGATGCCTTGGATGGTGTCCCTGTCGCTGATGGAATCTATGTACGATATGAGGGAGACACACTACGCTTCTACAACGATAGCATCCCACAGGTTTCAACATGTGAAGGACATGCCTGTGAGGAGTACACAGATCCCTCGCCATTACAAAACGACATTGACCAGGGAAGTTCCCCAAGCTCTATGATTAATATTGATTTCGTACCTGAATACCTTACCTCTGTTGACAGGTATGCTATGGAAATGGAATCCGTGGATGCTTGCCACGACATACCATCGTCTCCCTACTCTTCTTATGATTCCGCCAACGAAGAGTTTCTACCTTCTGAACCAGAAATTGAGAATGCATCCTTCTCACAGGTGAGAGATGACGGGGGTACATCACCCCCTCAGGTAGAACTAAAACCTCTTCCTGCTAATTTGAAATATGCTTTCTTGGGCGAGAACTCCACATACCCCGTCATTATCAATGCAACTCTCACTGAGCTCCATCTAGAAAGCCTCCTAAAAATCCTTAGATCCCATAGAAAAGTAATAGGGTATAACATCGCTGACTTAAAGGGCATCAGCGAAACCATATGCACCCATAGGATTCATCTTGAAGATAAGGAGGTCACGTCCATTGAGCCTCAAAGGCGATTAAACCCCAATATAAATGAAGTAGTGAAGATGGAGGTCTTGAAGCTATTAGAGGCCGATATTATTTATCCCATTTCTGATAGTAAATGGGTTAGCTCTGTGCAGGTTGTCCCCAAAAGGGGGGCATGACAGTCGTCAGGAACGAAAAAATGAGCTAATATCCACTAGTACTGTCACCGGTTGGCGTATGTGTATCGACTATAAGAAACTCAATAAGGCCACCAGAAAGGACCACTATCCTCTACCCTTCATTGACCAAATGCTTGAGCGCTTGGTCAAACACAAATACTTTTGTTACCTAGACGGATACTCGGGATTCTTCCAAATCCCGTTGCATCGGGAAGACCAAGAAAAGACGACGTTCACATGCCCATATGGCACATTCGCCTACCGAAGAATGCCGTTTGGGCTATGTAATGCACCTGCCACATTTCAAAGTTGCATGACGTCTATTTTCTCAGACTTCATCAACAATATTATGGAAGTCTTCATGGACGATTTCTCTGTTTATAGCACCGAGTTCGATGATTGCCTAGCAAATTTATCCAAGGTTTTAGAATGGTGTCCTGACAATAATCTGACCCTGAATTGGGAAAAGTGTCATTTTATGATGACAGAAAGGGTTGTGCTTGGCCAAGTCATCACCTCCAAGGGAATTGACGTTGATAAAGCCAAGGTCAAAGTCATTAAGAGTTTACCGCCTCCCACCAACCTTAAGAGCATCCGTGGTTTACTAGGGCACCCAGGTTTTTATCGCCGCTTTATAAAGGATTTTTCTAATATTGCTCGCCCTCTCACGGAGCTCCTCGCCAAGGATGCTCCTTTTGTGTTTACTGGCGCCTGTTTGCTAGCTTTTAACAGGTTAAAGGAAGCTCTCATCTCAGCCCCGATTATACAGCCGCCAGATTGGAATCTGCCGTTTGAGCTGATGTGTGACACTAGTGACCAAGCAGTGGGAGTTGTTCTTGGCCAAAGGGAAGAAGGAAAGCTTCACGTTATATACTACGCTAGCAAGACCTTGGATGATGCTCAAAAGAACTACACCACTACGGAGAAGGAGCTGCTAGCCGTGGTTTATTCTATCAAGAAGTTCAGGTCCTACCTCTTGGGGTCCAAAGTGATTATCCACACGGACCACGCGGCATTGAAATACATACTGAGCAAGAAGGATGCTAAACCACGTTTGATACGATGGATCCTCTTGCTCCAAGAATTTGATATTGAGATCAAAGATAAGAAAGGAGCAGAGAATGTAGTAGCAGACCACCTTTCGCGGTTAATTTAAAAGCACGGGGATGACAGCTTGCCTCGTTCCATATTTGGCCAATCTCTACGTTTGCATTCTAGTAACGGAGTATGGAACGATAATAAATAAACATCATCATTTTTGCGATGTATATGGCAATATGATATGTGAATACATTGTCGACAATTTATGTTCTATCTGTCCAACATCTCCCCAGTACGTACAACATTTACTTTCAATTTCAGTTTTTTTCCCGGCAGTTCCTCTTCAATGGATTCCGGGAAGGGTGAGGGTGTGGACATGAGCTCATTGTCCTGTGGTAGTATTGTCTTAAGGTCTCCAGGAGTTTCTGTCCTTGGAGCCTGGAGGTCTACCTCTTTTCTGTTGAGGATCAGCCACTTCTACTGCTGGTGGATTGCATCCATTCTCGGGGATGTCAATCCTAGCTGGAGTTTTTGCAGCAGGGATGTGTGATCTGACAATCTTCTGGTTGTCAGTAAATGAGTTCGGTAAGTTGTGAACATTGTTCTGTGGAGGATCTTCAGGATCACATCTTCACATTTGTTTTATTACCGAATCATAGTGGGTCAAGCTTTTTGTATCCCACGTTATAATTGCTTCGCGCCAGATTTTCCAGTATCTGGGCCTACTTTGGGGAAACTCGTCTCATCGAAATCACAGTCTTCAAGATGTGCCTTAAATGCGTCCCCCATTTGGGGTTCTAGGTATCTTATAAATGAGGGTGAGTCAAACCCTACATGGATACCTAGGCGACGTTGAGGACTGTTTTGGTCCTCTGTAGTGGTACAATGGGGATTTAAACTGTGCAATCGAAGATTCTCATATGAGAAATGTTTGGTGGCATTCCATATGCAAGTTACATTGGAGACTCTGACCTCCAGAGGGTCTTTTATTTACGATGCAACATGCAGAATTTGTATGTCCCCATGCATTCATCGGCAATCGGTATTTAATGGACGTTCAATCCAGTGGAGTCTACTTATCAGTGACTCTGCTGACCCATTTTGGGTATGAACATGTGGTACTGTATGTTCATTTTCTATTTCCGTTGCTGGGCAGTACTCTTGAAATGACCGGGAGGTATATTTCCCAACATTAACCCGACTTATTTTCTATATTTGATTCTATGGGAAATGTGCCCGCAACATTTTTATTTTTGTGCCAATAGCATTGGGAAAGTTAAGTTGCGGGTCTGTAGTAGACACACATACGAATATTCTGAGGATGCATTTATCAGTACAATGAAGTACCGAAATAGCCCACTAGGGTGTGGAATTTATCCACATCTATCTCCTTATTTTTCTTTCGAGGAAGCGTGGAGATTCTTTTGTCAGATTTTAATAGAGATAGCCTTGTAATTTGTTTTTCCCTTATAAGGAATGCGAGGGAATTCTCCCTTCTGAAGAATCTTCTGGTTCTTCAAGTCATACCCATAGGATAAGATGCGGTGCATCATTACTAATCCAGGATGGCCAAATCTACAATGCCTAAGTAAAAACTTGGCTGATGTCGGGCACTTCAGGTGCTCCGTCAAATCCGCTTTATCTTTCCGAATCTTTGTATGGTAGAGGCCTGTAAGGCTCTCAAAACGTTCAAGTATGGATTTTACTCCTTTTTCTTGAGACGTTACATACAGTAATTTGTTTTTCATTTACATTTGTTGTTTCCAAATGGAATCCGTTGAAACGGATGTTCTTGAAACTTAGAAAGTTTCTTTTGGAATTCGGAGAGATTAGTGCATCCTTTATTTTTGTGTCATTTGTGAGCAACAGTGTTGCGTTCCCAAAACCGTCAATATGTCCTTGATATTGGGCTTTGTATTGAAGGATCGTATGTGTTTATTGTCTACTAATCAGTTATGAGAGCAGTTCATCTATTAAAAGATGAATCATATATGCACATGCATTTTCTAGATAAACATTTTCATTCAAAACAAATTACGTAATTCAAATGCTCTCATAACATGAAATGTTCTAAACAATTTGCTAAGATAAAAATAGAAGGCTAATCAAGCAGGTCATTAGGGCTGTTGACGAACACAACGTTCGACGAACTACTCGTGAACAAGCTCGGTACATGTTCATTTACGTTCGTTTAGGAAGCTTAATGAACAAGCTTGAACAGATTTTTAGAGCTCGGTTAGTAAACAAACAGAGCTTGAACATAATTGTGTTCGTTCATTTATGTTCATGAACATGCTCTTTAGGTGTTCGTGAACAAGCTCGTTAAGTGTTCGTGAACGAACATGTACCGAAAATAGTATATTTAGACAAATACTATATTGTTTACTACGCTTGGAATGGATGCTTGTAATGGGATTTATGGAGCAATTATGCTGGATTTATTTGTTTTTGTCCTGTAAATATTTAATCCTTTTATTTAATTGATTTAGTTATGCAATTATGTTTAAATATTAGTATTCCTGATTAAAAAATTGACATTCATTTGTTTCATTGAAAATCTGTTCATGAACAAGATTGATTGTGTGTTCACGAACATGTTCCTGAACATGTTCACGAACAAGCTCGATAAGTCTTGTTAACGAACAGAACGTTCGATTAACTACTCGTGAATAAGCTCGGTATATGTTCGTTTACGTTTGTTTACATTCGTTTGGTAAGCTTAACGAACAAGCTTGAACAGGTTTTTAGAGCTCGGTTAGTAAACGAACAGAGCTTGAACATGGATTTTGTTCATGAACAAAATCAAGCTCCATGTTCAAGCTCGTTCAAGCTCGTTCGTCAACAGCCCTACAGGTCATCAAGTTTGAAGTGGTCAGCTGTAAACTTGACTGGAGCATCAGAGGTCATCAGGGTTGTTTCAGCTTTATATTTCTTGTTTTCTTTTTACAAATCATGGAGATGCTGCAGAGTTCGGTACACTCTGGACCAGTGGCCTTTCATGCCACAACTATGTCACTGGACTTCCCATTCCCTCTTAGGTGGGGGTGCATCATTTCTATTGTTGTCATTTCTGTGCCAGGTGAACTTCCGCTTACTTTCATTTCTTCGCTGCTGGACTTGGCCCCTAACTGTTCGTTCTGTCCCCCTTTCTGTGGTCTTTCTTTTTGTTTATTATCTCTCTTATTTTTGGAAAAAAAAGAAGAGGCATTGTGAGCTTCTGGTAGGGGCAATGCCAGAGGGCACATGTTATGAGTGGCAAGGAGAAGCTCTCTGTTTTGTTCGGCCATGAGTAAACATGACAGCTGCTCAGAATACTTGGTGAACTTGTGTTCACGGTATTACTATATTAGTATCGCATCTTTTTCATGGAAGGACGTATACGTATTTTCCAGTATGCGATCTTTTGAGACTTTTTCACCACACAACTTCAGGCGTGAGGTGATGCTAAAAAGAGCTGAGTTGTACTCAGCAATGGACTTAAAGTCTTGCAGTCTCAGGTTCTACCACTCATATCGTGCCTTTGGGAGTATAACATCTTTCTGATGTTTATACGTATCCTCAAGGGCAGTCCATAGCTCAAGTGGATCTTCGACCGTAAGGTATTCAGCCTTTAGGGTCTTGTCCACATGGCGACGAATATAGATAATGGCTTGCACCTTTTCTATATCGCTTATATTTTTATTATTAGTCAAAGCAGAAATGAGGGACTTTGCCTGCAGATGAAACTTCACATCGAGCTGCCAACTCAGATAGTTTCTTTCTGATGCATCCATCACTTCGAAATCGACACTTGTTATTTTAGTCATTTTATCTAGTAGAGCACAAATTTGCATGAATTAATATTTTAAACAATAAACATTTTCATGCGGAGGCAATTTTTAAATGAAGAGCTAATTGCGTGGATAGGCCAGTCCCACATAAATAAAAAGTCCAAAGTCAATTACAGTCCATTTTACACAAATGAAAGCTTTAAAAAAGAAATTACAACTTTGGAAATCCCGTGGGTCCCATATAAGATCTTCAGCTTCAATTGTGGCCTCCGTCTCCATGGAAAGTGGTCTTCGGTCTTGGACATTTACATAAATTTCTCACTACAGTTTCTCTCAAAAATAAAAGAAAAGTGCAGGAAATAAAATGTGGGACTTAAACAGCCGATCCAAAACTGCATTTAGCCATTCATGCAAAAAATTGTGCTCATCAAACATTTTCATCAGACATTTTCATCAGACATTTTCAGCAAACATTTTCATCACATGCATTTACATTCGCAGAGAGGGATAAACAATTTAATTACTTAATAATTATTGGACCACTTAGCAACGTCATACATCGTTAGGTTAGCAGACTAACGGCAGAGCGATCGCAGGATCTTCCTAATTATTAAGTTTTTAAGAATATGCACAACCATACACATTTTATCCGCAGAATAAACTAAAATGATGCAAAGCATATATTAATGATTTTACAGAAGTAATCATTTAATGCAAGGATTGTGCTAGTTGGATTTATCCAAAAAGATTTGGAAAGGAGCACAAAAATTAGACATGTTCTTCGTAAAAGGAAGAATTTTTCCTTTTTAATTCATCCCCAAAAGAACCCCAAATGTCCCCAAAAGTACCCTTATTGCCCATGTTTTTACATGAATTTTTAGGTCTCCGAAATGCCATTTTTGATCAATTTTTAGCCCACAATAAGCCTTTTAAAGCTTTATTTTTAGCCCCTTTAATCGTAATTTGCCCCCTCTCTTTTTTTCTTTTTCTTTCAAAATTTGGCCTGCTGGCCTGAAGTCCGCAGCGTGGCTGTGGGCTTCAGGCCCGCAGTCTCAAATTTTATTTCGAAAATCAGGCCTACGGGCCTGAGGCCCGCAGTTTGCCTGCGGGCTTCAGGCCCGTAAGGCTGTATTTCTTTTATTTTGAATGGGCTTCGGGCCCATTTACAAAAATTAGGGTTGAGGGGCAGCGGCTAGGTTTAGCCGTCGCCACCCCTCAGTGAGTTGCCGCCGATCGGTGGCAAGGGGGCGGGCGCCCCCACACACCCCACCTCGCCGGAGGGGGAGAGGGGTTTCCTATTGTGGAAGGGGCCGTGCCCCCCTTCGGGGGGGGGTTGCCGATAGCGGCGTGGCGCTGCACCCCCCTTCGGGGGGGGGGGGGGGGGGGGTTGCCTTGATCGCGGAGTGTCGCCCACCATCCAGGGGGGCTATGATCGCAGGAGCGCCGCCCCCTTCGCGCGGGGGGGGGGGGGGGGGGTTTGGTCGAGCGAAGGAGCGCATCCCCCCTTCGGGGGGCAGGGGGCCTTCGCGGGGGGCGGGGGGGCTACAGGAACGCGGAAGCGTCGCCCCCTTTGGGGGGGTTCGATTGCGGCGGTGGCCGCTGTAACGACCCGCTCTCGGGGGCCTGTTACTTATTTGATATTTGCGCAGGTCCTGCAGTTAACCAGTGAAACCAAAATAGCCACGATGCAGAGATGTACAAAAATACCCAAAATAGTGTCCAATTATTACAATCCATACCGTACAAGATGTCCCAACAGATATACATGACAGAAGAAAAGTACACAACTGAAAATAGCTCTGGAAGCTGCGGTCTCATGGTCGAAGTCTGGAGCTATTAACTCAAGAGCATCTGCCTACATATGTACGTCGTCTGCGGTGCCACGGAGATGGAACCGTAGGTAAGTCATAACAATTCTAAATAAAGAAAGAGAGGTACTGTACAAGTATGACAAAGCAGACCAAAGTGAAAGTAAAGTACGGTGCAGTGTCTGTACAAGTGTAGAAAGTAAAAGTACGGCAAGTAAAGTGCGGTGACTGTACTGGCAAGGAAAGTAGAGTGCATGTACTGCAAAGAAAGTAACTGTGCAAGTTACACTAGAATTACGTGACTCAAGTAGGAGAGTATGATATGCAACCATAAAGTTCATCTATTGCCAGTGACCGTTTTACCGACGCAAGCAGACCTTGTAGTTTTGCCGACGCAGGTAGACCTTGTAGTTTTGCAGACGCAGGCAGACCTTGTAGACACAGACATGCAAGTAGATGAACCCCGGTCATAGCTCCCACACTCTCTCTACAATGAGTTACCCCAAACCCCAGTGATGTGTATCTATTCGAGATGTTCCACAAGATGTTCCACGAGATGTTCCATCAGATATTCCACACAAGATATTCCACACGATGTTCCATATGATATTCCACATGTTGCTTAGTCAACCAAGTCAACTGGTTGACTTTCTCATTCAAAACCAGAAAGTAGGATAAAGACAAGTCCAACACAAAAAGTGTTACTTCCGTGCTTTGAGCACGTGGTAGTGTGGTTGGCAAAGTAATCTTTAGTTGATTACTTTCATTTTAGTTTAGGTCTCTTATTCGGTTCAAGTCAAATAGCCGTTCGAGGCTATAGGAGTGTTAACGGGTTCATATAAGCACAGTAGACTAGTTTTCTAAACTTAGAATCTGTCGTGACTTACTATATTCGAGCTCGTCGTGGCAAGACGAGGTTGGAGCTAGAAGAGCAGGTGCATGAGATTTGGTACCTGCAATCACAAAAATACTTGGTTAATGAACGCTACATTTCTATTTAAATAATTGGATCGTCCTGATTTTTAAAACTAATTGAAACGTTGTCGAAAAGAGTTCTAAATTTTTATATAGGCTAGATATGATGAAAATAATTTTACTGAAGGAGGAAATATTTTCTAAAGCTTATAGTAATTTTTAGAATTTTTAAAAGATCAAAAACAATTTAAAAACTATTTTTCAATTAATAATGTATTTATTCGGGAATTTATTCTGGGTGCAATCTACATCGGAAAGTTGCAAATGAGGTGTCAAAATGACCGTCTCGAAGAGTTCTTTAATATATATTTTTATCACATATTAGTGTACGTGAAAATAAAGAGTTACGTATTTTTAAAAGAAAGTAACGCATTTAAAACTTAGGCTTAAAAATTAATTCTGGAAAAACTAAGCGTCCGATTGAGATGCAACTAGTGCCATTGGGTCCAGAATATTATTTCTGATTTTCTGGAGCTAGCCTCACATTTTTCTGGGGTCTATATTTCAAGTTATGGATTTTTAACCATAAAACCCTATTTAATAATTAATAAAATACGAAAATACGACTTAATCTCGTATTTACAAGTTCGCCATCGAGAATTAACTTACGCTGCTTCGTTCTTCGCTTCTTCTTTACGTCGACGGCGGGTGCTTTGTGGGCGGAAGGCGGCGGCGACCGGAGCGGAGGCGGCGATGGCGAGGAGGCGCGACGGCGGGCGACGGAGGCTGTGGTCGGAGGCGGCGGGAAGGCGAGCTCCGGTGGGCGTTGCGGGCTTCGATGGAGCGGGATACGACGGAGCAGCGGCGGTGACCTCCGGTGGCCGACAGGCGGAGCTTCGAGCGTCGAGAGGCCGTCACGGCGAGGCGCTTGAGTGCGGGAGCTCCGAGCTGGGTGGCGACCTTCGCGGAGGGAGGCGGAGCATTCGGAGTGTCGGAGCGATTGTCGGCGCTCGGAGATGGCCTCGTCGTCGCTGTGGTGGCAATGGAGGAGCGGGAGGCATCGGAGCGTTGCTTCGGGGTGGCGACGGCGATGTGCAGGCGGCGGGCGGCGGTTGGGGCCTTCGGATGGGTGGAGGGCGCATGGCGACGTGCCCCAGGCAAGAGCGAGGGAGAGAGAGATCAGCGGGAAAGAGAGAGAGAGGGAGAAACATGGGGGGCCTAGGTTCAAAACAAAACGGGGGAGAGCTTGAAAGAGAGAGAGACTGTGTGGGTTTATAGAGAGAGGGAGGGGGGTTTATATAGAGTTAATGATGGGGGTAGCTGATGAACGAGGGGGGGGGGGGGGGAGTCCCACGGTTAGCTGAGGGGATGGGTTAGATAATGGGATTAGGTAGGGTAATGTGATTAGGTAGGGTAGGTAAAAGATAATTAGGGTTAATTAGGAAATTAGTAAAAACGAAATTACGAAAATGCCCCGACTAGGAAACGTGTCCCAAAAATTACGAAAACATACCCACGGGATCGTATCATCACGAGGATCGTGAATACAAAGACCGTTTCGGGGTTTGAGCTACGGGGATACTAGTTTTAGGCCAAAACGTTTAGAAAGCGGGTTTGCGGGTTCTCTATTGAAATGATATCAGAAAATTACGAAATTAATGTGGAGAGCCCTAAATGATCATAGGATGTTACTGCAGAAGTTTGAAAACGTTTTAAAGACGTTTGAATAGAAAATAAATTCATTGAGTCAAAACTGCAATATCTGAAAATGAATTTTTATCAGATCTTTTAGAGGTATTTGATGAAATCCGATCTTACTAAAATACTTCATAACTAGTCTGGTACTCCAAAATATTTTTATAGGAAAATTTTGAAATCAGTTAAAACTCCTAACAAACCATTATAAAATAGTTCAAAAAATTTGGAAATAGGTTGAACATGCAAATAGTTGTGTTGAAGAAAACAGGCCGTTACATCCTACCCTCCTTAAAATAATTCCGTCCTCAGAATTTAAAAATATTTTTGAAACAAATAATTGATATTATAAAGAAGCTCAAGCAAATAACTGATAGAAAGATAGTAATCTTTGTAAATCAGGTTGTAAATAACATGAAATGTAATAAGGAAAAAAAAGGATTTGACTAATATATATTATCAAGTAGCCAAAATATAAATTAATGGCATTACATGAAAATGATAGTTCTGATGATGATGACATCCGTTCGAACTTGGGACAAAAGGTGACAAGTCAGAAGCAAGCACACCAAAGAGAAGGACAGAACGTCTATAAATGATGATTACATGGTCTCAATCATGTAAATCATCGTCATAGCATACATAAACGTAAGGGATAAACCTAGTGCATCCTTACGGTTACAACTTAACCAGCCGAGCACAAAAGACTTCATCTGCCACGCTACCAGATTGCAAGTCAGTACCCAGATCAACACATACAGGCAAGTATAAGGCCAACTCTCGAGGGGCAAGATCATCGCTACCACTTGTCCCAGCAGTCTCCATAACATCCAACAAGAAACCAACATCCTAGCCGTCTCCCAAATCCGAGCACAAGACCGACATCCAACTTCAACGCCTAAGCCCAAAAGTACGCCAATACCAAACCCCAAAGATACTGCTTACCAATGCCATAGGTCGACATCTACGGTAAACACCATCAGCCCTAAGCAGTTCAACGACCAAAAACTCAGGAACCTACAAGCACTAAGGAGCACCCCTAAGAAGCACTCGAAGCTGGGCAGCTCAAGGGGGAAGAACCAGAAAAAGGAGCTCCCAATGATACCAAGGGCGGCGGGTTCCCAATATCCCGACCACACGGTAATAGCGAGGGCGACGGTGAGTGCTGTCACTAAGCCCAACAGACCCCAAGGTCGTTGGTGGGCCATCGGCGGCTGGCGATCCACGGCGGCGAGCGCTGCGACTGGCTGTCGATCCATGGTGGGGAGGGCCTCCGGGATGGAGCGAAGCGGAAGCTGGCGGATCTTGAGGTGGGACGGGTCAAGCTCGCTTGGGAGAGAGGCCGGGAGGAGGAGGGGGCGATGTCTGAGTGAAAAGGGAAAGCCACGGGGTGGCTTGCGGAGGAAGGAGATGGGTCAAAAAAGAAAAGGGGGGGCACCGAAGTCATCGGTGTTAGGCGGGAACGGGGCTCGAGGTGGGAAGTGGACAAACGAATTAAAGAGGGGGGAAAGGTGGTCGGTGGGAAAGGAAATCAAAAACTTGGGGGAAAAAAATCTGGTACAAGATAAAAGCAGGGGCTAGAAGAGAAATACAAGCTCAAAAAGAATGAAAAGACGCAAACAGCCTACACTTACACGTCAGGTTTGGCTCGTCTCCAATCACCAGCATTATCCTCCAATACTTCTGAGCGTCCTTCGATTCGCTTCCGTTGTCGAATTCGAACTCATGGTGATCGAAAATCGAATGCTACCCTCCTTAGAATAAACGTAGCTAGAGTTTAGACGAACTAAAAGTGATTAGGAAGAATTATAAGAATTAGTAGAATGATCAGAAGGCCATCACTAGCTAAAGAAAGGGGTGCTAGTGATGAAGATCGAGGGCGTTACATAATCATGATTCACGTCCTTGCGGTCCAGCGGACACAGCCAGGGAAGTGACTAAGCCAGGATCACTTACACCTAGTCTAGCTAGGTTGATCCAACAAACTTAGCCAAGCACATTGACCGGATCATGGTCCATTGAAGGAAGCTTATCATTTATATGTGTGCCATCATCGATTGAAGGAAAGGCAATGAAGTGGGTAGATAGTTCAACCTATGGAAAGTCACTATAATTGCTAGCAAAAGAGGTTACTAGGGAGGGTATAACCAAGAATGAAACACGAGTTCCTAAGCAAGGGTTAAAATTTCAAAGGAAGTGATGAGAATCAAGGAAGACCTAATGAAGATGGTAATAAGGACGCTTCACCCGTATATCCAATACAGGTGAACACTCGAGACAACCAGTACTCGGGAGTTCAATTTGAGTATTTTATATTGTACGCCCTGATCTTGCTATATTGTTCACGAGGTAGTTAGCGAGGACCTGCGTGGGCCACCAAACTTGTAACGACCCGCTCTCGGGGGCCCGTTACTTATTTGATATTTGCGCAGGATCGACAGTTAACCAGTGAAACCAAAATAGCCACGATGCAGAGATGTACAAAAATACCCAAAATAGTGTCCAATTATTACAATCCATACCGTACAAGATGTCCCAACAGATATACATGACAGAAGAAAAGTACACAACTGAAAATAGCTCTGGAAGCTGCGGTCTCATGGTCGAAGTCTGGCGCTATTAACTTAAGAGCATCTGCCTCCATATGTACGTCGTCTGCGGTGCCACGGAGATGGAACCGTAGGTAAGTCACAACAATTCTAAATAAAGAAAGAGAGGTACTGTACAAGTATGACAAAGCAGACCAAAGTGAAAGTAAAGTACGGTGCAGTGTCTGTACAAGTGTAGAAAGTAAAAGTACGGTAAGTAAAGTGCGGTGACTGTACTGGCAAGGAAAGTAGAGTGCATGTACTGTAAAGAAAGTAACTGTGCAAGTTACACTAGAATTACGTGACTCAAGTAGGAGAGTATGATATGCAACCATAAAGTTCATCTATTGCCAGGGACCGTTTTGCCGACGCAGGCAGACCTTGTAGTTTTGCCGACGCATGCAGACCTTGTAGTTTTGCCGACGCAGGCAGACCTTGTAGACACAGACATGCAAGTAGATGAACCCCCGGTCATAGCTCCCACACTCTCTCTACAATGAGTTACCCCAAACCCCAGTGATGTGTATCTATTCGAGATGTTCCACAAGATGTTCCACGAGATGTTCCATCAGATATTCCACACAAGATATTCCACACGATGTTCCATATGATATTCCACATGTTGCTTAGTCAACCAAGTCAACTGGTTGACTTTCTCATTCAAAACCAGAAAGTAGGATAAAGACAAGTCCAACACAAAAAGTGTTACTTCCATGCTTTGAGCACGTGGTAGTGTGATTGGTAAAGTAATCTTTAGTTGATTACTTTCATTTTAGTTTAGGTCTCTTATTTGGTTCAAGTCAAATAGCCGTTCGAGGCTATAGGAGTGTTAACGGGTTCATATAAGCACAGTAGACTAGTTTTCTAAACTTAGAATCTGTCGTGACTTACTATATTCGAGCTCGTCGTGGCAAGACGAGGTTGGAGCTAGAAGAGCTGGTGCATGAGATTTGGTACCTGCAATCACAAAAATACTTGGTTAATGAACGCTACATTTCTATTTAAATAATTGGATCGTCCTGATTTTTAAAACTAATTGAAACGTTGTCGAAAAGAGTTCTAAATTTTTATATAGGCTAGATATGATGAAAATAATTTTACTGAAGGAGGAAATATTTTTCTAAAGCTTATAGTAATTTTTAGAATTTTTAAAAGATCAAAAACAATTTAAAAACTATTTTTCAATTAATAATGTATTTATTCAGGAATTTATTCTGGGTGCAATCTACATCGGAAAGTTGCAAATGAGGTGTCAAAATGACCGTCTCGAAGAGTTCTTTAATATATATTTTTATCACATATTAGTGTACGTGAAAATAAAGAGTTACGTATTTTTAAAAGAAAGTAACGCATTTAAAACTTAGGCTTAAAAATTAATTCTGGAAAAACTAAGCGTCCGATTGAGATGCAACTAGTGCCATTGGGTCCAGAATATTATTTCTGATTTTCTGGAGCTAGCCTCACATTTTTCTGGGGTCTATATTTCAAGTTATGGATTTTTAACCATAAAACCCTATTTAATAATTAATAAAATACGAAAATACGACTTAATCTCGTATTTACAAGTTCGCCATCGAGAATTAACTTACGCTGCTTCGTTCTTCGCTTCTTCTTTACGTCGACGGCGGGTGCTTTGTGGGCGGAAGGCGGCGGCGACCGGAGCGGAGGCGGCGATGGCGAGGAGGCGCGACGGCGGGCGACGGAGGCTGTGGTCGGAGGCGGCGGGAAGGCGAGCTCCGGTGGGCGTTGCGGGCTTCGATGGAGCGGGATACGACGGAGCAGCGGCGGTGACCTCCGGTGGCCGACAGGCGGAGCTTCGAGCGTCGAGAGGCCGTCACGGCGAGGCGCTTGAGTGCGGGAGCTCCGAGCTGGGTGGCGACCTTCGCGGAGGGAGGCGGAGCAGTCGGAGTGTCGGAGCGATCGCCGGTGCTCGGAGATGGTCTCGTTGTCGCTGTGGTGGCAATGGAGGAGCGGGAGGCGTCGGAGCGTTGCTTCGGGGGTGGCGACGGCGATGTGCAGGCGGTGGGCGGCGGTTGGGACCTTCGGATGGGTGGAGGGCGCACAGCGACGTGCCCCAGGCAAGAGCGAGGGAGAGAGAGATCAGCGGGAAAGAGAGAGAGAGAGGGAGAAACGTGGGGGGCCTGGGTTCAAAACAAAACGGGGGAGAGCTTGAAAGAGAGAGAGACTGTGTGGGTTTATAGAGAGAGGGAGGGGGGTTTATATAGAGTTAATGATGGGGGTAGCTGATGAACGAGGGGGGGGGGGGGGGGGGGGGGGGGGGTGTGTGTCCCTCGGTTAGCTGAGGGGATGGGTTAGATAATGGGATTAGGTAGGGTAATGTGATTAGGTAGGGTAGGTAAAAGATAATTAGGGTTAATTAGGAAATTAGTAAAAACGAAATTACGAAAATGCCCCTACTAGTAAACATGTCCCGAAAATTACGAAAACATACCCACGGGATCGTATCGTCACGAGGATCGCGAATACGAAGTCCGTTTCAGGGTTTGGGCTACGGGGATACTAGTTTTAGGCCAAAACGTTTAGAAAGCGGGTTTGCGGGTTCTAGGTTGAAATGATATCAGAAAATTACGAAATTAATGTGGAGAGCCCTAAATGATCATAGGATGCTACTGCAGAAGTTTGAAAACGTTTTGAAGACGTTTGTATAGAAAATAAATTCATTGAGTCAAAATGGCAATATCTGAAAATGAATTTTTATCAGATCTTTTAGAGGTATTTGATGAAATCCGATCTTACTAAAATACTTCATAACTAGTCTGGTACTCCAAAATATTTTTATAGGAAATTTTTGAAATCAGTTAAAACTCCTAACAAACCATTATAAAATAGTTCAAAAAATTTGGAAATAGGTTAAACACGCAAATAGTTGTGTTGAAGAAAACAGGCCGTTACAGCCGCCCCCTTCTCGCTTCATGCGGGGGGATACAGTGGGGACGAGGAGGGGGAGCAGTCGGCGGCAATGCCGCCGGCGGGGCTTGTACAGGGGAGAAAACCCATATTTTACAATTGTTTTCTTATTAAAAACATGTTAAAACATGATTTTTGGACGATTAGCCCTAATTCCACTTCGATCTTGCGAGATCTATGTAGAATACCATCATACGTATGATAAAAACGACATTTTTAGCGAGTTTTACCTCTATATCCGTCCTGCGGATATAGCAACGGTTGAACGAAGCCTACGCGGATGACAACGTTCATTTGATGAAGCTCGACGTCGCGCACGTGGATCTCCCGCCTTTCCTTGCATTCGCAACGATCAATTTTTGTGGAAAAATTTTGTTTAGAAGCTCGTGCTAATAACGTGTTATGAATCAACTACTGGGGATGAACCCACGGTCCTTTATTTATAGGCAGGATAGGAGAGTAGAAAGATACGATACATAGATATGGCGTATCTCTAAGATACCCACAATCCTAACCAACTCTGGTTCATATCCATTCACAACAATTTAGATATATATTAATGACTTGTACCCTCAACAACCCTTCATAAAAACAAACTTATTCTCCATTTACATGAATCATACCTACACGATTAGAGCAATGCCATAAACAAACACACAAGTATGGTAGGGAAAACTTACATGCATAATATGACTTCGATGTTATAGAAATTCGGGCAATAAGAGACATGAAATGAATGTCATGGATTTGGGTACTCGTGCGTGCAAAGTATTATTCATCAATCAATAAATAACAGGGTCAGAAACTAGGTACATATCTATTATACAATTGAGAAGGTTGTCCTACTAGGACAAAAGGGTGAGTAGAGATGTGGCCATGGTTTGGCCACATCATCAAGGTGGGGCCCACTTGGGGATGAGTGGGAGTTTGAGTGTGTTTTGTGGTATTTTTGTGGTGAGTCCAAATATAAGCACACCCTCTTCCCATGAAATACAAGCTTGCAATCGCTTTTTCATACAACCAAAACCCCCCTCACTTCCACCTATTTACGGGTTCATCATCGGTCTTGTTCTGCTTTGCCCCCCCTTTTTTGCAGTTAGGCCCTTCCTTTTCCCCCTTTAACCCCCCAACCCGACAATTCCCACACACAAACTCACACTTTCATACCGTTCTCGGCTACGTGCAGTTTCCGCCTCCTGTACAGGGGGTTTTCACTTTGATCCACATGAACTTTGTGCACGGTTAATTTCTAGTCTAATCCTAAACGAGCAAGAATCACCAATGAAATAACTAGGATTACACAATCATTAGTTAACTAAAAGTTAGAATTCGAAAAAAAATGGGTAAATCACGAGGAAAACATTCACTTCAAGTTCAAAGCATCACGGTGATATGATTAAATACACAAATCTGCTACCCACTTCACTTCTTCAGTTCTGCCAATTATGAGTATTATTTGCCAGAGTATTATACATTTAAGCATAATTTGTTTGTATGGCAATCGCTGAGAAACGTACGGACACTGTTAACGAACTGTTAGATATGGACATGTACGTACAAAAAATTTGTTGACATCGTATTACAACCCAATAAAAGCTTGAAAGCAAAAAACAAATGAATAATTAATTCTGCGTTTGATCAACCACCAACCACGCTGGAATAGCTCAGTTGGCTAGAGCGTATGGCTGTTAACCATAAGGTCGGAGGATCAAGCCCTCCTTCTAGCGTTTTTACTGGTTAATTCTTATATTTTTTTCCTACCGCTTTATAATATCTTGCTTCAAGAGAGGCACATTACCTAACATTCTTAGAGACAAGATTATATGTACTGTCCGGGCAGGAAATATAAATGTTCTTATTTCTTTACAAAAAAGTTTTTGGGTGTTTTCCACACGAGCATTAGGGATGATCGCCATACCAAAAATCAGGTGATCCAATGCTATTTGACCCTTGATCTATCCGTTGCAAATTCAGTAATTTCAGAAATTTTCGCAATGGGTGGATCAAGAATCAAATACCCGATAGGGTTCACCCATATTTGGGGCTTTGGAGTCTTAGAATGTGTACAACTTAGGGGAAAAAATTCAAGATTTTCTTTTGGCTTTTAGCACTGACACCACAAGAAATTTCCTATGCTGTCATCGCAAATAACTTAGCTCACGCAAATACACTCCTTCACTTTTTTTTCGACAATCGGATTCGTTCAGCTTGGTCTTGATGTTATAAAAACCAAAGTGCCAAGTTTAAGGTAAACCATAGGGGTTTTGATCATTCTTTTAACCGTTGCAAAAGGTTATCTTATTGCAAAACTTGCGACGAGTAGATGAACGATCCGTACTCTTTGGATTCACTTAAAAATTGGGGTTTGCGTTTTAGAACATGAAGGTCATATCTGTTTGGATCCAAGGAAAAATTAGAGGAGATGTAGATTTAACACTTGCCAAGGAAGAAATTAGATTGTTTGATCTTGGCAAACCGATTCTCGTTTTTATCATAAAAAAGCTAGGTAGTTTGATCTTCTAATAGCCCATCCACAATTCTTTTACATTGAGTGGGTTTATACTGGGAAAAGATAACTTCCTGAGGGGTCATTTGCAGGGGCGGAACCGGTGTGAGATGACCAGGGGAGTTGGAGAAAAACATAAAGAATTAGATAAACATACTAAATAAATTCATATGTAGTATATTATATCAAATAACATTTAAACTCTCATTTAAATATATCAAAATATGGCATTACTTTCTCACCATGTTAAAATATAGAACGTCTTTCTTCCATGTCATGTAAATCATAAATAATTGAATCCACACTTAATTTTTCAGCAATTTCTTTCCAAAGTACACAAGCAAACAATCAGACAAGAAAGCATCTCACATCTTGTTACGAATTGTAGTCTTGACTATATTCATCGCTGAAAAAGAACGCTTAGTAGTATCTGTAGAAAATGGAAGAATGAGAATAAGAGTTAAAATTTGGATATACTTCTGCTTTCCTAGTTTTTACTAACCATTGACACAGATCAGAAATTGTTGTCAATGATTTAAAATTTGGAAGTCGTCAGACATGATCAAAATGTTGAAATTGTATGTGAAACTGTGTCATCTCATATCCTGTAAAGTCTTATTGGTAAAATTTCTGTATCAATTTGCAAACATCATCAATTCTTAATGATACATGCATCTCTCTTGGATCTAAAGCTAAACTGAAAATAATCAATTCCACTGTGTTATCATTGAATTTGTTGTTCAATTCCTACAACTGAGAGTCTATCACTGCATTGAAAACATCAACTTTGTAATAATGTTTCACTGTAATTTCATTTTGTTTATGACGAGCTTTTCATCTTCTTGCAATATGAGGAGCGCTAAAATTTGCTACATGTATATTGACTGCTCATAAAAAGATCTCATAGTTATAACCAAATTGTCCCAGCCATCATCTCTTAACTTTTGAATGAGCATCTTAGTAGATGAAACAAGATGCATTGCATAAAAGATGTCTTGAGAAATCTCTAAAACTTCTCTCATAAGATGCAAAAATAAAACAAAGTCAAAAGTAGTCATTGCCTCATAAGCTGACTCTACATCACCTTGCTAAGCAGAAGTAGCTCCATCGATAATATTGATCAATAAAACTTCACACGTTGCAATAAACATCTTCAGCAAACTAGAAATAGATTTCAAGTGAGAACTCCAACGGATATCACCTGCCCTTTGTAGAGAACCTATTTGATTAAGTCCTTTTCCACTTTGAAACTCATCAATCTCAAGTAATGAGAAATATTTGAAGCATGAGCAACTTTTAGTTGGCCATTGCGCTTACATGATGCACCAACAATATTGATAATAGAATTTAACTTGGTAAAAACTGATGGACATGAATAATTTCCTTTGATGCAACAACTAATGCCAATGGCAAATGATGAGCACAACAATGAACATAAGAAGTATGTGGACATTCATTTGAAACTAAAGCTTGCAAACCATTCTATTCTCCACGCATGTTACTTGCACCATTATAACCTTGCACTCAGATAGATTGAGCATCAAGATTATAATGAGAGAGCATCGAAAAAATCCCTTCTTTTAAAGTTAATGTCGTAGTGTCTTTGACATGAATTAGCCCAAAAAATCACTCTTGTATGTAGCCATGTTTGTTGACAAGTATCAAGACAATTGACATTTGCTCTTTTCAGATTCATCCCGAGCTTCATCAACTATTAAACAATACTTAGAATCGACATTTTCTTCACGAATGTCCTTCTTCACTTTAGTTGCCAAGACATGCAAAATTTGTTTTTGTATTTTTGGTGATGTATATGATGCATTTCATGGAGCTTTATCCAAAACTGCTGCTACTTTATCATTATAAGGGACGATGAAACTCAACAATTCTAAAAAATTTCCACGATTAATTGATGACTTAGACTCATCGTGGCACGTAAAAGAGCATCTTTGAAATGCAAGCTACCTAACTGTCTCAATCGAAGCTTTCAAACGAAGTCTAATTTTCATGATTTCCTTGTTGGATCATTTATCCAACTTTGGGCCTATATGTAAAATAATTATGTAATGCAGGTTGTCAAACTAAGTTAAAGCCTAATAAAGTTATTTAATAAGTTATTCGGTTATGTGTGCTTAAATATATCTGTTAGGATGTGTGCCTTTAATTTGTAGAGATTTATGTGCTTTCTGTTCTAATTATGGGCTAAATTAGAAACCCAATAGGCATTAGGAATTTTGCCTATATATATAGGTGATCATGGTCCCCAAATCGCACGAACGAAGAGCCGTCTTTTCTGCATCACATCGACAGATTAGAGTCAGAGAAAAGCTAAAGGATTTCTCTCATGGATTCGTATAGATCTGGAAGGCCAACCACACAAATCTAAAGTTTTCAACGCAATGGATTCAGGTACGCTTCAGGATTAAGTTCCAGTTTATTTCTCGTAGATCTGATATGATTATACTATATTGTTTAGCGATGGTCTTTGTAGAAAATCTAGATCAGATCCCAACAAGTGGTATCAGAGCTACATCATATTAGACCCATGAGATTGTTATTTTTCTTGAACTTCTGGGTATTTTTTTGCATGATAAAAATCGCATGTTTCGGTTTTTTGAGTTAATATTTACGATATAAAAAATTTTGAAGCCCAAGAGGGGCGACGGCCGGACCCCCAGAGGGTTTTGGCCTTCGGTCGCTGGCCCCCAAAGCACACACACCCGGGGGGCTGCTATGGCCTCAAATGCTGTTAATCTTAATTTTTTGGGTTTCATATTTTCCCAAATTAAAAAATTTAAGGAAGGGGCGGCGGCTGATGGCCGCTGGACCCCTTAGAGGGGCGGCATCCATCGACGGTCGGACCCCACAGTCATAGTGGTGCCAAGGGGTGGTGGGGGCGGCCACCTCTATCGCTACCCTTACCTAGGTTTTTTCGGATTCAAAAAAAAAGCTTGGTGGGGTGGCAATCATAGGTCGCCGGTCCCTCGTAGTGTCAGGGAGGGGACGTCGGTGGACACTGCTGCCGCCCCCACAAAACCCTAGCATTATGCCCCCCATTTCTCAGCCCTCTTGGGCCGCCCCCCATTTCTCAGCCCTCTTGGGCCGCCCCCATGGGTCGGCTCACATGCAACAATTTAAAAAATCCTTTTTAAAACGGCCTAGCGAGATGCATCCCCAATTTGTTTTTTAAAAAGGAAATTTTTAAAAAAGAAAGGTGGCTATTGTAAGAAGATTATGGAGAGGAGTAACCATGGCCAATAGCCATGGTTCTTTATTTATAAACTTCATATGGTATTCCAAGAGACATGGAGCATACCAAAGGTCTCCACCACATCAAGAGTGGTGGAGTAATGGGGTGATAAATGGTGGGGAGGCCAAAGGCCTCCCCCACTCACAACACTCCCCCTTATCCATCCATTACTTTGGTCTTAGCGTATAAGGCTAAAGGGGGTGGATACTTCTGGATCCTGAGTAATCGTGTTTGCCTCGTTAAAACCTTAGCTGTGGAAAACCCAGTGGGAAAAACCAACAGCTCAAGGGAAAAGAGTGCAATACACAAGTTACTGCCCCTCATTCGTACAAGCTTCAGGCTTGTAGGTCTTTCAGCTGTCTCATGCCAATTCCTTTTACAAGTTTTACAAAAATACATTTTAGTAAAGATTTGGTAAAAAGATCAGCTAAGTTGTTGCAAGACTGGATCTGCTGAACTTCAATCTGCTTGTTCTCTTTTAGCTCGTGTGTCCAAAAAAACTTGGGAGAGATGCGCTTCGTCCTGTCGCCCTTGATGTAGCCCTTTTGAAGTTGAGCAATGCACGCAGCGTTGTCTTCAAACATGACAGTTGGTTCCAAATCACCGGTCTTCAGGCCAGTAGATTGAAGACTGTGGTGGACGACGGATCGTATCCAATAACACTCTCTGCTTGCTTCATGTATCGCAATGAGCTCCGAATGGTATTGTGGTTTGCTTTACCAATCTCTAGGAGATAGCAGTACCTCCGTAGGTAAACACAAAACCTGTCTGTGATTTTGCCGTGTACGGATTTGAAAGATTACCTGCATCGGTATAATCAAACAATTGGGGGAGGCACCTCTCTGGTAGTAAAGTCCAAGATCAATTGAACCCTGGAGGTATCGCAGAAGATGCTTTACTCCGTTCCAGTGGCGCTTTGTAGGCGCTGCACTGTGTCTGGCTAGGAGATTAACTGTAAACGCTATATCGGGACGCGTACAGTTAGCCAGATATAGAAGTGCTCTAATGGCACTGAGGTAGGGTACTTCAGGACCCAGTATCTCCTCCCCCTCTTCCAGAGGCCGAAAGGGGTCCTTATGTACTTCTAGTGATCTGACGACCATAGGAGTACCTAAAGGATGACATTTATCCATATGAAACTTACGTAGAAGTTTCTTTGTATAATTAGATTGGTGTAATAGGATTCCACCTTTTAAGTGTTCAATCTGTAAGCCAAGACAATACTTTGTTTTGCCTAGGTCTTTCATTTCAAAAGTATGTTTTAGGCTTTCAGATATGTCATTGATCTCTGCAGGAGATCCTATGAGATTTAAGTCATCTAAATATACTCATATGATGACGAATCCTGTTCCCGTTCTTTTGATAAAGATACACGGGCAGACTTCATTATTCGTGAATCCTTGCTGTGCAAGGAAATCACTAAGTCTGTTATACCACATCTTGCCCGATTGCTTTAGACCATATAATGATCTATGCAGCCTTACAAAGAATACGTCCCGAGGTATCTCTTTCATCTATGGGGATAGTTTAAACCCATCAGGAGTCTCATATAGATATTTTTATCTATATCGCCATATAGATATGCAGTCACAACGTCCATGAGCTGCATTTCTAGGCTTTCCAGAGAAGTTAGGCTTATTAAAAATCGGAATGTGATCGAATCCATGACCGGGGAATATGTATCTTTGTAATCAATTCCCGATATTTGGGAAAAACCCTGGGCTACAAGGCGTGCCTTGTAGCGAACGATCACATTATTTTCATTTCTTTTTCTTATGAAAACCCACTTATATCCCACAGGCTTTACACCTATTGGTGTTTGGACTACTGGTCCAACAACTTTGCGTTTCAAGAGTGAGTCCAGCTCTACTCTTATTGCCTCGTCCCACTTTGGCCAATCATCTCTGCATTTATATTCCGCTAGAGAACGTGGTTCGACGTCATCGGCATATTCAGTGACGTGAACGGCAATATCGAACGCAAAATCGTCGACGACGACTGTGCTATATCTGTCCAGTACCTCTCCAGTATGTACAAAATTTAATGATGTTTCTCCTATTGTTTCCTCTGCAGGGGAAATAAGGAGGGGAGTAGTAGCTGGTCTGAGCTCAGCATCTTGTGGAGGGATAATCTTATTATCTCCAGGAGTCTTCCTCTTTCGATAAACTTTATCTTTTGAACCTGGTGGGCGTCCTCTTTTCAATTGAGGTACAGCCGATTCTGCTGCTGGTGGATTGCATCTATCTATGGGGATGTCAATCCTAGCTGGCGTATTAGCAGCAGGTACGTATGAACTGACAATCTTCTGGTTGTCCGTGAACTTATCCGGCAAAAGATGTACTGTATTCTGAATGTGAAGGATCTTCAGGATCTCATCTTCACACAGATTAGTACGCGGATCATATAGGGACAAAGACTTCTGGTCCCAACTAATGGTCTCAGTAGCTTCAGGCTTCTTAGACTGTGTGCCTAGTTTAGGAAAACATTTCTCATCAAATTCACAGTCAGCAAAACGTGCCTTGAATGCGTCCCTCGTTAGGGGTTCAAGGTATCTGATAATAGAGAGCGAATCAAACCCAATAAAGATACCTAGACGACGCTAAGGACCCATTTTGGTCCTCTGAGGTGGTGCTATTGGGACATATACCGCAAAACCAAACATATTCAAATGAGAGATATCTGGAGGTGCGCCATATGCAAGTTGCATCGGGGATAATGTATGACCTCCAGAGGGTCTTATCCTAATAAGTGATGCGGCATATAAAATAGCATGCCCCCAAGCATCCACTGACAACTGGGATTGCATAAGCAATGAACGTGCAATCCATTGGAGTCTCTTTATAAGGGACTCAGCTAATCCGTTCTGGGTTTGAACATGTGCTATGGGATGTTCAACTTCAATACCCGTTGCCTGGCAATAGTCTTTGAAGACTTGTGAAGTGAATTCGCCCACACTATCAAGACATAGTTTCTTGATATGGTTATCGGAGAAATGAGCATGCAACCTTATTATTTGTGCCAATAGCTTTGGAAAAGCTAGGTTGCGGGTGGACAAGAGGCACACATAAGACCATTTAGTTGATGCATCAATCAGTACCATGAAGTACCGAAATGAGCCACTTGCAGGGTGAATAGGCCCCCAAATGTCACCATGAATTCTCTCAAGGAAGCCAGGAGACTCTAATCCCACTTTTAGGAGGGAGTGTCTCGTTATAAGTTTTCCTTTGAAACAAGGGGGACAAGGAAATTCACCCTTATGAAGAATCTTCCGGTTCTTCAATTTATGTCCACAGGATTCAGTGATGATGCGTCGCATCATTGCTGATCCAGGATGACCAAGTCTGATGTGCCAGAGTTAGAACTCTGGCAGTGATGTGCACGTCTGGTACTCAGTCATATTGGCTTCTATTGGTTGAATGTATGTATGGTAGAGACCCGACAGGAGTCCCTTGAATCGCTCGCAGAGGATCTTCTGGTCATCTTTTTGACGAGTTACATACAAATATTAAACCTTATTTTCATCTCTGGTTTCTAAGTGATATCCATTTAAACGAAAATCCTTGAAACTTACGAGATTCCTATTTGATTTAGGAGAGAATAATGCATTTTTTATTTGAAGTCTTTTGTTATTTGGGGTTCACCAAAGCCTTAGATTATTTGGGACAGTCCTGAAATTGTGATAACATGACCGTCATATTTATTTATGCTATTAAAATAGCAATGTTCGTGAAGGATTGTGTGCGTCGAGGCACTGTCCACTAGGCACTCATAATTCATCTATATAAGCAAAAACGAAATTTTATTTAAGTAAATGTAAATGACATTCAAAAATAAAAGTTCGTAATAAAGCAAACAAAAGATGAAGATACATGGAATTTTAAATGCATAGATAAAAGATGAAGCTTAATCAAGCAGGTCGTCGTTCTCGAAGTCTTTTGCAGTAAATATCGTTGGTGGCTGAACAGCCACCAAGTTTGTTTCAGGCAGAGACTTCTGGCTCGCCTGATATAGTTCCTGGAGGTGACGAGGAGTGCGACAGTTTCTTGACCAATGGCCAGTCATGCCGCATCTATGGCATTTATCCTCACAGTTCTTCTTTGGAAGTGACACTTGGTCGGTGTTCTTTCGCTTCCATGTGAAGTTTCTCTTTCCTTTGTTGTTTTTATTTGTCTGGAGTGCTGCTTCTCTTGGTTGCTTCATTATAGCTTTCCCTTTGTTATTTTTAGCCTTCTTCTTGTTTTTCCACTTCTGGGGAGAAACGTGGTGGGCTTCAGGGATAGGGGCAGTGCCAGCTGGACTTAAATTATGAGTAGCAAGCAGTAAATCTCGATTCTGCTCTGCCCTAAGGAGGCAATAGATCAAATCGGAGAATTTCGTGAAGTTGCGTTCACGATACTGCTGCATGAGGATTGCATCTTTCTCGTGAAACGAGGTAAATGTCTTTTCCAACATGCGTTGTTCTGTCACTTCTTCACCGCACAACTTCAGGCATGAGGTGATATTATGAAGTGCAGAATTATACTCAGCGACGGACTTATAGTCCTGAAGTCTGAGGTTTTCCCACTCATAACTGGCACGCGGTAATATTACATCAATTTGATGTTTATACCGTGCTTCCAGCGCTGTACACAGCTCCATTGGATCCTCTATCGTTAGATATTTGGCCTTTAAGGTCTGATCTATATGTTTTCTAATGTAGATAATGGCTTTCGCCTTATCGACATCGGAGACAGTGGTAGGAGTGCTGCTGCTAGATGTAGCAGAAGCATCGGCCGCTGCTGGGGCCGATGAAGGAGCCAAAATTGAGCCAAGGAGGGCCATTGAATGCAAGTGGAACTTCAGGTCCACTAGCCAACTCAGGTAATTTTTTCCTGCGGAATCAAGGACCTCGAAATCGATGCTTGCCAATTTTGCCATTTATCTACACAATTTAAAATAAGCATGAATTAATTAAAATTGAAATTCTCGCATAAAAAAATAAAAATAAGTAAAATGTGGGGATCGGCCAGATACCCAAAGACAAACAAAGTCCAAAGTCCGAATATACAGTCCATAAATAAAAGAAAAATACAATTTGGAAACCCAGAATGGGTCCCTATATTTTCCAATTTTCGCCTCCGTCTTTATTTGTTGGTACATCGGTCTTTGGCATAAATACATATAATCCTCACTTACAAATTCTCTCAAAAAGAAAATAAAATTGCAAGGAATATAAAGGGTATCAAACTAGACGATCCCAAAAATCACATTTTAGCTTATACAAACATCTACGCAGTTTATAAATGCTACATGCATAAAAGAAACAACCACGCAGGTATATACCACAGGCATATATAATATGGAAAAAGAGACTATAAAATATAATAATCTCTTGGACCACGGAGAGACTGTTGGATCTGGATCGTAGCCTAGAGGGGGGGGGGGGGGGGGGTTGAATAGGCTAATAAAAATATTCGTGTAACCCACGAACAATCCCACGCAGTTATAGGCACAGGCATGGCAATAAAATAGCAATCACAGAATACGCACAGATATACCCTGGTTCGGTCGTCCCCACGACCTACTCTAGCCCCCGAAAGCAAATACTAGATAGATATGTAAACCTGTACAGCTACAATGAGTCAAGATCCCAAATCTACTCTCACCTAGCTCGTACGCACACCACGTGCTCTACACTATCAATCTAGTCAGATGCTCTCCCTCCGTGACGACTCCCAAGTCGTCAGGTCCCCAAAAGTAACACAGATGGTAAAATTTCCCCTACGAAGAACTAACACAAATACTACACAATATAATAAACAAGAGAGTTTAGAGTGCTCAGATCGTGTAGCGGTGTTGTCTTCATCAATCAGCACGGGCCAGCTCTGGTCTGGCAAGATGTAGTCGTTTCTCGTCTCGTCTCCTCTTTTGATTTTTGCAAGGAAGTTGCGGCAACTTGCTCAACGGTAGAAGCTTGCGGCTATGCTCTTTCTTATTGGCAACTCACGGCAACGGATGGCTATTCGGTAGGCAGGCTAAGGAGAGGCAGCAGTGCACTTGGATTGTTGGCACCCCGTTATTTCAAGTCTTTTGTCTTGCACATGGAGTTCCCAGGGCTAGCTGTTTGTTGTCCCCTGAGAGTCGCTAGGTCCGGTTTAGTGGCCTTGAAATTTGTTGCATGGGGAATTTTTGGTGGCCTTTTCATTTTGTGCCTATACAATCAAAAACACAAAAAACAAATAGAAGTTAGCCATTACTTATTTAATGAACACAAAGCACTAACCACTCTTTTAATCTTGGAATTGTTCCTCTCTTGTGCACTGACGCAAGCTGCCCCTTTTATGGGCTAAATATGTGTTTAATCTCTAGCCCTTAAGGATTAATTGCTTGCTTTTCTTTGTTGGCCGCCGTTACTTGATTCTGTATGTCATGTGAATTGTTTTTGAGTGGCCTTCAATTTTTCCCTTCTCTCTTTCTATTCCACATGTCAGCTGCAACTTTTGTTTAACCCTTTTGATGCACGCATGGAAGCTTTTGGCCCAAATACTTTTGGTTCACCTGCACACACAAAGATGAGAGAGTAATGTTAATTCTTGAATTTTTTATAAACAAACTCACCTCCTTCAATTAAACTTGTGCATAAAGAGATGATGGATTGCAGCAATCTCCGAGGTTTGCAAAACAAACTTGCGGCAAAGAATTTCCCTTCTTTTTGCTTGGCCCCTTATTTTCGGCTTTTGCACTAAAAAAAATTGATGATGCGGCTCTTCTTTTATTGGCCGTATCTTTTTCTTAGCTATTGATGCAAGCTTATATAGGAGAGGCTAGGGTTTTGAAATGGATGTGATTTTGCTAACCGCTTTGATATTTGACCCAATCAATATGGGATTTGATTAGGAGTTTGAATAGGAATTGGGTAGAATCAAATATTTCCAAATCTAGCTAAGTGATTTGATCAAACCCATTTTGAACTCAAATTGGCATCCATCTCATCCCATATTGGACCAAGTCCAATTAGCTTTGCGTATAACAATTTCTACATCTTGTATATGTATAGCAATTTGTCCAACACATTAATTTACGTTCTCGCCAATCCTGCAAATACTTAATACACACATCAGATCGTTCACAACTGTTTGTCATCATCAAACCGTAAATCCTAGATCGTTGTTTCCAACAATCTCCCCCTTTTGATGATGACAAACCCGTAAAGAATTTGCAAAAATAAGTGTACGTGTGCAACGTGTGATGAATGATGTAAATGATGTAATGCAATATGATATATTCAATGAGATGAAATCAAACATTACTAGCATGCACAGTATAACAATATAATTAGCATACTCCCCCTTTTTCCAAGCTCCCCAATTTCATGCCATTTTCATGTATTTTCATTGCTCCCCCTTCAATCAATAATACCGTATTTTGAACCAACATTGATACCACAAATCTTTCAACACTTTTCTCCCCCTTTGGCATCATCAAAAGAGTATTCATGAAGATTAAAAACATAGCACATGCAAAAAGAGAGCATTATTAATTATAACTAGCATTTGCATGTCGTCATTCTATAATTAGCACTTCAAGTCCAATGATAATAATAATTAGAATTCAACACCATCATGTAAGTTCAATTATTAAACATAGAAGTACAAATGGAGATACTTTTACAAATCCAACCAAATCAATCCAACATTTTCCAAAATAACTTTGTATCACCAAGGATTGATTTTCCCTATCTCATTAAAAATGAGTTCAAGGTATCACATCTCAAAACATGGCCTAAAAGGACTCTTAGATGTGGGAGTGACATTGCTTGACGAGTACAAACACCAACGCTAAAGATTACCCGTAAAGCTTATGTTGGATACTCGTGGGTAGTGTATTTGCCATAAATTGTATCCATTTTTCATACGGAGCAATTTTCATTTTTTTTCATATTCATTTCATTTGTTTTGTGCTCAATTTTTATTCATGGCAAATCACATCATATCCCTTAGATTTTTCAGTTAATAAACATCCTACATTTACTTTCCAATATTCATAAATAGTATCTCCAAAAGTACGACATAGTTTAACATTCGTGGAAGTGAAAGTAGGTGTAGAAATTATATTATCAATTCATCGAACTTGGCATGGCTATTAAGAAATAAAACATACGCATGTAGCCATGATAATAATACTACACTTTCTACAAGGATATGATCATCATTCATTTATATCACTAGAATGATGCAAAGAGAAAGATATGCATTAAGCTCCAATTTTTTTTTGCTTTTGTTTTTTTTTGGTTTTATAATGAACTAAAAAGCACACTAAAAACAATCAAGCAAACAAAAAAAAAACAAAAAAATCCAAGCACACAGAGAATGTTAACAAAAACATGATATGAAGGTATGCATTAAGTTCAAAGAATGAGATATACCTTCGCGTCGCCGTTTGACTAAGGAGCTAAAAATAATGAGACATTCAAATTATTGCTCCTCGTCAAATTTTCATCCACCTACAAAAGAGGTGTAGTGTGTGACCTTGAAATCCAACAAGGTCCACTCACGTTAGTCATCAAAGATTTAGGAACCCATATTTGTTTGAACTTAATGTTTTTGTTCCTATATTTACAATGATATGAAGTATGACCAACACATCCACATGTAAAGCACTTAGCATGAGAATTTTCAACTTTTGTTGTTTCAATGTGAACTTTTCTATATTTAGATTTTTCAACATTTTAAAGATCATATCCTAGTCCTCGCCTATTATTGCCATAAAGTTGATTTCCAAGAATAATGTCCAAATTTTGTTTTCCAATAGAAAATTTCTTTAATGACAATTCTAAACTAGCGACTTTGGATTTCAAATGAGCATTTTCGTTCACAAGCACAGTGCATTTACTAATGAAAGCTTGCTTGTTTTCCTCTTCTTTCTTTTCAAAATCCCTCATTTTTCCTTTAAGTTCGAGATTTAGCATGTTAATCTTTTCTGAAAGCAATTCATTTTCAACTTCAAGCTTTATCTTATCAAGTTTATACATGCTAATATCCTTTAATAAAGAGGGACATGAAAGACAATCAATTTTTTCAGGCAAGCTAGCTTTCTCCTTATTTAACATGTCAATTGTAGTATTACATGCAACAATTTCAGTTTTCAGTTTTTCAATTTCCTTAGACATGTCATACTCAGATTGTTGCATATCAAAGTTATCATTTCTATAACTATCCACATCAGCTTCTAGCTCATTAATAGTATTTTGCATTCCTTTCAAGATTTCTAACAATTCAGCTTTAGTGGGAGATTCTACCTCATTATGTTTGGCCATTAATGCCATGCAGGAGTGGGCTTCGTGTTCCTCATCCTCCTCCTCAGCTTCGCTATCCATGTCCCACGTCAGCACTTTCGTTTTTCCTTTTGCAACTTGAGCTGTGTGTTGTTGTGGGCAATCTTTTATGTGGTGCCCTTTCTTCCTGCATTTAAAACATTCACTTCTATTAATAGCTTTCTGATCATAGGAATTTCTAACAAAATTAGAATTATTAGAACGAATGAACCTTTTTCCCATCTCAGCTCTTCCTTGATCAGTCTGAATGTATATCCTAAAGTTTCTGACCATTAGGGCTTGCTCTTCATCAAGATCGTCATCGTTAGCTTGAAGAGCTAATAGTGTGGAAGCTTTGGTCTTCTCTTCAGGTTTCTCTCGGGCTTCTATACTCAGCAACTCAAGCTCGTGCGACATCAGGTTGCCTATCAAGTCCTCCACTTTCATTGTTGATAAGTCCTTAACTTCTTGAATAGCGGTGACTTTAGGCCTGAACGAGCTTGGTAGCGCCCTTAAGATCTTTCGTACCTGTTCATGGCTAGAGTATGGCTTACCGAGGGAACTGGATTTGTAGACGATGTCCGTGAACCTCGCAAACATGTCTTTAACTGATTCTGTTGGTAGCATGCGGAAGCTCTCGTATTCTGTGCAAAGCAACGCAAGTCTGGATTCCTTTACTTGCGATGTTCCCACATGTGTCACCTCCAGAGTATGCCAGATTTCCTGCGCAGTTAGACAATGTGAGATACGATTAAATTCAGATTTATCAAGAGAGCATATAAGCGCATTCATAGCTTTACCATTAAGAGTATAAAGTTTCTTATCAGCTAAATCCCACTTGTCTTTAGGCTTAATTATAACAGTGTCTTCAATTTTAATGGTGGGTAGACTATAACCATTTTCAACAATATCCCACACATCATAATCTACAGACACTAGATAAATTTTAATCCTCGCCTTCCAATATGCAAAGTCTACACCGTTAAACTTAGGGGGACGGGCTATAGACTGACCTTCAGCAAAAGCACAATCAGATATATTCATGGTCATCTAAAAATCTAGACTAGATCCTCTAAACTGGCTCTGATACCACTTGTTGGATCTGGATCGTAGCCTAGGGGGGTGAATAGGCTAATAAAAATATTCGTGCAACCCACGAACAATCCCACGCAGTTAAAGGCACAGACAGGGCAATAAAATAGCAATTACAGAATACGCACAGATATACCCTGGTTCGGTCGTCCCCACGACCTACTCTAGCCCCCGAAAGCAAATACTAGATAGATATGTAAACCTGTACAGCTACAATGAGTCAAGATCCCAAATCTACTCTCACCTAGCTCGTACGCACACCACGTGCTCTACACTATCAATCTAGTCAGATGCTCTCCCTCCGTGACGACTCCCAAGTCGTCAGGTCCCCAAAAGTAACACAGATGGTAAAATTTCCCCTACGAAGAACTAACACAAATACTACACAATATAATAAACAAGAGAGTTTAGAGTGCTCAGATCGTGTAGCGGTGTTGTCTTCGTCAATCAGCACGGGCCAGTTCTAGTCTGGCAAGATGTAGTCGTTTCTCGTCTCGTCTCCTCTTTTGATTTTTGCAAGGAAGTTGCGACAACTTGCTCAACGGTAGAAGCTTGCGGCTATGCTCTTTCTTATTGGCAACTCACGGCAACGGATGGCTATTCGGTAGGCAGGCTAAGGAGAGGCATCAGTGCACTTGGATTGTTGGCACCCCGTTATTTCAAGTCTTTTGTCTTGCACATGGAGTTCCCAGGGCTAGCTGTTTATTGTCCCCTGAGAGTCGCTAGGTCCGGTTTAGTGGCCTTGAAATTTGTTGCATGGGGAATTTTTGGTGGCCTTTTCATTTTGTGCCTATACAATCAAAAACACAAAAAACAAATAGAAGTTAGCCATTACTTATTTAATGAACACAAAGCACTAACCACTCTTTTAATCTTGGAATTGTTCCTCTCTTGTGCACTGACGCAAGCTGCCCCTTTTATGGGCTAAATATGTGTTTAATCTCTAGCCCTTAAGGATTAATTGCTTGCTTTTCTTTGTTGGCCGCCGTTACTTGATTATGTATGTCATGTGAATTGTTTTTGAGTGGCCTTCAATTTTTCTCTTCTCTCTTTCTATTCCACATGTCAGCTGCAACTTTTGTTTAACCCTTTTGATGCACGCATGGAAGCTTTTGGCCCAAATACTTTTGGTTCACCTGCACACACAAAGATGAGAGAGTAATGTTAATTCTTGAATTTTTTATAAACAAACTCACCTCCTTCAATTAATCTTGTGCATGAAGAGATGATGGATTGCAGCAATCTCCGAGGTTTGCAAAACAAACTTGCGGCAAAGAATTTCCCTTCTTTTTGCTTGGTCCCTTATTTTCGGCTTTTGCACTAAAAAAATTGATGATGCGGCTCTTCTTTTATTGGCCGTATCTTTTTCTTAGCTATTGATGCAAGCTTATATAGGAGAGGCTAGGGTTTTGAAATGGATGTGATTTTGCTAACCGCTTTGATATTTGACCCAATCAATATGGGATTTGATTAGGAGTTTGAATAGGAATTGGGTAGAATCAAATATTTCCATCTTGTATATGTATAGCAATTTGTCCAACACATTAATTTACGTTCTCGCCAATCCTGCAAATACTTAATACACACATCAGATCGTTCACAACTATTTGTCATCATCAAACCGTAAATCCTAGATCGTTGTTTCCAACAGAGACGTCATACACCGTTAGGTTAGTTGACTAACGGCAGAGCGGTCGCCCTTAAGATAATTATATTTTGAAAAAAATCCTAATATTCCATAAATTAATAATAATGCAAGAGTGTTATAATTTTAGCAATATGATGCGACAGGCTCATAACTAAGATTTAAAATAAATTAATATTTTGAATGGGGCTGCAGGCCCATAAATATTAATCATTTTAATATATTATGTATATTTGGGCTGCAGGCCCATTTGCCAAAAATAAACAAATTAATTATAGCAATTTGAATTAACATGGCATCAGGCCCGATTTGTCAAATTAAAATATTGTTAATATTTGGGCTTCAGGCCCGGTTTCAAATTTCTAATTGACATATTAAAAATTGCAATCAGATTTACTTGGCTTCAGGCCAAATTTTGGTAGGCTAAAAATTTATTAAGTACACAAAAATTTACTGGGCTGCTGGCCCATAGAATATATGTGCATTTGTGACAAATGGGCTGCAGGCCCAACAAACAGACTATCTATTTTATTTAAATTAAACAAAATTAGCCTTTAAGCCCATTTTGGGCTGTGGAATGCCAAAAAACACCCAAACCTAAGTCTGGCCCCTCAAATCCCTTTTAGCAAGAATCCCCCTCCTCCCCCCTATTTCTTGGTTCAACCAAGGCCCCCCCTCCGGCTGCTGGGGGGGCGTAGCATTGCATGCCCCCCTTAGGGGGGGATCGGCGGAGGCCCCCCTGCGATGGGGGCGGATCGACGCATGCCCCCTGCGAGGGGGGCGGAACGCCAGACAGGAATGGGGGGTCGGTGACAGGGAAGGCCCCCCGTCTGGGGGGACGGAGGGCAAAAAACGCCCCCCCGGCCGTGGGGGGCGGCGTACAGGAACCCCCCCGCGGGGGGCGGCGGATTCGAAAGCCCCCCAGGCGGGGGGGTGGCGCCGTGAAACGCCGTGAAGGCCCGTGACTGCGAACGGCCCCCCCAGGCGGGGGGGGGGGGGGGGGGGGCGCCGTGAAGGCCCGCGACTGCAAACGCCCCCCAGGCGGGGGGGAGGGGGGGGACGTCCGTGGGTTTTTTTTTGTTTTTTTATTTTAAAGATAATACAATAGCAGCAGATTTAAAATGCCTCTAGATGAAGCATTGTAAAATGATAGCTAAATTTAAAATTTATTTGTAGCTATCTACGGGATTGATAGAGATTACCTCTAGATAAAAAATCTAGGGACGATCGTTAAAATTAAGATCCGTAGATAGTGCCGCTCCCGATACGCTCCAAAGAGAAATCTACGCAAAACGTTGCCGCAACGGATTACCGCAACAACAGATTCCTTCGCGCGTATGGGTTTGATTTTTGAGGGGAGACGAGAAGAAAATCTCAAAATAGAAGAGCGTAAGTGCTAATAACGTGTTAGAAGATTATGGAGAGGAGTAACCATGGCCAATAGCCATGGTTCTTTATTTATAAACTTCATATGGTATTCCAAGAGACATAGAGCATACCAAAGGTCTCTACCACATTAAGAGTGGTGGAGTAATGGGAGGATAAATGGTGGGGAGGCCAAAGGCCTCCCCCACCCACAACAGCTATGCCTTTGTTTGAGCCTTTGGTTATTCAGTTTTTGGCCTTTTTTGGTGTTTTGACACAAAATTAAAAAGGAAATAAATGTCATATATATTTTTTCATTTGGCATAATTTTGTGTTAAAAATCATTGGTTTTGATTTAAGATCAAATTTTGGGTATAGTCGATTATATATTTCGAAATAATTTAATTATACCAAAAAATCCCTAAAGTGGGCTCTATTATAGAGATTATTTATTTCGAAATATAAAAGTTTATGGACATACTTTGTATGAAAATTTTGTCGAAAATTTGAATTTAAATGAAAGAGGTAATAAAGGGCGTATTGTATATTCCCATTAAGGATTATTTTCTAATTAATGGTGTTATAATAAATTCTAATTTTGCATGGTTAAATATATATTTCAGTAAGTTAATTGAAACAACCCACCACAGTGTGTTCTCTTGTGAAAATTAATTTTATTTCAAAATATAAAAGGTTTTGTGCATATTTTTATGTGAATATTTATTGGTCCAAAGGAAGATTAAATGTTTGACATAATTATTTGTGCTTCTGTGTCAATAAATGTGTGATAATTATTCGGTTTTACATGTAAATTATAAATCGGCCCAAATGAATGTTTATTATTTGACATGTAACTTATTATCAGTGTTTGATTATTAAACCAATATATCAATTACAAGTTAATATGTTCTCCAAAGATAAATAATAATGGAGTGCCTGATATCTTGTTAGATGGGAATTGCATTTAATTTAAATTTATTGTAGCTTTTCAGTTTACTTATGTGAGCATGTGACATATTTGTTGTTGTTCTCTTTTTAGCTGCTAATATTACTGCCAGCATCAATTCTATACCAGTTCTAAATAGCTCTAACTTCAAGTCGTGGAAGGAGAACTTGATTATAGTTCTTGAGGTCATAGATATTGACCTTGCAATTAGGACTGACTCTCCCTACCTCTTACAGAAAAGAATACCTCAGATGAAAAAAGGGATTTGGAAAGGTGGGAGAGGTCAAATCGCATGTGCATGATGATTATGAAGAAGGCAATTCCAGAAGTATTCAGGGCCAATGTTCGATAAAGTTACTACAGCAAAATGGTCCCTTTCTGATATTGAAAAGATATTTGTGAAGAATGAAAAGGCTGAACTTGGTACACTCTCGACAAATCTAATTTCAATGAAGTATAATGGTAAGGGTAACATTAGAGAGTACATTTTGGAAATGTCTCACCTTACTTCTAAGTTGAAAGCACTTAAGCTTGAACTCTCTGAGGACTTGCAAGTGTATTTGGTTCCGATATCTCTTCCTACTCAATTTAGCCATTTCAAGGTGAGATATAATTCCCAAAAAGAGACTTGGTCTCTGAATGATCTTATCTCGCACTGTGTTCAGGAAGAGGAAAGGCTTAAGTAAGAGAAGACAGAGAGTGCTCATTTGAGCTCTATCGCTAAGAAGAAGAAAAGGAAAAGGGATAAGAAAACTACAGATATGGCATCTCAAAAGAAATAAGAACAGAAACTGAAAAGTTCAAAAGGTAATACTTGTTTCTTTTGTGGAGCTGAAGGGCATATAAAGAAGCATTGCACTAATTATCATGCTTGGCATGCTAAGAAAGGTATGATTCTTAAGTTGGTTTGGTTCTGAAGTTAATTTAACTTCGGTACTTATAGATACATGATGGAAAGATCCTGGTACAACCACTCACATCAGTGTGTCCATGCAGGGTTGCCTAAGATGCCAAGGCCGAGTGATGGTGAAAGATACATCCATGTAGGCGATGGCAAATGGTTCAAAGTGAAGCAAATGAAAATTTAGATGATTAAAGACTAGATTGTATTTGGATATTGATGAGACATTTATTCTACAGTTTTTAACGAAATTGATTTCTATTTCTATTTTAGACAAATTTGGTTATCATTTTTCATTTGGAAATGGGAAATTTGGTTTATCTCATGATTCAAAATTAGTTGGTTCTAATTCTTCGTCAATGTACAATATTTTCTGTATTGCTTCATTTAAGAAATACATGCATTTAAGTACATGAAGAATGAGGTGAAAATCAACTAATAAGAATTCAGTTCCATTATGACATAAGAGTTAAAATATTTCTCCGAATGGAGAAACAAAGAGACTTATGTGAAATGAAATTCTTGATCCCTTAGATTTCATAAACTTTGAAGTTTGTGATAAGAAAATAAAGAGAAAACAAACCAATAAAAGGAGATTATGAAGCCAATAAGACTTTGGGCATCTTAGAACTTATATATTGAGAATATTTGTGAACCATCCTATACGGTTGTTTGGAATGGTCAATAATATTTTATAAAGTTCATAGATGAATTCTCAGATATGGCTAAGTATATCTCATTCATAAAAGCACTTAATATTGCAGCTTATATTCTTAAGAGAGTTTCAACTAAAGCATCTATATCACTTGCATATTTGAGTTGTCCAGCTAAGGTAACGCCTTACAGTCCTACTGAATGGAAACTGGACACAAGGATAGTGATTTGATATTTTGTTGAATACTTTAGAAAAGGATCCATATGGTACATTTTTTGGCCCCACAATTAAGAATAATATACAAGACATGGAAATGCCCAGTTCTTTGAGGGTGTCGAGTTTGGGGGGGGGGGGGGGGGGCGATACAAGTAAGGACATTGTTTTTGGAGATATAGGTTAGGGCATTGTCTTTTGGAGAGGAATATGTTGATATCCCCACGGGTGTTATTGGCATTGATTAGAATGTCATTCCTGACCTTGTTCAAATCACAATAAATTAAGACAATGTCAGAAATCCTAAATCATGGCAATGTCAAAAATCTTCTTACTTAGGAAATTGTTCAAGAACAATAAACTCTAGCACATCAAGAACGTATGCCATTAAGAAGATCCACTACAGAGAAGAAGTGCAGCAACATTTATTTACATTGTAATTTTCTTAGAACATGAGGTTGACATTGTAGTGATGAAAAATAATTAGCTCATTTTCATCAATCCATGGATAGTTCTAACTCTCTAAAGTGGACTAACGCCTTATGTGGAGAAATTAAGTCTATAAAGGACAATGACATTTAAAATCTTGTCACATTGTAATAAGGTATGAAACCCATTGGTTGTAAATGGATTTTTATAACTAAGCAAAAGGCAATGTGGAAAGATATGAGACATATCTTGTCATAAGACTTTATATAGAAATAAGGCATTAAAAATAAAGAGAATTTCTCTTTGGTTTCCTTGAAAGAATCTTTCCGGATAACAATGGCATTAGTGGCGCATTTCAGTCTCGATCATGGTATTTCATGTTTTATCTAATGATCATCTCGTTTGGTTTTTAAGATGAATTTGGTTTATGATCACATATACCATAAGTTCTGTGGGAGTAAGTGTTCCTTTCTGGATTTATATTGATGCATGCCATTTGCTTGCCAGTAACGATATATGCTCATTGCATGAAACCAAGAGATTTATAGCTAAGAACTTTGAGATGAAAGATCTTGGTGATGCATCTTTTGTATTAGAGATCTAGATACACCGGGATCATTCACGGGGTATTCTTGGATTATCACAAAAGGCCTATATAGAAAAGTTTCTTCAAAGATATGGCATGCAAAATTGTAAACCAGGTGATACATGTTGTGTCCATATTTTCCAAATTTTCATCATGCATTTCCATATCATTTCGATCACCCGAGTTCATATTTTCATATTATATCGCACTTTTCTCGATATATTTGATTCTTGCGATGTTTTGTATACTTACAGGGAATTCGGCACGATTCGTAGCGATACTAGACTATGGACACAATGTTAGATGTCGGAGCTCGCCTCGCCATGCCACGGTGACTCAAGGGAGCTAAGGGAGCTAAGGGAAGAAAAAAAGATGTGGAGAAGAGAAGGAGAGGAAGAAAGAGAAGAGAGAAGAAGGAGACGAAAAGATTCCCAGATCGCTCGGTCGAGCGCATGATGCACTCTACCGAGCTATGACTCCGTAGACAGGGAGCAAAAGGGCAAGAGGTTGCTCGGCCGAGCGACCCAGCTCGCTCAACCGAGTGATCCCTCTCGCTCGACCGAGTGACCCCTCTCGCTCGACTAAGCTATCCCATGCTCGCTCAGCTGAGTGACATCAATTCTCCAAGAAGCCACTCGGTCGAGATGCTTCCCTGCTCGACCAAGCGGCCCCTTCTCCAAGGGCCCAAAGTGAATCGACAAAGGGTCGCCCTCGGTCAAGCGACCACTTCGCTCGACCGAGCGCGACGTCGGCAGACTACTTTTTAGGGGTTTAATGGGGGTTCGGGTTGGTTTCTTTGTAAACCCGAAACTTAATGGGTTGTATCTAAACTAAACTCAGTTTTTAGTTAGGTTAAGCTTTCTTTAATCCAGATCCTCTTGAGCCAAGTGTGGGAGAGATTTCTCTTGTGTTCTTGTTCTTCAATCTAAATCTTGGTGGATGTTTCTTGCTCTTTAATTTATATATATTTTGCATGCTCATTCCTTCCTCAATGCTTTGATATTAATTTCGTGATGTTTGCTCAGTTTTTGATGATAATCTCCATTGCTCTCATATTTGTAGCTATTGCCATGGCAGAGTAGTGCGTTTCTATGGCTTAGGAATGATCCCTAGGATTCTAGGGATTGGATGTTAGGTTAAATCTCAGTTGGATGAATCTAGGGTCTCCCTATGGCAGTTTGAACAAGGGTTTTGTGGGCTTAGCCTTAGGATCATAGGATCACGAAATCGGCTCCATATCTTAGAGAGAATCCCCACGGATCCGATTTGGAATTTGTGTCCGTTTCTAGGGCTCGTGATCATGAGAGTGACTCGAGATCTAGGACGACCAAGAATCCTCAATCCGCTAGTCGATGACTACGAACGTAGCCCGACTTCTAGAACCAATCATAGTGTGGCATCGTTGTCCGTAGATGATGCGAGTGGATATGGATTGCTAGGCAGGACTAATTGTCTAGCTTAATGCATGCATTCTCGTGCAAAGACGACTGCAAAAGCATGGCCCTACATAGGGATACGTTAGACGAGCACACGACGGAAGTCAAACGCTCTTTCCCATTCTCGGATGTGACACTCCTGCCCTCACCCATCGTCCAACGAAAGACCCCTTGACCTGACATTCATGACCAGAGGGACTAGTAGGGAATCTCATATGCCTTAGACTTTTAATATTCAGTAGACCTCATTTCAACCAACAATCAGTCCAATTTCATGTGATTCTTACCCTTCCGAAAAACTGAACACTAAACCACAGCCTCCTCAGAGAACGACAATCTTTATATACTATAACGACCATGCACTTGCAGTGATTCGCGCTCCTGGGCGTGAGCACATGACGTCGTACAAGTTTTTGATGCCGTTGCCAGGGAGGCAACGGTTTGTTTTGGCTTTTGGGTTTGAAAGTGCTGGTTCCATCCATACTCTACCTTCCATCATTCATTTTTATTTATTTTTCTGTTATTATACATTTCATGTGCTAACATCCCTCCCCAGCTTGCCCTTGTCCGAATATCATACATTCAGGGGGGCTACAATGTGTCGGCAAAGCATTCTTGCCCAGGATCCAAGTGGAAGAGAGCATCCACAGTGTACCCTAGACAAGATGTTGTACCAGGTCAGATCTACTGGCTATTTAGTTATCAAGGCTATTCACGATGCTGAATTTGAAAACCTGGACTAAATTGTGGAACAAATCCAATTGGGTGCTCTCAAGGGAGACGTGTACGTTAGCATCGAAAGGGACACACGCTCACTCAGTGTCAGGAATATTCCAGAAGCCAATGTAACGACTGGTTTTCGTGTAATTGGATTATCTATATTAAAATATATGCTTGGTGGATTTTCTCCTTGGATGTGTGGTTTTCGTCGCCATAGCTTTCACTTTCGATCGTTTCGTCGTGATTTTCTAGCTTCTTCCTTCGATCGTCGATTTCGGAGTAAGTCATTCGTGACGAGCTTCAAATCGCTCATATCTTAGAGTTAGAGTGATCTTAGAAGCCATAGAAATCTTCCCGAAGCTTCGCACTTCGAATCGGCACTTTTCGTGCATGTTAGTTGGTTCAAGAAGATCGACCGACCGACTAGATTCCAATTTAGTCGGTCAGGAAATCAACTGGAACCGACTAGTTCATTCAATCAATTATTCTGGAGTTACTGTTTACCGTTAGTCGGTCTAAGAACAACCACCGACCGACTAGATGTGAAACTAGTCGGTCAGAACTTGTTCTTCAACCGACTAGTTCCTTTGATTAATTTCCCCTAAGTTACTGTTCCTTCTTAGTCGGTCTAAGTTCATCTTTCGACCGACTAGTTATCAAACTAGTCGGTCAAGTTTTGTACTCAGACCGACTAACTCTTAGTTCAGGTTTTCGACTGGAGTTACTGTTTACACTTAGTCGGTCTGCGTTGGTCAACCGACCGACTAGTTCTCAAACTAGTCGGTCAGCAGTTGGTCTTTGACCGACTAAGCAGCACAGGAAACCCTAGTTTTTCCCAAACCGACATCAAACCCTATAAATACCCCTCCAAACGTTTTCTTCTCCTCCCTCATGACCCAAAACCCTAATTTCTCCCCCATTGAGCCACCTTCTTCCCCAAACCATTGATCCTTCATCCCAAGCTCATCCATCATCATCCAAACCCTCATTTCACATATCCTACCTCTCCTCAACCTCAAACCCTCATCAAATCCCCAAAAGCCTCATCCAAACCCATTTCTCCAGATTTTCCCCCATTTCCAGATTTGAGCCGGATCGTTCTTCCGTCGCCGTGGTTCTCGGCGTCGTTCCTCCGTTTCTTCACGGGTAGTATTCTTCCTTTAATAATCTCATAACCCACACTTGATATTTGTGAAACCCTAATAAAATGGATCATTAGAAATCGTAGGGTTCGATTGTGAATACGGAATAGTTACCATTCTAATGTTGTTTTTCCATGACAGTGATCCATTCCCGTAGATAACAAATTTGTGTGATGTGCCTTCGTTGATCGTTCTCCTTGGTACCAGGCAAGTGAAACTTGCATCTCTTGATTTAGGCCATGTCTTAGGCCATTTACCTTGCTTTAGCGTAAAAGAGACTAGACGGTGAAAGGATAGCCGTTTAGACGCCATTGACCCAGCTTGACAACGAAGCTTGGTCCGTCACCTTCATCATGCTTGTATGTCACGTTTACTTTCCCTAGACGGTACGCGTATTAACTGTTCATGTCATCCATGCATCCTTAACTGTTATTGCATTTTAACTGTCACGTTTAATTTAATTAACGGTACGCGAATATGTTCATGTCATTGCATTTCGCCTGTCACGTTTAATTTAATTAACGGTATGCAAATTATCTGCCCATGTCATTGCATGCTTGAATACTCATCGTGATTGCGTAGCATCACTACATACTAGTGTTACTTGTTCCGGCTAGGTGCACCCCTACGCCATACTTATCAAATACACTTTCTGGCTCGTGTTCCAGAAGACGAGCTCATCACAGCCTACGGGCAATAGGGCACTCGTTGAGTGATCCCTTGTACTTGATACTTGAACACAGCCTGCGGGCAATTGGGCACTCGTTGAGTGATCCCTTGTACTTGTACTTGTTACTTGACATTACATGTCACAACAACCCCTTGCCACTTGTACTATACTTTACCTTACTTGTTACTTGACAATACTTGTCACACTTGCCACTTGTACTTGTCCGTGTTTTACTTGTAAAACTTGTTATCCATGACATACTTGTTACTTGCTACTTGTACTTTACTTGTCACTTCCATACTATACTTGCCCTGCCATGCATCATACTATAACTACTAGGTTGTTAGTTTACCTTTCTTTCAGTTTCCTTGCACAAGTCTTTCCAGACTTGCTGACATGTGCCCCTCTCTCTTTTGGGTGTCACATGTTAGACCCAGAGCCAGAGCTTTGTTGCAGGGGATATGGTGTTGTTGATGCTGTTGTTTGCTGTGGTGGTGAGTGGACACCAGGGGCCTGTCTTGAAGACCGCTCGTGTTCACTTCTTTGTTTAGGTTTGCTGTTAGTTGTGGTGCGTGGCACCTTTGTATGTATGTTATACCCTGTTGGCCATGTTTGGGCCTTAGACTCTTTTCCTTTTAGCCTGGTGGCTTTTCTGTGATATTGTAATTTAATTAATGGATAATCTGAGATTGAACGTTTTATTTGTCTCTCCTTCTAGTTATTATTGTTGTTTCGTTTGCATTGCAAGGACCTGCCATTTGTAGTTCTATTTGACGCTTATCGGACTTGCGGCTTTTCCAGCTTCAAGTCTGAGCGGACCTTCTCACGTCTCGCCTCCACATTCTTGGGAAGCGGGGCGTGACAGGTTTTATTGGTGGCCCATGCAGGTCCATTTGCAAATGCGAGCTATCAGAACAACGATAATAATTAAAGAATGTCCATTAAATGAATTAGAACATCCAAGTTATAAGCCCGGAGTCTAGGTTTTTAGCGTTCCTATGTCTTAGGTGGCTGGTAGACGTGTTAGAGCATCTGTCCCGGCTTGGTAGGAAATCCATTAGATCAGGACCCTAACTAGACTTAAATAGACGTCTGTGCTTGCTAATTAGGAATCCTTGATTGTTAGCTAGACTCCATGTTGGTGATTTGTTTGATTGTCTTAAGAGTTACCTTAGTGGTTCCTGTCTAGCTTTGACTAGGATAGACTTCTAGAATTCCTTGGTCTCTCGCTTGGGATCATCGATTTCGGACCAAGCTAAACTCATTTCATCACTGTCTAGCCCTTAGGGAGTCTTAGCGCTTAGTTCCATAATCTTTAGCTGATTGACCGTTGGAGATTCCCGTAGATTTTCCTAAGTCATATCCTAGGCGTGTTTATGCTTTGATCATCCGACCAAACCCCTTGCCTCGATTCCCATGACCACCATGTTTCGATAATCGTTGGTCCTTCGAATGTCCCCGTTTGCAAGGCTTAATTTCTTTTAAAAAGTTGTTTTTCTATTTCCCTTATTAAAGTTTTCGCTAAGTTTAAATTTTGTTTTAAACCCGCTACGTATGTACTTAAAATTTCTCACTTTTCGATTGAGTCAAATTCCTTGTAGATTTCGGAGTCTAATGGTTGTAATTATAATTGCTAACTCGTAACCATTTTCTTGTCTATATTTTCGCATTTCGGTTTAAAGACTCCAATACTATTTTGGAAAATTCGATATACCATTTTCTAACTGTGAGATCCATTTTAATCGCATAGCATACATACTTTAAAATCTTTTCCAAGCTAAAGGGAATTTCAATTGTTATATGTATACTTATATCTCGTACTCTTCGTTGACTTAAATTAATTTTTGAAATTCGAAAGTTTTGACGGGATTTTGATTACTGTTTTATAATGTTTTACAGCCTATACCTTTCATACCTATTTGAATATCTTGTCCCTTTTCATAAATCGATTTAATTCTGAGCCGCAATTCTATTTTCCAAATTCGATTTATGAATTTTCCTTTCTTATTTATGATATTCAAATGACTCGTCGCGCTCCCTTAATATACTTTTCAAGTCACAGATGATTTTAGCTTTCAACAAATCAAAGCTATGTTCAAACATTTTCCCAACTACAGATTTTTGGAAAATTATGTTTCCGTAACCACTTCCCTTGTCCTCAATTCACATGACCACCTCATTACAACTATTCTTGATCTTTCAAATATTTTCCGTTGCAAAACTTGATTCTTCCAAAGTTATTTTCGAATGCTTTCCTTATTTGAAGTTTCACTCAATTTAAATTTGTTCGAAATACTTTTGATATATGTAAGGTTTCATGCTCCTTCGCCGACTTAAATTATTTATGTTTTTAAATATCGAAACTTGTGTTGAGATTTTTAGATTAGAAGTTTATAATATTTTCTGCACATACCTTCGTATCGATATAAATGTCTTGTCCCTTTTCATATACAAATTTCATTCTGAACCGTATTTCTATTTTCCTAACTCGATTCATAATTTCTTTTACTTGTGCCATTAAAATTTTATTCGAAAACACCTCGTGCTTACTCTTAATAAACTTTTCAAGTCCCTTTGGACTTCGGCTTTTAGCAAGTTGATTTTATGCTCAACATTTTCCATATTTCAGATTTTTGTTATAAAAAAAAATTTATTACTATTTCGAAATCATTCCTGACTTAGACCCTTCATAAAACGGTTTAAAAGTTTTAATACTAACTTGATGAGTTTAAATATCCTTTTCTCTTTCCATACTACTAAGATATTATCTTTCCATTCACCATACACACTTTTAAGACAATTTCTAAAATATGACTTCAATTATTTTTATATATCGGTACCACGTTCGTTTTGCTCGTACATTAAGATCTTGTATAAGTCAATTTTTGTTGGCAAATCCGGATTTCTCTAAAAGTATTTTCGATATGGTTTATTTGGGATTTCTCTTCAGTTTTAAGATTCGGAAAACCTTTAGCATGCGCTTAAATTCTCCACACTATACTTAATCTGATTTCAATCTTCGAATCTCAAAACTTTTCCAAAATTTTTTTAGATTGCTGCCGCATAACATTTCTGACATATGTTATAATGTTCGAGTAAATGATTTCCTTTTTCCTCATGATGATTTTATATAAGCCAATGAACCACTTTTCCTCTTATTACGTATATTCGTCTCGAACTCGCTTTCAAACAACTTGTTTATCGACCTCTAAATAATTTTATACAAACGAGGACTCCGACTTTTTGAAGTACAACGGTCTTTGAATTCACGTATTTTAACTTATGTTGTTTACACTACCTTCTTTACGTATTCCTTAAGGGTATCATTGCATCATCTTTCCACCTAAACATTCACAGTCTTACCCTGATTCCCCTAACCAAATTTGGCTCCTTATCTTCGTCCTAGCTGAACCCATGTTTTTCGATCTTTCTATTCGTCATGATCTATGTTCGGTTCTTTCCTATTGTCTAGCCCATAGAGCTTGTCGTTGCCTGTGTCAACCTTGTTATAGTTTGGTGGGCCCATTAGTTAAGTGGTTATGTCGTCGTAGTGTTGATTTCGTGGTGTGTATATAGTGGTATGAGTGTTGGCATTTGTATGTTGTGTGTAGGTAATTTTCTGCTTGAGTATGATGTGATACATATGATGGCAGAATGATAATTTTGATTGGTACTACTTGCTTTATGAGATGTCGTATGCGTGTATATCAGGAGGTATACCCGACTATTGCATCTCTTAAACTTGTGTGTAATTGATGTGTTGATTTGGTAATTATAAATGGATGGATATGGTGTGAAAATATGTGATACGTGGATGTGTATGCCTTGGGGTGGTATTGGTATGTGTATGGATACTGTGTTACACATATAAATGTCCTGCTATGATTTGAGTCTCACTCAAGCATGAGTGGGTATACTCTATGTACTTTGGTATAAAATGTGTGTGGTGGTGAATAGTGACGGATGATGTATGTATGGTGTTTGAGTTGTTTGTGCTTGGTTGTGTTACGCACACGCTTGTGGGTGGCTATGCCAATATATAGTTATAGGACTATATGTGGGGTGAAAATATGGTGAAATATTTGCATGTATTTGAGTGACTAAATAAATGTGAAAATTATTTTCAAATAAGAGAGGCTTGGGTATTTTCTTATAGTAAGTAATAAGTGTTTATTGTTGTATAAATATATTGACTATATATATATATGATTGAAATACGTGTATGAAATTGATTGACTATAATAAGTATGAGTGTACTATGTGCGTGAAAATATGTGTGTAGTGGTAGTAATATTTGATTTCTAGTGCATGTATATATAAGCACTTGAAATGAATGTACTTGGTTGAATTTATGATGTAGAATTGGTTGAGGGTAGTTACCAGAGCGTCTATATATATGTTAGAAAGTCCGAGGACGGACTTTATTCTAAGGTGGGTAAGATGTAACGACTGGTTTTCGTGTAATTGGATTATCTATATTAAAAAATATGCTTGGTGGATTTTCTCCTTGGATGTGTGGTTTTCGTCGCCATAGCTTTCACTTTCGATCGTTTCGTCGTGATTTTCTAGCTTCTTCTTTCGATCGTCGATTTCGGAGTAAGTCATTCGTGACGAGCTTCAAATCGCTCATATCTTAGAGTTAGAGTGATCTTAGAAGCCATAGAAATCTTCCCGAAGCGTCGCACTTCGAATCGGCACTTTTCGTGCATGTTAGTTGGTTCAAGAAGATCGACCGACCGACTAGATTCCAATTTAGTCGGTCAGGAAATCAACTGGAACCGACTAGTTCATTCAATCAATTATTCAGGAGTTACTGTTTATCGTTAGTCGGTCTAAGAACAACCACCGACCGACTAGATGTGAAACTAGTCGGTCAGAACTTGTTCTTCAACCGACTAGTTCCTTTGATTAATTTCCCCTAAGTTACTGTTCCTTCTTAGTCGGTCTAAGTTCATCTTTCGACCGACTAGTTATCAAACTAGTCGGTCAAGTTTTGTACTCAGACCGACTAACTCTTAGTTCAGGTTTTCGACTGGAGTTACCGTTTACACTTAGTCGGTCTGCGTTGGTCAACCGACCGACTAGTTCTCAAACTAGTCGGTCAGCAGTTGGTCTTTGACCGACTAAGCAGCACAGGAAACCCTAGTTTTTCCCAAACCGACATCAAACCCTATAAATACCCCTCCAAACGTTTTCTTCTCCTCCCTCACGACCCAAAACCCTAATTTCTCCCCCATTGAGCCACCTTCTTCCCCAAACCATTGATCCTTCATCCCAAGCTCATCCATCATCATCCAAACCCTCATTTCACATATCCTACCTCTCCTCAACCTCAAACCCTCATCAAATCCCCAAAAGCCTCATCCAAACCCATTTCTCCAGATTTTCCCCCATTTCCAGATTTGAGCCGGATCGTTCTTCCGTCGCCGTGGTTCTCGGCGTCGTTCCTCCGCTTCTTCACGGGTAGTATTCTTCCTTTAATAATCTCATAACCCACACTTGATATTTGTGAAACCCTAATAAAATGGATCATTAGAAATCGTAGGGTTCGATTGTGAATACGGAATAGTTACCATTCTAATGTTGTTTTTCCATGACAGTGATCCATTCCCGTAGATAACAAATTTGTGTGATGTGCCTTCGTTGATCGTTCTCCTCGGTACCAGGCAAGTGAAACTTGCATCTCTTGATTTAGGCCATGTCTTAGGCCATTTACGTTGCTTTAGTGTAAAAGAGACTAGACGGTGAAAGGATAGCCGTTTAGACGCCATTGACCTAGCTTGACAACGAAGCTTGGTCCGTCACCTTCATCATGCTTGTATGTCACGTTTACTTTCCCTAGACGGTACGCGTATTAACTGTTCATGTCATCCATGCATCCTTAACTGTTATTGCATTTTAACTGTCACGTTTAATTTAATTAACGGTACGCGAATATGTTCATGTCATTGCATTTCGCCTGTCACGTTTAATTTAATTAACGGTATGCAAATTATCTGCCCATGTCATTGCATGCTTGAATACTCATCGTGATTGCATAGCATCGCTACATACTAGTGTTACTTGTTCCGGCTAGGTGCACCCCTACGCCATACTTATCAAATACACTTTCTGGCTCGTGTTCCAGAAGACGAGCTCATCACAGCCTGCGGGCAATAGGGCACTCGTTGAGTGATCCCTTGTACTTGATACTTGAACACAGCCTGCGGGCAATAGGGCACTCGTTGAGTGATCCCTTGTACTTGTACTTGTTACTTGACATTACATGTCACAACAACCCCTTGCCACTTGTACTATACTTTACCTTACTTGTTAATTGACAATACTTGTCACACTTGCCACTTGTACTTGTCCGTGTTTTACTTGTAAAACTTGTTATCCATGACATACTTGTTACTTGCTACTTGTACTTTACTTGTCACTTCCATACTATACTTGCCCTGCCATGCATCATACTATAACTACTAGGTTGTTAGTTTACCTTTCTTTCAGTTTCCTTGCACAAGTCTTTCCAGACTTGCTGACATGTGCCCCTCTCTCTTTTGGGTGTCACATGTTAGACCCAGAGCCAGAGCTTTGTTGCAGGGGATATGGTGTTGCTGATGCTGTTGTTTGCTGTGGTGGTGAGTGGACACCAGGGGCCTGTCTTGAAGACCGCTCGTGTTCACTTCTTTGTTTAGGTTTGCTGTTAGTTGTGGTGCGTGGCACCTTTGTATGTATGTTATACCCTGTTGGCCATGTTTGGGCCTTAGACTCTTTTCCTTTTAGCCTGGTGGCTTTTCTGTGATATTGTAATTTAATTAATGGATAATCTGAGATTGAACGTTTTATTTGTCTCTCCTTCTAGTTATTATTGTTGTTTCGTTTGCATTGCAAGGACCTGCCATTTGTAGTTCTATTTGACGCTTATCGGACTTGCGGCTTTTCCAGCTTCAAGTCTGAGCGGACCTTCTCACGTCTCGCCTCCACATTCTTGGGAAGCGGGGCGTGACAGCCAACTCCTGTGACACACCAGATGAGGTATCCCTTCTAACTGCTTTGAATAACATTGTCGATCATGTTATATGCAGTGGGCTAGTGTTCATTTCGTCGACAGATCCATTTGCACCACATCTTTCTGAATTCATCTCGAAATACTACGATGATGCCAACAACGTCCTGGAAGGGATCCGCTTACGAGTTGATTCTTATGGCACATACTTCTTCCCTGCTAACATCTCATTCGAGAGATATTTGCACGTCTTGTTTCGAAGGGATGAATAAATACCGAGGACGCAAGTTCCCCAGAGACCTGCGACTTCCAAGGAGATGATTTGGCCATTGTAACTGACTGCCTTCAGAGCGATTTCCAGGGAGGTGCATGGTCAGACGACGACATTCCCCTTGCTGACGAGCGTGGCCTGGAAGATCATGAGAACTACAAAGGCCCGAAAACAGAACCTAAACACACCTTTTATGAGGCATATTCATCAACAAACTTGAGCTTATGCTATGACATGACATCAGACGGTTCCGTTTCAGATGAGCCAGTACCTGGGGAAGAGGCATTCCAGTCACATGCAATCACAGTAGGGGGTACAATGCCCCCTGAGGTAGAACTCAAACCCCTGCCTGCCAACCTTAAATATGCTTTTTTGGGTGACAATCGTGTCACACCCCGCTACCCCAATAGGGAGGGTCGGCGCGACAAGTCGCGGTATTGCATACCAAGCGTTAAGGTGTACACCAAACATTTCATAGGCCACTGCAACGTTGAGGAAACACAAGCAATAATAATATGTACTGAAAGTAAACTCAGAACAATAAAGCTCCAACACAGCAATGAAAGTACATGGTACAACAACGCATGTAGTAAAAGTAAAGCACGATATCCAGAACAACCCAACACCACAGAGTACTATCGCTACACAACTAGTAATGTCCAAGTCCACTATATGGATCAAAAGTAGCTAAAGTCCATACGAAAGTACAACTCAAACCCACTGGGTACAAATGGGCACATGGGTACAAAACACTGCCCTCAACTCACTCCCACCCCAGAATTATACTACAAAGTCTCACACTAACTACAGACTCTACAGGCCCTACTAAGACAAACTTCCCTCCGGGGTCTCTGTCCTCGGTCCCGTCGCCTGAAGACCTGTACATGTACCTGTGGGGGGAGAAGGGGGACACATCACAGCGTGTCCAGTAGGTAACCCACAAACCACCCATCTAACCAAAGTTTGAAGCACAAGACACCATATTCCAGCAGATGTTTCTTTTTCAATGGTTATAAGTTATTATTTAATGATGATTTTGAAACCTAAGGAACGAGTTGAATAGCGGGGACTGGGCCTACCCAAATGGGGTGGCATACCTCACCATAACACTCAACATCTCAACACTCAAAAATCTCAACACTCGGCCTACTCATCGCCTATGTGGGCACGACAGGAGTGGTAACTAACCTCATAGCTGTTCAGCCCCGCCTATCTTCTCATTCCTACAATTTTTCCAAACCCTCCCTAGGGCCCTCACCCACCTCTTAGTGGAATGAGCTAACCCCAGGTTTCTCTTTTTAACTAACCATTAGTCCTAAGGAGATATGCATATGACATGAGTTCAATTGACGTGTTCCCGCATGAAACTACATATCATAGACTTGCAATATATAGAACCAACATCCATCTCAAGCTTGCATCATAAGAGAGCAATTCCACATCAAATTTGCTACTATGTCCACGCAACAACGAACACTTTGGCATTGTGCATAAATGGGAATTAACTACTACTTAAACATGGTGCAGCCAAGAACATCAATATATCATAGACGATGGCATAATCATGTAATAAGGAACAAAAACACAAAACACCACAATTGGAGCCAAACCAACTCACTCATGCAGACCCAGCTGCAGAAAATTTCAGAACAACCACAAATAAGGGCTTAATTCTCCACATTTTTGAACTAAACTTCAAATTTTCCCCCACTAAGGGTTGTAGATATGGTAGTCCTAGACTTACCTACAAAATTTCATGCACCCAAACCAATTTGTTGATTTATAATGAATTAATTCGTAAAGTCTATCAAAACTGTTTTTCAGACAGCTTTCAGGGGCTGTATATATTAGTGAATTAGGACCAGTTACAGTTCGAATATGGAATTTTGGTCTTCATGAAAGTTGTAGATATGGTTCGTATCTTTCCAATGGAACCAAAATCACTCCATTTGAACACCACAGCCGGACTGATTGCAAAACCGGCATGGTCTATACAATTCTGACAGAATCTGGCAGGCTGAAATACTAGCATTTGTTTGAGCTAATTGCAGTGGTCAAATTAACATTTGCTGAGCATGAAAGTTGGAGCCAAGGGGTTATCCTAACTACCATAATTTTCGTGGGTTCTCATTCATCCTACAACAATTTTTTTCTTTAACAAAACTTCTACTCAGTTTCAGCTCAAAACAGAATTATTGAAGGGGGAGGTATTCTTGACTTGAAACAAGCAACAATTATACAACAAATTCCTAGAATTAACGACATACCAGATTATTAATCAATAAGCCCTAAAATTTGGGGAAAACCTTGTTTAGATGATGGGTTGTAGGAAACCTACCTTGTAGAAGGGATGAACCTCTTAGCTTTGGCCTCCCTCCTTCTCCTTCCCTTCTTCTTCCTCTCTCTTTCTCTCTTCTTCCCCTTTTCTCTCTTTTTTCTTTTTTTCCCTAGAGATTTCGGTCTGTGTGTTTTAGCTGAGGGAGAGAGTGAGGTTTTGTTTGTTTGTTTGTTTGCCATTTTGTTTTTTCTCTTTCTTTTTTTCTTTTAACATGTGTCCCCTTAGGTGGCAATTTTTAAAGGATGCATATGACACATAAGGACTTAGGTGTCATCTTGTGGATATTCCAAATTTTTTTAAAAATAGGAAAATATGAATACTTAGAAATGCCATATACATCATTATACCATGTATTTCATTCAAATACTACATCTATCATTAATCTAATGATGCTTGAATCACTTTAAAAAATAAATTTCTTATAATAACAAATTACGGAAAAATTCTTAGAAATACACAAAAATTATACACGTGCAAATACGATCAGAATTATGTACGTAATAATCGTATATTTGCATCAGGGGGGTTACATCCTACTCTCCTTAAGATAAATTCTGTCCTTGGAATTCAACAGAATTAGGAGAGCAGATATATACATGCAACAACTACCACTGCAGAAAATATGAGATACAATAGTTATTGTTCAAACAAGTATGGGTACTTCTCATGCATCTCATCTTCTCGCTCCCAAGTTGACTCCCCCGAGATTCTTGTTGCCACATGACTCGCACCAAGTCAATGGTTTTCTTCTTCAACATCTTCTGTCTTCGGTCCAAAATAGCTACTGGTTACTGCTCATATGTAAGATCCGGTCGTACTTCTACCTCTGAGAAATCTACAACGTGGCTGGGATCTCCCACATATCCTCTAAGTTGTGATACATGAAAAACATTATGCACACCCTCAAGGTTCGATGGCAACACCAGCCGATATGCAACTTCACCGACCTTGGTGAAAATCTTAAACGGACCAATATATCTAGGACTCAGCTTCTCGTGCTTGCCAAATCGGATAGTCCCACGAGTCGGTGAGATTTTGAGGAATACATAATCCCCTGACTGAAATTCCAAGGGTCGCCGCTTTGTATCAGCCCAACGCTTATATCGGTCTTATGTGATACGCAAATTCTCTCTGACTGTTCGCACCACATCTGTTGTTGCCGCCACCAAGTCAGGTCCCAAAAACTATCTGTCTCCAACATCATCCCAACTTAAGTGAGACTGACATTGTCTTCCATACAGATGATCCTCCCACGAACCCTTGAAATCAAGCATACATGCCTGCAACATATCTTCGAGAATCTGAATGGTCCTTTCAGACTGTCCATCAGTTTGAGGATGATACACAGTACTAAAGTTTAGACGTGTCCCCAGACTAGCCCATAAACTCTTCCAGAAATGGGAAGTAAATCTGCTATCCCTGTCTGACACTATACTCACAGGGACTCCTTGCAGTCGCACAATCTCCTCCATGTACCTGTTAGCCAGAATCTCTGTGGACTGCCCAACTCGGAACGGAATAAAATGTGCTGATTTGGTCAATCGATCAATAATGACCCAAATCGCATTATTACCTCTAGGTGTTCGAGGTAGACTGGTCACAAAGTCCATAGTCACATATTCCCACTTCCATTCTGGAATATGGAGGTTGCAACAATCCCGCAGTTCTCTGGTGTTCAGCCTTCACTTGCTGGCAAACCAAACAAGATGCCACACTCATAGCTATGCTCTTCTTCATTCCTGACCACCAATAGTACTGCCTTAGATCACGGTACATCTTGGTTCCTCTAGGATGAATAGAATATGAAGAATTATGTGCATCCTTCAATAATTCTTCCCGAATATCACCACTTGGCACACAAACCCGGCTCCCAAACCTTAACGATCATTAATGAACTTTTGATAATATCCTGCCAACCCCAAAAAGCTTCAAATCTCTGTGACTGTCTGAGGAACATGCCAACTTTCCACTGCGGCAACCTTCTCAGGGTCAACAGACACTCCATTTCCAGAGACTATGTGCCCAAGAAACGCAACCTTGGTCAACCAAAATTGACACTTGCTGAACTTAGCATACAATCGGTGCTGCCTAAGAGTCTTCAAAACTATCCACAGATGCTCAGTATGCTCATCCTCATTCTTCGAGTAGACCAGAATGTCATCGATGAACACCACCACAAACTTATCTAAATATTCGAAGAAGACTTGATTCATCAACCTCATAAAAGTAGCTGGGGCATTCGTCACTCCAAAAGGCATCACCAAAAACTCATAGTGACCATATCGAGTCCAGAACGCGGTCTTCGGAACGTCAGTCTCCTGCACCTTCACTTGGTGATACCTACTCTGCAAGTCTAACTTCGAGTACACACGGGATTCACCGAGCTGATCAAAGATATCATCGATTCGGGGAAGAGGATACTTATCCTTTACCGTCACCTTATTCAATTCCATGTAATCAATACACATCCTCCGGGATCCATCCTTCTTGTTCACGAGCAATATGGCGCTCCCCACGGTGACACACTTGGACGACTCAATCCCTTGTCTGATAAATCAGTCAACTGATTGTGAGGCTCGGCTAACTCTGACGGGGCCATACAGTATGGAGCCTTCGCTATCAGTTGAGTGCCCGAAACCAAATCAATAGAAAACTCCAGGGACCTATCTGGGAGGAGTCCAAATATATCATCTGGGAAAATGTCAGGGAACTATTCAACAATCGTCGGTAACACTGGCTCTGCCTCCATTTCCAAATACTCCACGACCGTTGCTCAGAAATTCAAAGGCTTAAGCTCACTACTACCATCCCAAATCTCAAACTCTGGATGATCAGGGATCCGAAAAACTACCCTCCTTAATCTACGGTCTATATTAGCATAGAACATCCATAACCAATCCATCCCAAACACTGCCTTATAGTCGGTCAACTCTATCACTAAAAAGTCTGCATACAACTCTCGTCCCCCTATCTCAACTGGATAATTCCGTATCCTAGAAACATTACAAATGATCCCATTCCCGGTGTGAACATTCCAACTAGCAGCAAAAGAGTCAACCACTATAGAGTGCCAAGTCACAAATTTCTTAGACAGAAAACAATGTGACGCTCAAGAATCAAATAGAGACAAGGTAGGGTAGGAGGCTACTCTAACAATACCTAAAGCATCACAACAACAAAACACAGCTATTGGCTAGCCAAAACAACTAAAGCTATAATCAAATATACTGCAGAGGGTTAGAATCATACCAGTGATCACCCGACAAGTACCCTTCGGAGTCCCTAACGGGGTCATAGTGAACTGCTGCCGCCTCGGTGGAGGAACTACCCTCTGGTACCCTTGTTGCGGCTGAGGAGGTGGAGGGGGTCCTCTCGGTGCAGCCAGTCTCGGTCCTGGCAGTGTTGAAAGGGCAAGCCGTTGTGGCGGTGGCGGAAGAGGTCTCTGCTGGACGGGCCGAACCAAGGCTGATGCCAGTGGAACTGGAGCATGACCCAGCAGTGGGTAATATCTGCTAATGTGACCCGGCTCTCCACAGGTAAAACACCTACCAAGCCGAACTCGACAGTCTCTCTCCATGTGTCCTGGCTTTCCACACCTTAAACATGAAGACCTCAAAGGTGGAGCTCCCGGCCGCTTGAATGTCACCTTCTGAATTGGTCTAGGTACAGTCCTCTGCTGAGCGGTAGGTCGTCTGTCACTGGCTGGTAACCTCCCAGGCTCTGCAAGTGAGTCTCATACCGTCTAGCTGCCTGCAGCACGGCCTCATGAGTCAGCAACTCCTGAGTAGACATGGCCGTCCGGAACTCTACATCTAGCCCCATACGAAAGAGCCTAGCTCTAGTGGCATCTGTCGCTACTAGCTCTGGTGCATGCATCTGTCGCTACTAGCTCTGGTGCATGCATCTGTCACTACTAGCTCTGGTGCATACTTGCTCAGCAGCGAGAACTTTGCATCGTACTCATCCACCGTCCTCCTACTCAGGGTCAGGTGCTTGAATCTCTGCCTCAACTCATCCTTCGCCGCCTCCTGAAGGGACTTGGCCTCAAACAACTCTCAAAAGGTCTCCCAAGTAATGTTCCCCTTCATTTGCCTCTCATGAGCCGCCCACCAGTTTTTGTCCTAATGGGTTAACTGGCGCCTCACCAACTCCACCCAACTGTCTCGGGGAAACCAACACATCGTCAGATCATCCTCAGTATATCGTATCCACTCATCTACCTCGAGGCTACTCTCCTGGCCCGAGAAATATCACAGACACAGCACCCTGAACTCCTTGTAGCTCGGCGGCTTCAGTACCGCTACCATCTCCTCTAGCTGACTCATGTCTCTATAATGCCCATCAGAACCTTAGCCATCAGGCCTGACTCTGAGGTCCTGTCACCTAAAGACTGTCCATCACCAGCGGGGCCAGTCCCATCACCAGATGCTTCGGTCCCACCGAAAGTCCCATTCCCACCTTCCATCTGCGGGTGAGAAACAGAACAAACGAATTAGTACCATGTATCGAAATATTGGAGCGTTACCTGTATTCCCTTTACATGTATTGTAGTGAGCGCAGACCTACACGTGCCACCACAAGACCTATCACGCCCCGCTACCCCAAATAGGGAGGGTCGGCACGACAAGCTGCGGTATTGCATACCAAGCATTAAGGTGTACGCCAAGCATTTCGCTGGCCACTGCAATGCTGAGAAAACACATGAAATAATAATATGTACTGACAGTAAACTCAGAATAGTAAAGCTCCAACACAGCAATGAAAGTACAGGGTACAACAATGCAGGTAGTAAAAGTAAAGCACGACAACTAGAACAACCCAACGTTATAGAGTACTATCGCTGCACAACGAGTACCGTCCAAGTACACTATATGGATCAAAAGTAGCTAGAGTCCCCACAAAAGTACAACTCAAACCCACGGGGTACAAAGGGGCACAGGGGTACAAAACACTGCCCTCTACTCACTCCCACCCTAGAACTATACTACAAAGTCCCACACTAACTACAGACTCTACAGGCCACGCTGAGACGAACTGCTCTCCGAGGTCTCTGTCCTCAGTCCTGTTGCCTGAAGACCTGTACATGTACCTGTGGGGGGAAGGGGGACATGTCACAGCGTGCCCAGTAGGTAACCACAAACCACCAATCTACCCAAAGTGTGAAGCACAAGACACCATATTCCAGCAGATGTTTCTTTTTCGATGGTTATAAGTTATTATTTAATGATGATTTTGAAACCTAAGGAACGAGTTGAATAGCGAGGATTGGGCCTACCCAATTGGGGTGGCATACCTCACCATAACACTCAACCTCTTAACACTCAAAAATCTCAACACTCGGCCTACTCCCCGCCTCTGTGGGTACGACAGGAGTGGTGACCAACCTCATAGCTGTTCAGCCCCGTCTATCTTCTCATTCCTACAGTTTCCCCAAACCCTCCCTAGGGCCCTTACCCACCTCATAGTGGAACGAGTTAACCCCAGGTTTCTCTTTTTAACTAACCATTAGTCCTAAAGTGATATGCATATGACATGAGTTCAATTGACATGTTCCCGCATGAAACTACATATCATAGACTTGCAATATATACAACCAACATCCATCTCAAGCTTGCATCATAAGAGAGTAATTCCACATCAAATTTGAGGCTATGTCCATGGAACAACGAACAATTTGGCATTGTGCATAACTGGGAATTAACTACTACTTAAACATATTGCAGCTAAGCACATCAATATATGGTAGATGATGGCATAATCATGTAACGAGGCCACAAAAACACAAAACACCACAATTGGAGCCAAACCAACTCACTCATACAGACCCAGCTGCAGAAAATTTCAGAACAACCACAAATAGGGGCTTAATTCTCCACATTTTTGAACTAAAATTCAAATTTTCCCCCACTAAGGGATGCAGATATGGTAGTCCTAGACTCACCTACAAAATTTCATGACCCAAATCAATTGGTTGATTTATAATGAATTAATTTGTAAAGTCTATCAAAACTGTTTTTCAAGCAGCTTTCAGGGGCCGTATAGATTAGTGAATTAGGAACAGTTACAGTTCGAATATGGAATTTTGGTCTCATGAAAATTGTAGATATGGTTCGTATCTTTCCAATGGAACCAAAATCAGTCCATTTGAACACCCACAGCCGGACTGATTACAAAAACGGCATGGTATATACAATTCTGACAGAATTTAGCAGGCTGAAATACTAGCATTATTTTGAGCTAATTGCAGTGGTCAAATTAACATTTGCTGAGCTTGAAAGTTGGAGCTAAGGGGTTATCCTAACTACCATAATTTTCGTGGGGTCTCATTCATCCTATAACATTTTTTTTCTTTAACAAAACCTCTACTCCGTTTCAGCTCAAAACAGAATTATTGAAGGGGGTGGTATTCTTGACTTGAAACAAACAACAATTGTACAACAAATTCCTAGAATTTAACCACATACCATATTATTAATCAATAAGCCCTAAAATTTGGGGAAACCCTAGTTTAGATGAAGGGTTGTAGGAAACCTACCTTGTAGAAGGGATGAACCTCTTAGCTCTGGCCTCCCTCCTTCTTCTCCTTCCCTTCTTCTTCCTCTTTTTCTTTCTCTTTTCTTCCCCTTTTCTCTCTTTTTTTCTTTTTTTCCTAGAGATTTCAGTCTGTGTGTTTTGGCTGAGGGAGAGAGTGAGGTTTTGTTTGTTTTTTTCCTTTTTTTCCCTGTCTTTTTCTTGTAACATGTGTCCCCTTAGGTGGCAATTTTTAAAAGATGCATATGACACATTAGATGTCGTCTTGTTGATTTTCCAAATTTTTTTAATAACAAAATAGGAATACTTAGAAATGCCATATACCTCATTATACCATGTATTTCATTCAAATGCTACACCTATCATTAATCTAATGATGTTTGAATCACTTAAAAAATAAATTTCTTATAATAACAAATTACGAAACATTCGTAGAAATACACAAAAATTATACGTGTACAAATACGACCATAATTACGTACGTAATAATCGTATATTTGCATCAGGGGGTTACAAATCGTACATACCCCGTCACATGTAATGCTTCTCTCACTGAACCCCAACTCGAGGACCTTTTAAAGGTTCTTAGAGAGCATAGAGACATGATAGGATATAGTATCACCGATCTGAAAGGTATTAGCACTGGGCTATGTGAGCATAGGATCCACCTCGAGGACAATAGTACGACCTCTATAGAACATCAAAGACGCTTAAACCCTAACATGAAAGAGGTTGTTAAGAAAGATGTCTTGAAACTGCTCAACACAGATATCATCTACCGTATCTCGGATAGTAAGTGGGTCAGTCATGTCCAAGTTGTGCCCAAGAAGGGTGGCAATGAGTTGATATCGACTAGGACCGTCATGGGTTGGTGGATGTGCATAGACTATAGAAAACTAAACAAAGCCACCCGAAAGGACCACTTTCCCCTCTATTCATTGACCAGATGCTTAAGCGCCTTGTCAAGCACAATTATTTCTGCTACCTAGACGGATATTCGGGGTTTTTCCAAATCTTGTTGTCTAGGGAAGACCAATAGAAGACGATTTTCACATGCCCATATGGCACCTTCACCGACCAAAGGATGCCTTTCGGTATATGTAATGCACTCGTGACCTTTCAAAGGTGCATGGCATCTAGAATACATTATGGATGTCTTCATGGATGATTTCTCTGTGTATGGCACTGAGTTTGATTCTTTCCTCAGGAACCTAGTCAAGGTTCTAGGACGATTCCCTGAGAACAACCTCACTCTGAATTGGGAAAATGCCACTTTATGGTAACAGAGGGAGTTGTATTAGGACATGTCATTTCATCCAAGGGGATACAAGTAGATAAAGCAAAAATCTAGGTCATTAAGGAACTTCCCCTGCAGACTAAACTTAGGGGAATTCGAGGGTTTCTTGGGCACGCATGGTTTTACCGTCGTTTTATTAAGGATTTTTCAAAAATTTCGCGCCCCCTCACCGAATTAGTTGTAAAAGACACACCAATTAATTTTTCTGATGAGTGTTTTGAAGCTTTTAACAGATGAAAAGAGGCTCTCATTTCCGCTCCAATCATCCAACCACCGGATTGGAATCTGTCTTTTGAGCTAATGTGTGACGCGAGTGATTAGGCAGTGTGGGTTGTATTAGGCCAGAGGAAAGAGAGAAAGATGCATGCCATCTACTATGCTAGAAAAATGCTAGATGAAGCCCAGAGGAATTACACAACCACTGAGAAGGAGCTGCTAGCAGTGGTGTACTCCATTGAGAAATTCCGACAATACCTCCTGGGATCAAAAGTTATAATTCACACGGATCATGCCGCCCTAAAGTAACTACTAAGCAAGAAAGAGGTTAAACCTAGACAGATACAGTGGATCCTTCTCCTTCAGAAATTTGAAGTCAAAATCAAGGATAAAAAGGACGCGGAGAATATGGTAGCTGACCATTTGTCTCAGCTCATTCGTGGGGACAAGGATGACAGTTTGTCCATATATGGTTCCTTCGCTGTAGAGCAGTTGCTTGCAATCGATTCCACCGACACACTATGGTACGTCGACATAGTAAATTTTTTGGTTAGCGTGATCTTGCCCATGGATTGATCACTTACCAGCAAAGGAAGTTTCTAAGTGATGCCAAACATTATTTTTGGGATGATCGCATCTCTATAAATCATGCCCAGATAGAATCATTAGGCGGTGCATCTCCAATGAAGAAATCGATTCCGTTATCTCTCATTGCCATGACCAACCATGTGGGGGCCACGCAGCGGTGACGAAGACCACGTCAAAGATCCTCCAATGCAGGTTCTACTGGCCAACACTCTTCATGGACACCCATGACTATATCAAACAATGCGACAGGTGCCAGTGGACTGGGAATATTACAAGGAGGGATGAGATGCCGCTTAAGGGCATTTTGGAGATTGAGCTATTTGACTTCTGTGTGGTCGATTTTATGTGCCCGTTTCCCACGAGCTGTGGGAACAAATACATCTTAGTGGTGGTGGACTATATTTCCAAATGGGTGGAAGCCATAGCGACCCCGACGAATGACACTCGAGTTGTTGCAAAATTTTTAAAGAATACCATCTTCCCCCGCTTTGGAGTGCCAAGGACAGTCATAAGTGACGGTGACAGTCACTTCATCGAAAGAAAGTTTGAGGCCTTGCTCAAGAAGTACGAGGTATATCATAAGGTCGGACTCACATATCACCCACAGACGAGTGGACAAGTAGAGATCTCCAACTTGGAGATTAAAATTATCCTCGAGAAGACAGTGAGCTCATCAAGGAAGGACTAATCCCAGAAGCTGAATGATACGCTATGGGCATACCGCACAGCCTTCAAAACCCCTATTGAAACCACCCCTTACATATTGGTCTACAGAAAGGCATGCCACCTACCGGTGGAACTAAAGCATAGAGCTTCTTGGGCTATCAAGAAGCTTAATTACGACTATAAGAGTGCGGGATTATGTCGCCTCTTGGATATCAATGAATTGGAGGAGCTTAGGAGAGACGCCTACAAAAATGCCAAAGATATATAAGAAAAAGACTAAGATCTATCACGCCAAGTTGATCACGGTAAAGCGTTTTTACATAGGAGATCAGGTACTCCTTTATAACTCTAAACTGCAACTATTTCCAGGGAAGTTAAAGTTCCGGTGGTACGACCCATTTAAAGTCCTTCAGATATTCCCAAGCGGAGCAGTGGAGCTTAAGGGAGGCAAGAATGGACTATTCAAGGTCAATGTGCAAAGACTGAAGCCCTACATGGCTGGCGAGCCGATTGGCGGGAGAGCAGCTCTCGCCCTCGCCGGTTGCTTTCCAGCATAACTGCACTCTAGGTTGGGGAGATCGTCGCACCAACTCGGCATTCCCACTCCAACTCTATTTATATTTTATCTCACCCAGCCTTATGGCTATGCTTTCTGATTATCACTTCTCCCTGTTCTCCCTCGTCTCCCCCTATTATTTTGGTGCCCATCTGTCCTCGCGGGGCCAAACTTAGTGCAGCTTGGGGGAGACACATTTTGTGGTGTCCATCATCATGTCCATCATCATCATCATCATCATCATTATCATCTGCATACAATGTACATATACACTGCATCTTTATTTTGGTTTCTAGGATTTTTATTTTTCACCTTATCCCTTTCATCCCACCCATAGCGTCATTCTCCATCTCTACGTGCGTGTTCTTAACAGTGAGGATACTACAACATTTAGCTTGGGGGATGAGCCATATCGCTTTATATTTATTTTTATTTTCACTTATTATTCTCATTTCTTTCTTTTTCCACCCCAATTTTCTCTTTTTAGCATCATCATTTTATATTTTTCTCTTTTTGAGTGTTTACATGCATGTTTTTCATTTCTTTTCTTGTCCTTTTTTATTAGACTAAAGATAATTCTCTTATGATCGCACTATAAATTACGCACACTCCACTTATTGCTTTACATGCTCACATAGAATTTTATCAAGTCTATTACGCTTCATTGTAATTATATAATGGATTTTAACTTTGAACTCTATGCTTTCATGAATTAGAGATATCTCCTCGATTAGAATGTAATTTAATATGCTTTTCCATGAATAGAGTTCATTCCTCCACAATGAGTATTTTCGAAACAGTTAAGCTAAAAATTGCATGATTAATTGAAAAATTGTGTGACTGTGTGATAACGATATTTTCATAGTGAATGGTAATTCAATAGAGTTTGGATAACCCACGAGCTTGAGTAGTGCTGACTATATATTCTGACACCAAGCCATGTCCCAGTTCTATCTTTTTATTTTTATTTTTGTATATAGCCAATTACGATCTCTGATCGTGCTTTGTATACCATCGCGTTTACGTGAGTTTGCAAAAATCCCAAAAAATAATGAGAAAATCAAAAAAATATTACATAAATAAAAGGCCCGAGGGGTTCTTCTTAACCCGATGCCCTAAGACCGTCTGGTCTGGGATGCATAGGCTGCCTTATATATATTGAGTTATCTCATGTATATAACTAAAGAAAAATATGTATATATAAAAATTTGTATAGCCAAAAACAATTGTAAAAAGAAAAATCCAACATCCTTGCCCCCACTTTCTATATAGAATAGGGACATGGCAAGGTTGATGATTTCTAGGATTCATGAAAGAGTTTAGTGTGGTGATTTCCAAATTCAATTGAATTCACTATCTTCATTTATGAAAAGTCAATTAAATTTATCTTGCATGCTTGAAATGATTGATCACGATACTATACACTGGTTACAGAATGAGTTGTGGAAATTTGAATTCAAATCATGGATTTGGTATATTAATTATATGCTATGAAAGGAATTTCCCTCTAATTTTATATCGTATATTCGATTTGGAGTTCGCTTGCTTCGTTGAAAATCCATTCTATATAATCCATACTAGACTTGATAAATTCTTGTGAGTTGTGCGTTTTTAATTATTAAGTTGAAATGTTATCGCGTGCTTATGAGATGAGGAGATAATTTACTCACTTTCTCATATCTTTGACTTCTTTTGCGCCTTTTTATTTTCACTCTTCGGCTAACTTATTATTCGTCTTCCTCGAGGACGAGTAAGAGGTAAGCTTGGGGGATTTTGTTATGTCCATATTTTCCATATTTTTATCGTGCATTTCCATCATTTCGATCGCGCGAGTTCATATTTTTGTATTATATCGTACTTTTCTCGATATATTTGATTCTTATGATGTTTTGTATACTTATAGGGAATTCGGCACAATTCGGAGCGATACTAGACCATGGCCACAATGTTGGATGCCGGAGCTTGCCTTGCCTCGCCACGACGACTCAAGGGAGCTAAGGGAGCTAAGGGAAGAAAGAAAGAAGTGGAGAAGAGAAGGAGAGGAAGAAATAAAAGAGAGAAGAAGGAGAAGAAACGATTCCCAGATAGCTCGGTCCAGCGCATGATGCGCTCGACCGAGCTATGACTCCGCAAAAGTGGAGCAAAATGTCAAGGGTTCGCTCAGCCGACCGACCAGTTCGCTCGACCGAGTGACCCCTCTTGCTCGACCGAGCTATCCCCGGCAGAGAGCTCAAAATTTGCATTCGAACTCTCTGTAAAATTTGCATTTAACCTCGGCCGAGCGACCCAGCTAGCTCGATCGAGCGACATTAATTCTCCAAGATGCCGCTTGGTCAACCGACTTTCCTGCTCGACCGAGCGGCCCCTTCTTCAAGTGCCCAAAGTGAAGTGACAAAGGGTCGCGCTCGGTCGCTCGACCGAGTGCGACGTCGGCAGACTACTTTTTAGGGCTTTTAATGGGTTTCGGGTTGGTTTCTTTTTAAAACCTGAAACTTAATGAGTTGTGTAAAAACTAAACTCAATTTTTAGTTAGGTTAAGCTTTCTTTTAATCCAGAAAATCTTGAGCCAAGTGTGGGACAGAGTTCTCTTGTGTTCTTGTTCTTCAATCTAAATCTTGGTGAATGTTTCTTGTTGTTTAATTTTTATATATTTTGCCTCCTCATTCCTTCCTCTACGCTTTGATATTAATTTTGTGATGTTTGCTCAGTTTTTGATGATAATCTCCATTGCTCTACAATTGTCATGGCAGAGTAATGCGTTTTTAAGGCTTAGGGATGATCCATAGGATCATAAGATTGGATGTTAGGTTAAATATCAGTTGGATGAATCTAGGGTCTCCATATGGTAGTTTGAACAAGGATTTTGGGGGATTACCCTTCGGATCGAGGATCGCAAAAGCGGCTCCATATCCTAGAGAGAATCCCCACGGATCCGATTTGGGCTTATTGGCCGTTTCTAGGGCTCGTGATCACGAGAGTGACTCGAGATCTAGAGACGACCACAAATCCTCAATCCACTAGTCGATGACTAAGAAAGTAGCCCGACTACTAGAACTAATCATAGCGCGGCGTCACAGTCCGTAGATCACGCGAGGGGATACGGATTGCGAGGCAGGACCAAGTGTCAAGCTTAATGCACGCATTCCTGTGCAAAGCCGATTGCAAAAGCACGGCCATGCTTAGGGATGTGTTAGACGAGCATGACGACAGAAGTCAAACACTCATTCCGATCCTCGGATGTGACACTCCTACCCTCACCCATGTCTAATGAAAAACCCCTTGACCCGACATCCATGATCGAAGGGACTAGCGGGGAATCCCGAATGCCTTAGACTTTTAATATTTAGTAGACCTCATGTCAACCAACAATCAAACCAATTTCATGTGAGAACCCCGACCATGCATTCTCACCCTTCCGAAAAGTTGAACACTAAACCACCGCCTCCCTAGCGAACGACAATCTTAATATACTACAACCACCGTTCACCGAACAATACCCATGTATCTCTCACGCCTGGGACGCCGAACAATACCCATGTATCTCTCACGCCTGGGACACCGAACAATACCCATGTATCTAAGAGAGACAAGTTTAATCTCAATCTGTGCCTTAAAAGTGAGTTTGAAAGGCATGAAATTTAGAAGATTTCATATGCTTCAGCATTATGGAGTTTGATGTATGCCCAAGTTTGTACGTGACCAGACATCGCGTTCATTATGGAATGAATTGTTTGTTTATCATTTGAATTGTCCAATAAGGGTTTTTCTTTGGATGATTTATTATCAATAGATATTGGTTTTCTCCCACGTGGATAATTAGATTAGCAACCAACAACATTTGGGGTTGATCTAGGGTTTTCAATCCCTTTATTGATCTATATTATCTATGTTGCCAACAACAGTTGGGCGTAGATTCGAACTTCCAGTCAATGACCAGACTTCTATCTACGAAAGTGGCGTGAAGGAAAGTTGGGGAGCATTTGTGTGCATTATGCATCTGTCGTAAGTCAATGACCAACGACAGTCGGCTTTGCCACACGAAGATAGTCCTATCATTGCATTTCGATAGTAGAGGATATGTATCAATATCAGTTGCAATAACCTCACCCTAGGATTAATTCAATAGCTAGACAAAGGATTTCATTTTCATATTCAACCCGCAATAGAGGGGATACCTATCCGGTATTTTCCCTTTATAAAAATACATAACTAGAACCTATGATCGGCTAGTACTCGATCAGACACCTCCACGTGTTCAACCCTTAGGCTATGATGACACCATGCGCTTGAGGTATAAATGTAGAACTCACATCATGAAGTAATGCAAAGACAGACGAATTATTCTAGTTTACCCCACGGGCTATGTCCAATCCCCACTCAACTGGGATTTAATCCACTATTTAACAAATAGTACACTTACCTATCCAACCAAGATGACTTTGTCTTGCATCCCTTCAAGATGACTTATACAATCACCTAATTAAGTAAGGATTTCTAATTATGCCTCTTCATCAAGAGGTCCTCAATAGCCTAAGATTTTTCAAGTACAACTTATCACCACACTTGTGGATTTTACAACTTACTCTATTTTTTATGATGAACTTTTATAGCCGATTCACCCGCGAAGTCTTCAAACATCCCTGATCATATAGCTGGATCGGTCCACAAGGGAGTGGCCCTTGATTGTATAGCTGAGTAGCCCACGAGGTCTTCTGATATCCTCGATTGTATAGCTGTATCAGTCCTCGAGGGAATGACCCCCGATCGTATAGCCGACTAGCTTGATAAAGTGAAATGGAGGATCTATTTATGGTCTTCCTGTTAGTGCTCTCTTGTAGTTATCAGCTTGGCAGGGTATACATTTCCTTAAAAAGAAGCAGAGAAACCGAAATGAAAAACAGCATAAGTTTTTGCTTGGTTTACTTGTATTTTACCGATAATATCCCCGTGGATGCTCTACATTCCAAGGATAAATGAGAGTACCCATATGAGCTCTTCTGGTTAGAGTATCCTTGATAGCTCTTATAGGTCGTCCTGTAGGGCATCCCTGGAAGCCCTTATAGCTAGTGCCTCCTCTGCTGTCGTATACTGCTCCGCTTTAGTAAGGAGATGGTCCAAACTTTTGGGTGGTATGTGGTGCAGAGACTTCACTAGATCTTTACATCAAACCCCTTTCTTGAGTGCAGTGATGGTCACCTCGTCATTGTAGCTCTTGACGTTAAGCATATCTATGTTGAAATGCTTCAGGAAGTTTATTAGTGTCTCCCTCTCTTTCTACACCAATGTGATTAGGTTGTCCGAGCTCTACTTTCTCCTTCTTCCTGCAATGAATTGTTGGCAGAAAACTTGGGTCAAACTCTTGAATGACCAATAGATTGATTGGGGAGTCCGTTGTACCACTCCTTCACGACCTTCTGTAGAGTTGTTTGGAAAGCCCAATAGAGTAGGGAGTCGTTGGTCCCCATGTATCTCCATCATTTCTTTGTAGCTCTGGATGTGTTTGCGTGGATCGCCTGGGCCATTATATTTTTCCAGGATGGGCATCTTGAATCTCATCGGCAACGGGGCCGAAGTGATTTTCTTCTTCAAGATGGTTTGCTCCTCATCCAAACCGTTGGGAGCGATCGGATGGCGAAGGCTGTCTCTTCGAGCCCTCCTCTTGTGGCTTGCGTGAGATCCATGATGAAGGCTATGACTTTAACCATGATGGCTCTCTCTTTCGACCATCAGCCAAAGTAGGGCGACAGTCCTCAGTTTCATCGAGTGAGGGTCATGGTCCCCTGAGACCGACTATAGTGGAGATATGGACCCAAGTCTCACCGTCTCGAGATCCTTCAAGACAAGAGGAGATGTGGCACTATTGTCGTTGCTGTGAAGAAGTTGGGATGGCTGGCAAGCTCGTGCTTGGTTAGGATTGTGAACTTGTTTATTACAGTAGTCAACGTTCGAATATTCATGCTTTCCTCTCGTGAGAACGCATGGAACTGCACCTAATTCACAAATTACGGCTCGGACATTCCATGTGTGGAAAAACTTGGATCCACGGGGTGCGGTGTAGTACCACCATTCTTATAGTAATTGGCCTTTCAGACCCTTAATTTGGTGGTCGAGTCATCGTCGGTGTGATTGAAGACATAGTTGTCGACTCTTTTTTCACAGATGGCACCAATTGTTTACGGGTGATTTCTCAACATGTATATTATTACAAAAGTGTACAGTCGATGTAGCTAGTCGTAGGCGATTGGTTGGACCCTAGACAAGCTAACCCCCGGCCGAGCTAGCCTCGATCCGAGTTACTGGCAACAGGCTAGAGACAGTACGAGCTATTGGTAGAGTTCTGATCCAAGCTGTCTGTAGGCTACCTCCAGGTTCCAGATACTAGGCAAGCTGACTCCAGGCTGGATAGACTTCAATCCGACTTGTTGGAGCCGAGTCCTAGCTATCTCTGCCAAGTACAAGCTATCTCCACCATGTACGAGCTACTGGTGCTCTGGCCTGAGCTATTCTGGGTCACTTCAGCATTGTGGGTATTGGGAGAGTCGAGCTCTGGCCGAGAGGCCATCGATCCGAACTGTTTCTACTGAGTCTGAGCTACCTAATTTGGCTTCCTGCACCACATAATTCGTTAGGTAGGGTCGGATCTGGATCTAACCTAATCCCCTCATATGCTTAAGTAAGTTAATGACTCAAAGGGCGGCACGGGGTAACTATGGTTGATCTGTTGGGAGATGGACCGATAGTTATCACACCGAGCTATAGAGGAAATGTAGAATGTTAGGTCGAAACAGATCCTGAGTGTTGGAATATTTGACTGGAGATTATCTGAGAGTTTGTATGAGAGAAGTTGTCTGAGAATGAGTCCTTCGAAGCCCTATAATGTGGAAGAAGCCCCCTCCCTCATCGTTTGAGAGATTACTTATATGCAGAATGTTGGAGGGTAACATCTAGACCTTTATGGTGCTTTATTGCTTGAGCTGTATCTATTAATGATCGATCATTGAGTGCTTCTGTTATAAGCTGATGCTTTAAGTTAGGAAGTCCAACGGTCAGTCCAAGCTACTGCCTTAAATGGAGAGACGGTCGGCCTCGTAAGGAATTCTTGGTTGTTGGGCCAAAATGTGGACATGTTCGCTCAAACAAATAATTGTTCGATCAATGGGCCGGTCCATTGCTGTATCAGGACCAATGTCATCTAACGGAACCCCTTTTCTTGGTCTTCTTTGTTAGGAAACAAACGGATGGAACGAAGATGGACAGTGGAAGCAAACCCCCCTTTGGTGGATAGCTACCCAACAATCGCTACGACACGATCTTTCAGAGATACACCACAATAGCACAATATCCAATCAAAACAAGTAATACGAAGAGTAACGAAAGCAGGAAAGCAACAAGTCAAGCGACACAGAGTTTACCCTGGTTCAACACGCTAACGGTGCCTACGTCCAACTTCCCGATGACGGTTTCTGCTATATGATCACCGACTCCTTCAATCTTCTTCAACAATAGAGAACACCAATAACTCCAAGCTTAGAGTTCAAGCTCTTCTCACAAACCCAATGTAGATCTCAAATCTCACCAAAAGAGAAGAAAACAAAAACCACTCTTACCAAAATCCGTCAAACCAAAAAGAGAGATAACAAGAAGAAGATTACAATGAATTTCAGAAAGAAATCTTAAGAAGTCACTCACCAAAACATGCCCCAAAGCTCTAAGACGTGCAAGAAAGAAGAAACTTGATAATGTCACACGCTCTATCCAAAATAGACTAGGTCGTGTGGAATCTTAGCCGTCCGATTAGATTAGGTTTTAGATCAAAACCCTAACCTAAATCACGTATTTGGGCCGACTACAGGTGACCCGACCGTGTAAGAAAGTGGCACGGCTGTGTTGGGCCTGCAGAAAAATACTGCTAACTCTTTGTTTTTGGTGACACGGCTGTGTCACATGGCCATGTTACAATCTGCCTCTCAGTTTTTTGTGACACGACCGTGCTGCACGGCCTTGTCGCAGTCGGTCTAAAACTTTGAAGTCGCTGTAAAATAAGGCCCGGCTGTGTTGAATGTGGTACAGCCGTGTCAAGCCCAAAACACAAATTTGAAGCACATATCAACAAATTCTACACTGCTTCAAATTTCATCCAACAAACCTTGTCATCAAAGGCTTTTCACGGCTAAACCCAGATTCCAGATCTCTCCATCTGATAAGGAAACACCAACCCAACATCAAGAACTGCGCCTTTCGGTGCATCAATACTCAAAGAGACCTTTAGAGCCAAAACTGTTGGATCACCTGGCACACCAAATACACAAGAGGGGGATGAACAGTGTATATCATGACGAAATTGCAAAATTAAAAGTAACTAAAAAATTGCAATAAAAAGTACAGAAATAAATGAACACAATCCAAAATATAGCAAGTGCAAACACAGAGATTTATCCTGGTTCGGATCCTTGTGATCTTACTCCAGACCTTTACCCCGCAGAGATTTCAATCCACTATAACACTTACTTCCTGCAAGCAATCAACATACAAAGATGCCAACACTCTCCGTGTTGCAAACTTGTATAATCTCTTCAACAAGAGATTCACCAAATAAAGAAAAGAAAGAGTATGAAACAATATCACTTATACCCTTGATAATGTGAGAATTATAGCACAAGGATGGTGATGGAATCCCCAAGGTTCTGGATGCAAATTGATGGTAGAATACACTTGGAGAATGAACTTCTTATTGAGGAAAAATTTCTGCAGCGGTTCCCTAAAGAAATATAAAATTTACTCTCTTTCTAGTGAGAGAAAGAACTATTAAGATTAGGGGAGAGAGAGAGAGAGAGAGAGAGAGAGAGAGAGAGAGAGAGAGATAATATATATATATATATATATATATATATATATTTCAGATTTTTAGACAGAGGTCTTGAGGTATATTTATAGGCCAAAAGGGTGGTTTTTGAACGTTGGACAACTGCCTAAATTTTCAAAAAATTCTGAAATGTTTGTCTAAATTGGTCGATTAGTCATGATCATTGGTCGACCAATTTTTTTTGCCAAATTTGGTTTACTGATGAGGCATCCTTTCACAAACGGACAAAACTAATAGCCAAAAACTGCTAAAAAGGGGCAAAAACGGGCAAAAATCTGTCTGTTTTGGGTGGTTGAGAAACTGATTTAATCAGTTATATAGATTAATCAAAAATAGAATGGTATAACTATTCTGATAACTGATTGATCTGCCAATCAACCTTATTGGCCGACCAAAAAATTTGAAAAATCAAATTTTGAGAAATTATCAAAAATGATTCTAATGATATAAGAATAAGTTTAGGTAAATTTGGGAAATTTCTAAATTTTCGGAATTTGTTTTTGGTCGACCAGAGAGGAGTATTGGTCGACCAATTTTGTCTTTGACTTGATTTTTTTGAAGACGAGCCCTAAAGAACTAAGATATATCATCATCAAGGCTTTCATAATATATGCAAGAAGAAAAATGAAAATTACATCATGTATCACAAGTAATAAAAATTTGTCGATATGCTTCCATTTGAGCTTGATGCTTCTTGCAAAATGTAGTCTGATAATTATCATATCTGAGTGGATCTATACAATCTGCATATATAAAGTTAGTATATACATAACAAAACATTTGTATCATCAACACCTTATGAGGAGTTGTGAGTTTCCAACATTCTCCCCCTTTTTGATGATTTTACAAACATTTAATAATATATAAATAAAAAGAAAGGCTCCCCGAGATATTTGTGTATATGCCAAATGTACATATATAAGTTAAATGGGCATATTTAATTAAATGCATAAGAAATATCTTAGGAGCATAGTACCATGTGTTAACCATATATGAGTAAGTGATTTAAAACATATGAGTATGTGATTAAAAAAATATCAAATATTATAGTAAGTGTAAGTCAATTATTTTTATATTTAAATTTAAATTTAAATTATTTTATGCAGTTTTTTATTTTCAATATGTTATTTATTTTCTCCCCAGTTAAATCAGCAAAAATGGGGATTTCTGTATGTATTGGTCGACTAGCAGATAGTATTGGTCGTCCAAAAGTACTGAAAAATGAAAATTTGTAGAAAAATGTAGGAAAGCAAATTTCATTAAATGGAAAAAGGGTACAAGATTCCGACTACAAACTGATACAACTTGCAGATAGTAAAGACATCATAATAAAACAAACAAGCAAACAATCAAAGACATTAGAGCATCGCACAACACTACTTAAAAACAACTAAACTTCCGGAATTGGTCGACCAATTGATGGGATTGGTCAGCCAATGTGCAAAACTTTCTTCCAGAATTCCTTCAAAATTTCGGAGGCGGTGGTGGTGGATATCGCGAACCGGATGGGAAATGGTGAGCCCATTGTTCAAAAAACCTAACAGTCTTTGCTTGGTTCTCCTGCATGTTATCCATTGTATCTCCCAATTAACCAAGACGGTCATCAAAGGCACTGAAGTGGGTTTGAATGCCTTCAAAACCGGTATTCATGTCGGTACGAAGATTGTTGATTTGGTCTTGAATGGTGACTCGAGGAGGAGGAGATGGAGGATTAAGCGGATTAACTTTTGGTTGCGATGACGAGGTTATGGTTGTGGTTCTAAAGGGGTGACTTCGTCTTGTAGTGGAGGAGGTGGAAGTTCCATACGATTGATAACGGAATGGTCAATACTTTGTGGATTGTAAAATGAAACTTCACGCTCAAGTTGAACACCGAAGTGTTGAAGAATCCTAATTATGGTACTAGGAAGGAAAATATGGCTAATGACCCGGTTTTGCTAAGATCTTCATGATGAGAATGGACCAATTGACCTTAATGCCACCGATGATGGCATAGAGAACTCTAGAGCGATCTTCGTTCACGTAGTTGAATGATCCGGCTTTGGGGATGAGGTTGTAAGTGATTAATTTCAAGAGTAAATGTGGGATAGAATTGAGTTGAACCGCGATCATCCCGATGTGAAAATTGGGGCTAAGTCGAGCAAGGATGCGAGGCTCGGTAGGGGGACTCCTAGGACAGAATTGTTGGCGCTCGTAATTCCTAAGCTTTGGGTAAGAGACTCATATGTTAGGTGTATATCATTACCTTTCACGAGTGTTGATGTAGATGAGATCGGCATCACGTGTGACAATCATATTTGCATAGAACTCTTTCACTAGGAAAGGGAAGTAGGGAGTTGGATCACCCCAAAGATGGAGAATATTTACATCTTTGAGTAGAGATAGGATATGGTAGGTTTGGGTGGCGTCATCATTGAAATCGATGTAGCATTCGACATGGAAAGGGATGTTGGCTATGGCTTCTAATTTTTGGCGATGTTCCACCAGAGTTGGACTTCGTTGATGGCGAAGGAAGGATGAAGAAGCCATGGATTGATCTCTACGAACTCGTTCTCTGAAGATAGAGGATTTGTGGGAGTAATGGCAAAGAGGTCTTCGCTTGGAGAAAGAGAAGCGAAGAACCCATGGATTTAAATAGAAGTTTTGTGATGGAATTCAAAATTCAAATCATCAAAATCGTTTTAAACCCCCTTTAATAACGAATATTAATTTCCTTAAGCAGTTGTGAAATGAATCAAGGAGATAAAACGCGAGAAAGAAAGGTCGAAAACTGAAAAATTCAGAAAACTGCCGCAGATTGGTCGACCAATCAGGATAATTGGTCGGCCAATTTTGAATGGGTTCATTTTCCTACGTTGGAGATGATAACTGAATAGTGTTTTAATGTAATTTGGCCGGTCAAATGGATAAGGGTAGGTGTACCTTTGTGTAAGAGAAGTTGACCACTCTTAAAGTACTGTGTACTTTGATGTAAGTGTGTAAGAGGGTCTTGGTCCTTTCCAAAGTGATTTGTACTTTGATGTAATGGTCTTGGTCCTTTCCAATAGCTCTTTGTCCTTGTAAAGAGGTGAAATTTAAATTCAAATTTGTCTTCATATGATTTGAGTTTGAAATGAAGACAAAAAGTATAAAATGAAATGTAGTAATCTATATTACATTTGACAACTTTTTTGAATCCTAGGGTTGACTAGGATAAGCTGATGTCATGATGATGTTTAAAAAGGTTGATAGAAGAATGACTAGAATTTAATCTTGGTAAAAGAAGGGTTAAGGTGGGTGTTTGGGAAAACAAAAAAACCTCCGCACATGGATCGGCTGACGTGGCTAAATTCAATGAGATCTGATCACATGGATTGATGACGTGACAGAAATCTCATCCATTCAATCTAACATAAATTAACACAGCTGGATCCCACCCAAAAATTTGAATCCCCACCTGTTCCCAAGAAAAAAATATAGTTAACTATTTGTTGAATAACTTATAGAAAAGAATTAATTATATGGAATGAGTTAATTACATGGAATTAATTAATTATGTGCCCGTGCCGAAGAAAAAATATAGGTAACTATTTGTGAAATTACTTATGTGAACGAATTAATTATGTGGAATGAGTTAGTTACATGGAATTAATTAATTAGGTGCCCGAAGGCGCCCGCGCTTTTAAATGTGAAGTTGAATATTATATGTCCCAAAATTTTGGAGGGGGAAAGAATTTTTGAGAAAACGGATATTTTAAATGAACCGTGCCCAAGGACATGGGTTATGAATAGTAATTATATATTAGAAGAAAGAATAATGCAAAAGATTATGAGGAATTATGTTTTCTGAATATTCGGATTGGTCGGCCAGTTGGGTGGATTAGTCGACCAAAATAAAGAAAAATAATTCAGAAAAACTCAGAAAAATTATATAATAAAATTAATATAATATTAAGATATAATATAGTATTAAATTTCAGATTCACTTAATATTCCTAATTCTTTTCTAAGTTTTAGAAAAGTTTCTTCCTTAAAAGACTTAGTAAGGATATCGGCGATCTGATTTCTACTGTCTATATATTTTAATATAACATCACCTTTTTGGACATGATCATCCAAGAAGTGATGACGGATATCTATGTGTTTGGTACGTGCATGGTGTACATGATTTTTAGATAAATTAATAGCACGAGTATTACCACACATGATTGGACATGTGTCACATTTAATTCTATAGTTTAAAATTGTCTGTTTCATCCATAAAATCTGTGCATATGCTAAATTTGCAGCAGTATACTCTACTTTTGTGGGTGATAAAGAAACAGAATTTTGTTTCTTTCGAAACCAAGAAACTAATGTAATGCCCTGATAGCTACTGCACAAGTACTAGAGGGGGGTGAATAGTACTTTAAAATAATCAAGAGTATAATTCCTAATTATCGTGCAAACTCAACCAACAATGCGGAATGAAAATATTGACAACAATAAAGACAAGGCAAACAAGCGATATAACGGGTTCGGATCCACCCAAGTCTCTCCGACTTGTTCCCAGTGATCCTACGTCCCAAACACCCAGATCCCCTCCGGCTACTTGAGTTAGAAACCTCTAACTCAAATTTGCACTATGAAATTCTTGTAGAAAACCTCTACAAGATCAAATCATACACAAATAAAAATGTGACTCCCACAAACCGGGATCACAAACTTCTCTCACAACCGAGAGAAAAAACTTAATATCAAAGTAAATGAAATATAAAACACTTACCAACAAAATCCTATGCCTTGAGTAAACTTACAATATTAGGGCAAGGAGGATTTTGAGGAAGAAGATGACACCAAACCCTAGCTCCACCAAGATGACCAGCAATAGGTGGCTAGGGAAAGATTGGTGACTTTGAATCAAGCTCTTGGCTTGAATGGCTCACAATCAATAAGAATCTCTCTTGAGGAATAAGAGTGAGGGAGAGATTCTTGTGAGAAATGAGTGAGCTTGGAATGAGAATTAAATGCTCTTCTCTTTGATATCTAAAACTCAATAATGGCAGCCTTGAATGCTACGAAGAAGCAACTCAAGATTATATAGGATAGAGAGGAGAGAGAGAGAGGGAAAATTCGTGCATTTAATGCTCCAACGGATCTATTTCTGAAGCAGTCTAATCGGTCTAAGAAGGATCACTGACCGATTAGTTTCTCAACTAGTCGGTCGGTGATTCTTCTTGGACCGACTAACTGGTTCACAGCCAATAAAGTGAATTCAAGGAGTTGGAACTAGTCGGTATAAGAAGACTTGCCAACCGACTAGTTTGACAACTAGTCGGTCGGTGAGTGTTCTTTGAACGACTAAGAGTTGAAAGACAATAGGCTGAATTCAAAGAGAGCTAGTCGGTCTAAGAACAAAATCCAACCGACTAGTTTCACAACTAGTCGGTCGACGGTTGTTCTTTGACCGACTAACTGTAAACAGTAGCTCAGGCTGAAAAGTGAAGATATAACTAGTCGGTCGAAGAAGGATTCCTAACCGACTAGTTTGACAACTAGTCGGTCGGTGAACCTTCTTGGACCGACTAATTGATCAACAGTGAAGATGCTGAATTGAGCAAGGAGATCTAGTCGGTTCAAGAAGGATTACTGACCGACTAGATGACAATCTAGTCGGTTGGTTCTTCTTCTTGAACCAACTAAGATGCACTAGAAGCCGCGAAATGAAGCGTGAAGCTTCGAGAAAATTTCTACGGGCTTCTAAGATAATCCTAGCTCTAAGATATGAGCGTTATGAAGATTATAATGTAAGTCCTACTCAAGGCTTAACATTCTACGAAAAGAAGCTAGAAGACTATAAATTAAACTTGACGAACCGTCTTCAAAAGCTTCATTCCGAATCTCTTGACTTCAATAATGCTCCTAGAGCTTCAACGAAGCTTCAGTCACACGATCACGTGCTTTGAGAAGTCTTGAGACGTCGCTTTTGATGTACAAGGAATTTTGGCGACGATCTCCATAACTGCGCTCACTAAGAGTTAGTTCACGATATTTATGTTTATTCATCATCAAAACCAAATCCGGGGAATCAATACTCAATATTCTCCCCCTTTTTGGTGATGACAAACCAACATAAATAATAATCAATAATAATGATTCAAATGAAATTTACTTACTCCACATGCATTGATGACACATTAATTCCATATTAAATAATAATCATACGCATCAAGCAGACGAGGAAAGTATAAAATGTGAATTCAATTATTGAAATATCGGACTTGAAATCCATTTTTATATCTTAACTCCCCCTGAATCTAACATATCAAATTAGATTCACGGTAAATTGCTTTAAATTATCATTTAGCACATCGTCATTATTAATTCTCTCCCCCTTTGGCATTAGCAAAAAGAGCGGGAGGAGATCAACGACAACAACAATGGCTAACAACAAAAGCTTGGGAGTCGAAGAATACGACCACGGTCCAAACAACACCAACGTAAAATCACGAAGAAAATCAAAAAGCGTGTCAATGAGACCATAGTCGAAAATCAAAAAGAGAAATCATCAAAACTCAAATCAATTTCACATATTGAGTTATGGAATATACTCTCCAATATCAACATTCTTGGTGAATTTAGTGCATGGAAAACAATTCTATGTTTTCATAGAAAAAATTCTATTTAATCAAATATAATCGTCGAGCGACGAAAACAACATCAGAGACAAAAATATAATGTGCACACTGAAGTAAATGGCAACACGATGTATATATATAAATATAACATGATACATCAAAAGTATACATCCGCCAACACTAATATAAACGATCATCAGATCGGAGCACATCATACAACATATCTCACAGCATACATCAAAAAGTATCACGAAACATGTATACATCAAAATACATCATAAAACATACAAAAATCCATCCAAAAACACATAACCACCCAACTATCCTATCCCACACTCTCACAACAAAAATATCATCCAAGCGCACAAGGGAGAGTCCTCCAACGCAAGCTCAGGAGGCGGAGGGAGGATCAGCAGCAGCAGCAGGCTCTGCAGAAGGGGTGGTGGTCTCGGGAAAGACTGGAGTGTCCACCGAAGGGAGAGCGGCAACAGGAGTGGTCTCGGGATCACCAGCAGAAGAAGTATCCACCGAAGGAATGGTGACAGCAGGTGTGCTCTCGGGAGCACCAGCAGAAGTAGCAGCAGCAGACGTACCCTCTGGGGCACGAACATGAGATCCAACAAGCTCCTCGAGATCAGCCTCATCCATTTCCTCCTCGTCAGAAACTGAAGGAAGAACCTCAATGCCCAAGTGAGAAAAGATGCGAGCTAGCATCTCCTCAGAACGAGAAACACGAGACTCCACACGTCTCAGAGAAACTGAAAACTCAGCGAGTGAAGGAGGAGGAGGAGGAGGGGCAGCATCAGCTGAAGTAGAGGGGGTAGTCCTCTGAACGTGACGAAGCACCGCAAGAGACTTCTTGACGACAGTCGCGTTCATGGGAGGACCCAAAGGACGCTGGTCATCTGGAGGGAGAGGGACGCCAAAGTGACGAAAAACGAGAGTCAATAGGCAAGGATAAGGAATGTGGGCTGACTTAGTGGATTTCCTTATGCACTCAAAGGAATCCATCTTATCAAGGATGATACGAGCCCACTTTATCTCGCTCCCCATGAAAAGAGCGTAGATAAGCTTGAGAAGATGGCAAGCTAGAGGAGCCGTACTTCGGTAGGAGGCACGACTTCAGGATAAGATTAAGAACCCAAGCATTAGGCTTAAATGATTTGGAAGGGACGCCAATCATGGCGGGAGGGATGACATGGAACATCTCAGAAAGCATCGACTGGTCAAGATCGTGGATATTATCCACGGAGATATCAGCAGGTAGCAGGCCAGAGGATGAGACACCAATCAACTGCCCTAAGATCTCTGCCGTGAGGACAATAGGTGTCCCCAAGACAGTGGTCTCAATGCAGTGAGTGTCATCATACTCACCCCATACTCGATTGGCATAGAATAATTTGACGAGTCGGGGGGTACGGGTGAGGGTTCGCCTTGAGGTCATGGCGAAGATAGTCTAATAGGCCGCTATAGGAGAGAAGATCGGTGAGATGTGGAAAGTCAGAAAACTGAACGAAGTGCTCCAAAATCAATGGACAGTGCTCGATACGGTTGTAAGCCGCGAGACACAACGGGTCATCGTGACACAACGAGATATCGACACCACCCAAAGGCATGGGAGCCTTCCCCTTAGACAGACGAGAGCTAGATCGAGGAGGAGGAGTAGGAGCCTTATCAGTAGGCTCAGACTCAGGAATATACTCTTCGTCGGAGTAAGAAGCGGGAGGAGTGGGTGCATAAAAGGAGCTGGGCTTAGATTGAGCTTGAGGCTTGGGTTGAGAAGACGATCGGGCTCTAGGCTTAGCAGTAGCCGTCCTCTTCTTCTTAAGAGGAGGCGAAGAGGTGGATGGACGAGTCGATTTGGCACGGCGTTTGGATTGAGGAGGGTCGGTAGGAGGAGACTCTACGGTCATGGGAGATAGACTCGAGGGACGGATAGGGATACGAGTCTTAACCATGATCGTGAGACGAAATCGAACTAACGAAGCGAAAGAGATCGAAAACCCTAACACAAACCCTAAAACAAACGGAATCAATGGAAATGAACTGAAATCAAACCCTAAAAGCTGAGAGAAAGTGATACCCTAGGTCGACTGAAGGTAGAGGAGAGATCGGCAACGGCGGACGGTGGCCGGAAGTGGCGGCGCACGACGGAGGAAGACGAAAAGACACAGGGGGTCGCGAGGTTAGGGGGTTTGAGAGGAGGGATTGCACCGATTAGAGTGAGATCTAATCGGTGCCCAAGGAGTATAAGTCGACAGAAAGAGGAAAGGACGCAAATGCCCTAACGCACTTAGTCGGTCACAGTTCAAGTGCTGACCGACTAGAATGAAATCTAGTCGGTCGGCCAATGAGCTTGAACCGACTAAGTGCAAACAGTAACTGAAGCCAAATTTAGAGCATGAATTAGTCAGTCTGAGTTCATTCACTGACCGACTAGAACTGAATCTAGTCCATCGGCTATTGAACTTGGACCGACTAAGAGAGTCCAAAAATTTGAAATTTTGAAAATTTTGAGTTCTCTCTTAAGCGCACTTGGACGAAACATCGAAATACCCTCATACATCATTAATCTACCCCATAAAACATCGAAAATCACAAATACGACGTGCATGAATATTTCTAGCGTAAATTCCGAAAATCCAATCATAAATCCAGAAAATCACTACAAATCGAGCATGAGCATATGAATAAAAATTATTGAAAGTATTATTTAAAGTATGAATCCTAAATCTCGAATTCACCCATAATCCCCAATTCTCGACGTAACCGCACAAAGGAGTCTTCCTTGAGTGGTTTCGTGAAAAAATCGACGATTTGCTTCTGGGTTTCAATGTACACTAACATGATGTCATTTTTAGCAACTTGATCATCTAGGAAATGGTGACGGACATCTATGTGTTTAGAACGGGAATGGTGTACCGGATTCTTAGAGAGACATATTGCACTTTGGTTGTCCACCATGATAGGGCAAGTATCACAGTTTATACCGAAGTCTTTAAGTGTGTGTCTCATCCAAAGAACCTGAGCACACGCAGCACCGGCGGTAATATATTCCGCCTCGGTGGTTGAAAGTGATACGGAATTCTACTTCTTGGAAAACCAAGAGACAAGAGAATTTCCTATAAAATGGCAAGTGCCACTAGTACTTTTCCTGTCGGATTTGCATCCAGCATAATCTGCGTCACTATATGAGATTAACTCATACGTGCTAGACTTTGAATAATATAATCCGTAGTCGAGTGTGTAACTTAAATAACGGAAAAAACGTTTTACCGCTACTAAGTGAGATTCCTTAGGTTGAGACTGATAACGAGCACATACACATACAACAAACATAATATCGGGCCCACTGGCAGTAAGATATAATAAACTACATATCATACCTCGATATAGACGAATGTCTACATCTTTGCCGCCTATATCTTTATCAAGATGTGTAGTAATGCTCATTGGAGTCTTCTTGCCTGAGGAATTCTCCATTCCAAATCGCTTTAGCAACTCCACCGTGTACTTGGTTTGGTGGATGAAGATTCCATCGTGCATTTGGCGAATTTGGAGACCTAAGAAATATTTGAGCTCACCCATGTGGCTCATCTCAAATTGGTCCTTCATGACATTAGAAAACTCTTTGCAAAGAGTGAAGTTAGCAGCACTGAAAATGATATCATCAACATAAATTTGAACTAAAATAATACCATGATTCGAATACTTAACAAATAGTGTAGAATCAACTTCACCCATTTTAAAACCCAAATCCAAAAGAAAGTTCTTTAGACGATCATACCAAGCTCTAGGAGCTTCTCTCAAACCGTAAAGTGCTTTCTTAAGTTTGAAAATGTGATTTGGAAAATTTTCATTTATAAAACCCGGAGGTTGAGAAACATAAACTTCCTCAACAACATCTCCGTTTAAAAACACACTTTTTGTAGAGGAATATGCCCTCGGATCATTTGTATTTGATGCAAATGATAATTTAAGCTTAGATAGGGACTATTTTGCATTTGATGCAAAAGAGATTAAATGTTTTTTAAATAGTTTAAGACAATATTTAATTATATAAATGTAAGGAAAAGCTCACGGGTAAGACGAGAATGTCCCAGTCTAGACCCAGGTTCGAACGGCGTCCAAATCAGACTCCAAATGCTCAAGATATGCCCAAAAGAGTTCAACGGGTCAGTCCAAGCTAACCCAGGCCAGACTGGTCTGGCCTGGGCGCCTGGCTAGACCCAGGCACAGCCCAGGCTGACAGGGCCTGAGCGCCCGGGCCTGGGCACCCGGCCCAAGCCATGGCCTGGGCGCCCAGGCACCCAGGCGCCTGGGCTCAGGTCCAGGCGCTGGGTGCCTGGGCCTGGGCCCGCCCAGGTGCCCTGGAAGCCTGGGCCCGGCGCCCAGATGCCAGGGCGCCTGGGCCCAGGCGGGCCCAGGCGCCTGGCCTGACTGGGCCAAGCGCCCAGTTTGGGCGCGCCAGTCTGGGCGCGCCCAGACCAGGTTCTGACCTGGTCTGGGCTCGCCCAGCTGGCCTGGTGGGTCCCACAGTTGCAGATTTTCTGCACCTGGGGCAGAACAGATTTGACGGCTCAGTTTTTACGAAAAACTAGCCGTGGGCTGAACTTTGAGCAGTCAATTGGAGGGACAAACGATCTCCGATTGACGAACGGTTTTTTCCTATGCGTTCACCGTTGAACACCCTTCGAATTGATAGGTTGTATCAATCCTGGAGTTCAACGGTGAGGGAGTTAAAATTCCCGGAAGTTTGCACTTTATGAAAGTCAAACTAAATTGAATTTTGATTAACTCTAAATTAGTCCCACATCGGATTTTGAGGGAAGGGGAGCAGTCAGCCGCCTATATAAATAGGGGTCTGCTCTCCTCCTCAAAACTCGTCCCAAGCTCTAGATCTGAGCTGCTCTCGTAAATGTTGGAGCACGCTCGGATCTAAGCTAAATTAATATTTCTCCTCTCCCTATAAATTTCTGCCTTGCTCCTGAGGGCTCTAGCAAAGTCGCAAAGGAGTTCCGATTCAGATCCGAAATCTAGGCGGAGGTTTCACTCGGGTGAAACTTTCTTCAGCGCGTGGTTAGCTCGGCGACACGGGATTGATCACCTCGGGATGCGGAGCGGTTCGAGGAGCGGTTCGGGGAGCGGTTCGGGGAGCGGCTCGACGTGGGACGGGAGCGGCTCGGAAGACGGTGCGGAACATCTCGCCTGCCCCAGGGTTGAGATTCCGGGTATGTGTTTATTAGCATTGGTTTAATTTAATCGCAGTAGGCTAGATCCTTCTTGGGATGGTCAGACCCATCCCAAGTCGGTATAGATCTTGGATTAGGGTCTTGGACCTTAGGGTTAAAATGTTAATTAGATTAACATGATTATTTTCCACTGCTATTTCTGTCTATGTTCCGTCCGACTTAGGACGGGCATAGAGTTTGTGTGCTCTAAGGGTCCCAGAAAACCCTAAAGTGGTATCAGAGCCAGGTTTGTGTTACAATCTAGCCTGCGATTTTATTAAACATATGAAATGCTTTTAAATACTTTTAAAAATGTTTTTAAAGTTATGAGATAAATTTTAAAAATGTTTTTGATTTTTAAAAATCTATGTGATAAATTTTTGAATATGAAAATTTATAAATGATGTTTTAAAATTTATGTGATAATTTTTAAAACTAATTTTAAATCTTTTAAAATTTATGCGATAAGTTTAAAGTGCCTAAAAATTTTATATGATAAATTTTTAAGCATGAAAGTTTTTAAAATGATGTTTTAATTTTATGAGATATTTTAAAACTGATTTTAAAGGTTAAAATTTTTATGCGATAAATTTTTTAAAGTAGCATGCAAATTTGTGATTTTAAAAACAAGTTTTTATGAGATAAAAATAAAATATTTTAAAATCATATTTTAAATTTAAATGTTAAGTTTATGTGTGCATGCTAAAATTGTTTATGTGATAGACATTGTTCTATTTAAATTGTTAAATAGTTGTACACTTTTGTTTTATGCGATAAAATTAGTGTAATCTTATGTTAATGGCTATGCATAATCTTGTCCCTTATTTGATAACACAAGACAACCCTTTAGGTTAGCCATTAAGAAATGATTAAAATTTATTACTTGAATTTTAATGACATGCTATGTTTTAATAAAACTTTTAACAACCCTTTAAGACCTAATTCATGATTAGGGTAGTCCTTTTAATGAATCTTAATTCTAATTGTCATAATTAATTCTCATTAAAGGACTTTGCTGTTGGCGTTGTTAATAAAGTTTATTAAAATCCTAATAACGATTAGGATAGCACGTGAACCTTATAATTGATAAGGTCTTAATAAAAGTTATTAAACAAATCCTAAAATTTTGAATTTAAGGATGCAACTAGTTGATAGGATTAATTAGTTGTTAATAAAAGCGGTTTAGTCTATGGCACACATACAAAAATGACAAGCTTCATTCAATGGACCATGATCCAGTCAATGTGCTTGGCTAAGAGTTCTGGATCACCCTTTAAGGGATAGTGATCCTGGCTTAGTCAATTCCCTGGCTGTGTTCCGCTGGACCGCAATGTCGCGAATCATGATTGTATGACACCCTGGACTATATCTAAGTCAAATACGTTAATAATCTTTTTCAAGATTAGCCGTAGCCCTCCTTGTTTTAGGGGTTAGCTACTATAGGACCCGTGTTACAGTTGTTGAGATACCCTCAAGCTGTGACATGGCAACCCTGTAGAAACCAACTCCTTAAATACATAAGATGAAATCTTAACTGACCCAAACCGTCGTCTCGTACCCCGAGCGCCGGCGTAAGTTAAGTCAATGATGTAGTCTGACTAGATGTAGTCTAAGTCCTGACCCAAACCGACGTGTCGTGAATACCCCGAGCGCCGGAGCAAGTCAGGCTAGACACGAAAACAAGGGTCCGACTAGACTAGACATTGTGATTTGGATGAGGCCCTCATGATCACAAATGGCTAGGGGTAAAAACCGATTAAGAGGGTTATATCTGATATGATCGATGAAGAGTCATCTTCCGATCGCAGAGTCAAGCAACTTGTTGAGCTACCCTCAAGGTTGTTAGGCTCAAGGTGATTGGACCTCTTACCCATTAATTTTAATTTGACTAAATCGTTCGTTATTAAGCTTTGAAACGATCGTAAAAATAGTGGGAGGATATAGATAGTTAAAAGCCATTCTACCTATATTTAATTTTGAACATATGCCAAAACTAGGGCAAGACTATGTTTACCGAAGGAATCAAAATATAATTTTTAATGGAATTAGTTAATTGGTCAAATAGGTTGATTAATTGAATATCAAGTTAAATTCTAATTGATAGGATTAAACTATATTCTCGTTGACATTAAAATGACCTTCTAAAGAACAGACTTAAGAAATACGATTTCATTAAGTTCTGGGTCCAACAAATAAATTCACGCTACATGTCACATGTCTCTATATGAGGCAACTTGAACATATATGATATTCGAAATATGTTTCTCCCTACAACTTGTCGAGCTACCCTCAAGGTTGTATGGACAAACAATTTTGATCCACAAAGTTCGAGAATTCGATCAAACTGTTTGAGTCGAATACGAGTGCATGAGCGGTGCAAGACTATGTATCCCAACCGGATCTTGAGACAAGCAACTTCTTGAGCTACACTCAAGATTGCACCTCTCAGGCGTTTGAATACATAAGATGCTTGCATAACTATTTATTTATGTTGGGCTACTTATATCTAAATGTGATTTAGAAAAGGAAGAAGGCACTCCAGAAAGTCAATCGAGTTTAATAGTTTAATTTATCATTAGTAAAGGCATAAGTAGGAGGAAATGAAAATGTGACATATTTTGATGTCACGATTTTATAATTATTGTTATACAAAAGACGTCTAACACAATTTGACGAATGTCGTCACCTCGCTTCTGAAGCAATGTTTTGCGTTAGTAATTTATGTATAACGATAATATATATATTAAATGGTAATATATATAAATACACAAGATAGTAGCAAACTTGTATGGAAAAATAGACTAGGCCGTATCGAGAGACTAAGCTTCACAAGTCACATAAAGAGGGGTCTGACCTCTCGTATTATGAAGTCTGCGGACACTTGTGAGTCTTATCATCTTAGATAGAATGGCCAAAACCCATCTGTAAGACAGTGGGAGAATGAGTTGTCGAACTCAGTCTGGTACATACTGATGAACCTGAGTCTAGATTAACCATATTAAGTTATTCGTATATTTTATTAAGACACGTGTTCTTGATGAAACACAAGTCTGATAAAATAAAGAACGAAATGACTAAAGTATTTAAACTGATTCGATTAGATCGAATGGTCAAATACTTAGCTACATTATATCTTGCGTAATTAAAAGAAAATGTGTTTTTCTCTCAGGTCAAGTTTGTTAACACATTCGTGTGTCAAAAGGTATGAATCACACTTAGTTAGACTTTGTATGATCCATTGTAAGTGACTCTGAGTTAAGTCCTCCTTCTGGTTTAAGTCCCAGATAGTAATGCCTAGGTTTTGATGATGTTCTGTGAGGACATTATCAATAAGATATTCATTAAATCAATCATTAGGAAGTTGTATAATTACTCGAATTTCGTGAGACGAAGAGTCGAGTTAAACATCATAACTGATGATGACTTAGTCAACTTCCGAGATGAAATTCGGAGTAGTAACTCCGATTTAAAAACTTGATGCAATCAGAATAGGTCTGTGTGCGTAAATAAATTTTGGAATTTAGTTTACGTGCACAAGGAAAATGTTTCCTCACTTTCTGCAAGTAAATCTTTAAGTTGAAAGATTGGTGCAGAAAGGAATATAGTGAAGTGCAATCATGTTGGTCGAGAACGGTTTTTCCATACTAATTCCTATAAAACGGATTATAATGAAACCGTTTTTCCACCAGCAGATGTGTACAAAACTACTCGGACCAAACTCGATGTAAACGCTTACGTTGACCATGAAAATTGGAGCATTCACTTACAAGTTCATTTTTCTAAATATGATTTAGACGGACCAACTTATATGAATTAGCCAGATAGTTTTCAAGGTCAGTGGGAGCATATAAATTACATGTGAGGCATCAAATGGGATGGAACATATATATTTTGATGAAGTGATCAAAAGAGTTTGATACTTTATCAGAAAAAGATATGAGCCATTTATGACCATTAACTAATTCAAGATTATTATCGTAAGGTACGATGAACTGGATAAGATCCAAATAAATAAAATGTTATGGATTCCGACAGACCAAATGAATTATTTGAATGAGATTCAAATGGTTGGTCAAATATGAACATAGAAACTCCTTAAGTCTATAGTGTAGACGGTTTTAGCAGATCCACTCACGAAGGCTCTACCACATGAAGTCGGGAAAACTTATGTGTAAAAATGGTATTAGATACCGAGATAAATAGGCCTGAGTGCAAGTGGGAGATATTGAGAGATGATACCTTTGAGGCTATCTATCTTCATGTGTGAATAGCACAAACATCTTGTTCGAAATAACAGTAAGCTGTTTGGTAATAATTTATCTAAAGTTATGTTATAATGTAGTTAACATTAGATATTAACTTAGGTAAAGTCCTGAGACTTTATGCAAGGTCAAACATGTATCGAGATGAGTATCTCGATCATGTAGAAATGTTTGACCGTCTGTAGCATAAGTCTAAAAGGGTTCATGGTCGTAGATGTTTCGAGACAAGGATATCGAAACATCGGATAGACCATTGTGTCTTAGTCTTCACAGTTTAGCGGTGGCGATGATCTCATGATCGCTTGACTTGGCAAAGTCATAGACGAGACACAGGTGCTCATTAGAGAATGAGTTCACTGAACGATCCACAAGAGTTATCATATGGTTATATTGACCAATCTGTCAATGATGACTCTGAGTGATGATAGGCTAGTTGGTCTTTTGACTTGAGGTCATTTTGACGAACCTGTGCGTGAACGGTGCCACTTAGATCAAATGACCTAGCTTCGAGGCAAGGCCTGTCGAAAGGTCTTTGATTGGGTGACACTTGAAGCGTATGAGGAGAGTAATGACCAAGAGAGGATTCGTCTCTCCCGGTCAATGGGAGTTAGTGTCGAAGGGTTAGTTCGGTCTTTAGTAAAAACTATGGCCAGAGTATGTTGGAAGAAGTCCAACATTTTTGACTAAAAGATCGATAGAAACTAACCGGAGTCAAGTTATTGGGGTTGACAGTTTGACCGTACCCTAGACTTGATCTATACGACATAGTTTAGACAAAGAGACTATAACTGTAGAATTCATCACGGAAACAGTCAGGGTGGTCCCGACAATACTCATGTCAATGAGTCAACCACATAATGATGATTCCTGAAGCAAGGACGGCAACCACTGCTCGTGGTTACTGCCGTATAGGGCTTCGAGCCCAACCTGTTGTAAAGGTCAGGCTGTAGGGTCTCACACAGAGTGCGATCTTCGTCTAGTAATAGGTAGAAATTAGTTAGGGAGAATAATTTGCATTTGATGCAAGAGATAAAATATTGCAAAAGATGTTTGCAATCATCTCCTGCATTCGGGATAAATGATCCTGAGTGCAAGTGGGAGATGTAGAGGAATATGCCCTCGGATCATTTGTATTTGATGCAAATGATAATTTAAGCTTAGATAGGGACTATTTTGCATTTGATGCAAAAGAGATTAAATGTGTTTTAAATATTTTAAGACAATATTTAATTATATAAACATAAAAAAAGCTCACGGGTAAGACGGGAATGTCCGGGTCTAGACCCAGGTTCGAACGGCGTCCAAATCGGACTCCAAATGCTCAAGATATGCCCAAAAGAGTTCAACGGGTCACTCCAAGCTAACCCAGGCCAGACTGGTGTGGCCTGGGTGCCTGGCTAGACCCAGGCACAGCCCAGGCTGACCAGGACTGAGCGCCAGGGCCTGGGCGCCCGGCCCAAGCCAGGGCCTGGGCGCCCAGGCGCCCATGCACTTGGGCCTGGGCCCACCCAGGCGCCCAGTCTGGGCGCGCCAGTCTGGGCACGCCCAGACCAGGTTATGACCTGGTCTTGGCTCGCCCAGCTGGCCTGGTGGGTCCCACAGTTGCAAATTTTCTGCACCTAGGGCAGAACAGATTTGACGGCTCAGTTTTTACGAAAAACTAGCCGTGGACTGAACTTTGAGCGGTTAATTGGAGGGACAAACGATCTCCGATTGACGAACGGTTTTTTCCTATGCGTTCACCATTGAACACCCTTCGAATTGATAGGTTGTATCAATCTTGAAGTTCAACGGTGAGGGAGTTAAAATTCACGGAAGTTTGCACTTTATGAAAGTCAAACTAAATTGAATTTGATTAAATCTAAATTAGTCCCACATCGGATTTTGAGGGAAGTGGAGCAGTCAGCCGGCTATATAAATAGGGGTCTACTCTCCTCCTCAAAACTCGTCCCAAGCTCTAAATCTGAGCTGCTCTCGTAAATGTTGGAGCACGCTCGGATCTAAGCTAAATTAATATTTCTCCTCTCCCTATAAATTTCTTCCTTGCTCCTGAGGGCTCTAGCAAAGCCACAAAGGAGTTCCGATTCAGATCCGAAATCTAGGCAGAGGTTTCACTCGCGTGAAACTTTCTTCAGCACGTGGTTGGCTCGGTGACACGGGATTGATTGCCTCGGGATGCGGAGCGGTTCGAGGAGCGGCTCGGGGAGCGGTTTGAGGAGCGTCTCGGCGTGGGATGGGAGCGGCTCGGAAGACGGTGCGAAACATCTCGCCTGCCCCAGGGTTGAGATTCCGGGTATGTGTTTATTAGCATTAGTTTAATTTAATCGCAGTAGGCTAGATCCTTCTTGGGATGGTCAGACCCATCCCAAGTCGGCATAGATCTTGGATTAGGGTCTTGGACCTTAGGGTTAAAATGTTAATTAGATTAACATGATTATTTTCTGTTGCTATTTCTGTCTATGTTCCGTCCGACTTAGGACGGGCATAGAGTTTTTGTGCCCTAAGGGTCCCAAAAAACTCTACACTTTTCACATCCATTTGAAAGAGTTTAAAATCTTTATGGCATGCAAAAGATAACAACAACCTAATAGATTCTAATCTAGCTACCGGAGCAAAAGATTCTTCGAAATCTATACCTTCCTCTTGTCGGTAGCCTTGAGCTACTAAATGAACTTTGTTCCGGACGACGTTTTGGTTCTCGTCGGTCTTATTCTTGAAAATCCACTTCGTTCCTATAACGGTGTGGTTCTTCGAAGGCAATGGAACAAGCTCCCAAACCTCATTCCTCTCAAATTGAATGAGTTCTTCCTCCATGGCTAGGATCCAAGCACTATCTTCGCACGCTTCGTTAATATTCTTTGGCTCTAGCGAAGAGGCAAAGGCACAATGAGCGAAGTAGTTGACTTGAGATCTCGTCTTGACACTATCAAGTATGTTGCCAATGACTTGCTTATGAGGATGGTCATGAACTGTATGAAGCCGTTTGGGGATTCCATGATCACTGGGAACATTCTCAAAAGTATCATCAGTAGGGTTAGTATCAATAGAATCAATAGAATTAGAATTACCAATAGAATAACATTTAACTTCCATGGAGTCATCATCATTGGTAATTCTAGATGGGACAAAATTTTCATTGAATGAAACATGAAGAGATTCCTCGATCGTTGAGGTTCTTTTGTTGTATATCTGGTAGGCTTTGCTACGGGAGGAATATCCAACAAATATCCCCTCATCGGATCTTGGATCAAATTTGTCCAAACTTCCATACGTGTTTTTAATAAAACATTTTGCACCAAAAACTCGAAAATGTTTAACTTAAGGCAATCTGCCAAACAACAATTCATAACAAGTTTGTTTGGTGCCAGGCCTCAAAAGTATTCTATTAAATATGTAACAAGCGGTATGTACCGCTTCCGCCCAAAATTGATGGCCAAGTTGGCTATCATCAAGCATAGTGCGAGCACATTCCACTAGCGTCCTATTCTTTCTCTCAACAATACCATTTTGAGGAGGTGCGCGAGGGAAAGAGAATGTGTGAGTAATACCAACTTTATCACAAAAATTTGAGAAAGACTCATTCTCAAATTCCCCTCCAAGATCACTACGAATAGTGACAATGGTGGTTCCAATGAGATTTTGTACTTTCTTAACAAATATTGTGAAGTTTTCAAAAGCATCATTTTTATTACTTAAAGAAAATACCCAAGTAAATCTAGAAAAGTCATCAACGATGACAAGTCTATATCGAGCATTCCCTAATAAAGCAACTCTAGTTGGCCCAAAAAGATCTAGATGTAAAAGCTCTAGAGGCCGTTTAGAAGATATGCTCTTCTTAGGTTTAAATGACGATTTTAGAAGCTTTCCTCGTTGACACGAGTCACAAAAGCTTTTCTTTTGGAAAGTAAGCTTAGGAAATCCTTTAATAGAATTTAACTTGGATAGCTTAAAAAGTGTTCCAAAGTTCACATGACCAAAACGTCTATGCCATAAGTGTTGTTCACTTGTGTTGGCAATGAGACATTGTTCATGTGATTTCGGAAGATCTAGGATATATATATCCTTATGGCGTGTGTCAGAAAATAACAAATTATTATTATCTTTACTAAAAATAGGGCACATTCCTTTCGCAAAGCTAACTTTGTAACCTTTGTCACAAAGTTGGCTTATTGAAATAAGATTGTGATTTAAACCTTTAACAAGGTAAACATCACTTATTAGAGGTTTAGATGGGTTACCAACTTTACCAACACCAATGATGGTTCCGCTCTCGTTGCCTCCAAAGACTACTCGGTTCCCATTTGCAATGGGCACCACTCCGGAGAGCAATTGAGCTTCACCCGTCATGTGTTTTGAACACCCGCTATCGAGTATCCACCCATCCTTGGAGCTAAATTTGGATTTTTTTTCCTCCGTTTCTTTTTCTTGAGTACCTAAAGATAGAAATATCATTCCATGGTACCCAAGGTCTTTGGGTCCTAAAAGATTAGACCTTTGGAAGCCAAGTCCAATTGGACTTAGACTTCCCAACATAATCATCATTGTGCACGACATTCATAAAATAGGAATTCATGTATGCTTGTTTTTCATGCATGTTAGTGTTCTTCGGGCCCCAAATAGTGAATATTTTGGGAGCCCTATTCCTATTAGGAGCATGCATACGTTGTTGATTTCTACGTGATGCATGTCATAGATAAGCATATGGCACATGATGAAATGGTGGTGGCAACATATGATATGATGCATGATGGTAATCATTCATATGATAATGTGGATGAACATACGCATGTGGAGGAACACGTGTGTGTTAGTGTCTCACTTGGTGTGCACGTGCTCGTGGATGTGGTGCATAGAAATCATCATACATGTGAACATGTGGAGTAGGAGGTGTGTTCCTACGTGGCATGGTATTGGTGTACATAAATGCATGACCCTTCTTTGGAGGTCCACCCAAATTGGGTTTCTTTCCAAACGGGGCTGTGTACGAAGTGGAAGAACCATTGGTAGATGAACTACCAATGGGGTGTTTGCTCCCACTCGTTGAGGCATCGGAAGTTGGCCTTACAAAGGTGGTGGACGATTTGGATGAATTTCCCATCTTATACCCCAAGCCAATATGATGGTTGGCCGAAAGTAAATCATTTAGGATATTATCCAAATGGTCCTTACCTTTATTGAATTTATTAATTCGGCCTAACGTGGACTCATACTTCTCGGTGAGAGAGAGTATAGAAGCATCCAAAGTGGACATTTGTGTAGTGAGTTCACAAACACGAGACTTGAGATTCTCATTCTCAATACTCAAAGTTGAGTTTCGAGAAATTAAATCCGCTATCTCGCGTTCATCCGATTCCTCAATATGAACATGCTCAAGTTGAGATTTGAGATTTACAATCACATTTCTCAAACTTTCAACAACGGTGTCGTTGTTGATGATGATAGGCTTAGGTGAGGTTTGGAGACTAGTAAGCTCATCTTTAGTCTTAGTATATCTATTTACTAATTTAGAATATTTAGACCAAATTTGCTCGTTAGCTAATCTAAGGTCATCCATCGTTACCTCATCGCCTTCATCCTCGCTTTCATCGGAGGAGGACTCTTGATCATGTTCCTCTCTAGCCATGAAGCACATGTGTGCTTGCTCCACTTGTTCATCATCCGACTCTCCACTTGAGGAGTCCTCGTCGGAGTCGGTGAATGTCCCGACAAGTCCTTTCTTGTACCCTTTCTTGTACTTTCGAGACTTGTCGAACTTTGGCGCCTTCCATTTCTCCGTTTGCTTCTTTTGAGGACAATCCGCTTTGATGTGTCATGGCTTGTTGCATTTAAAACACAAAGGAGCGAAGGCGTTAGTAGAACTAAATTTAGATTTGTTCTTGAAATTACCTTTCCGGAAGAATCAGTTGAACTTCTTTGCTATGAGGGCAATGGATTCCAAGTCCAATTCGTCTTTTGATTCTTCATCATCGGTAGATGTAGATGGAGCGACCTTGAACGCAATCGCCTTTTTCTTTGGCTCGTCTTGCTTCAAGTACGACTTCATCTTGTCTTGCATCTTTATTTTGCTATCCTTGCGTACCTCATAAGACATCAAGGTACCCATTAGTTCAACGATAGTATATTTATTTATATCGTTACCTTCCTCGATGGCGAAGGTACGCTTTTCCCAACAAGAAGGAAGTCCGTCAATTATCTTTGAGACTTTCTCCTTTTGGGTGTAAGTCTTTTCAAGAGCCTCCAATTCATTTGTAATGTCAACGAAGCGAGCATAGTACTCCTTCATCTTCTCACCCTATTGCATGTGAAATAATTCGTAATCTTTATTTACAACAGTGAGTTTGGGATCTCTTACCCTACTCGTTCCTTCATGCAAGATGAGGAGTGAGTTCCAGATTTGATATGCACTCTTACATGTGCATATCTTGTTGAAGTCTTCGGGCTCTAACGTACATTGCAAGGCATTTATTGCCTTGGCATTGGTTACCTCTGTAGCGACCTCCGCGGTAGTCCACTTAACGAAATCTTCTTCGGCGGGCTCGACATACTCCGTCATCGTGGCTCTCCATAGTGAAGTGCTCTGGAGAAACGTTTCCATCCGACATTTCCAGTACCCGTAATTGGTACCGTTGAAGAAAGGAGGCCTAGTTGAGGAGTGTCCTTCCATCACCGAAGAAGCTCCTCCACGGTTCCTGAAGGTGCTATAGTCTGAAGGTGGACGAACGGTCTTGTTGTCGTTGGTAGACATAGCGATGAACTTGGCTCTGATACCAAATGTAATGCCCTGATAGCTACTGCACAAGTACTAGAGGGGGGGTGAATAGTACTTTAAAATAATCAAGAGTAATTATTCCTAATTATCGTGCAAACTCAACCAACAATGCGGAATGAAAATATTGACAACAATAAAGACAAGGCAAACAAGTGATATAACGGGTTCGGATCCACCCAAGTCTCTCCGACTTGTTCTCGGTGATCCTACGTCCCAAACACCCAGATCCCCTCCGGCTACTTGAGTTAGAAACCTCTAACTCAAATTTGCACTATGAAATTCTTGTAGAAAACCTCTACAAGATCAAATCATACACAAATGAAAATGTGACTCCCACAAACCGGGTTCACAAACTTCTCTCACAACCGAGAGAAAAAACTTAATATCACAGTAAATGAAATATAAAACACTTACCAACAAAATCGTTTGCCTTGAGTAAACTTACAATATTAGGGCAAGGAGGATTTTGAGGAAGAAGATGACACCAAACCCTAGCTCCACTAAGATCACCAGCAATAGGTGGCTAGGGAGAGATTGGTGACTTTGAATCAAGCTCTTGGCTTGAATGGCTCACAATCAATGAGAATCTCTCTTGAGGAATAAGAGTGAGGGAGAGATTCTTGTGAGAAATGAGTGAGCTTGGAATGAGAATTAAATGCTCTTCTCTTTGATCTCTAAAACTCAATAATGGCAGCCTTGAATGCTATGAAGAAGCAACTCAAGATTATATAGGATAGAGAGAGAGAGAGAGAGAGAGGGAAAATTCGTGCATTTAATGCTCCAACGGATCTATTTCTGAAGCAGTCTAATCGGTCTAAGAAGGATCACTGACCGATTAGTTTCTCAACTAGTCGGTCGGTGATTCTTCTTGGACCGACTAACTGGTTCACAGCCAATAAAGTGAATTCAAGGAGTTAGAACTAGTCGGTCTAAAAAGACTTGCCAACCGACTAGTTTGACAACTAGTCGGTCGGCGAGTGTTCTTTGATCGACTAAGAGTTGAAATACAATAGGTTGAATTCAAAGAGAGCTAGTCGGTCTAAGAACAAAATCCAACCGACTAGTTTCACAACTAGTCGGTCGACGGTTGTTCTTTGACCGACTAACTGTAAACAGTAGCTCAGGCTGAAAAGTGAAGATATAACTAGTCGGTCTAAGAAGGATTCTTAACCGACTAGTTTGACAACTAGTCGGTCGGTGAACCTTCTTGGACCGACTAATTGATCAACAGTGAAGATGCTGAATTGAGCAAGGAGATCTAATCGGTTCAAGAAAGATTACTGACCAACTAGATGACAATCTAGTCGGTTGGTTCTTCTTCTTGAACCAACTAAGATGCACTAGAAGCCGCGAAATGAAGCGTGAAGCTTCGGGAAAATTTCTATGGGCTTCTAAGATAATCCTAGCTCTAAGATATGAGCGTTATGAAGATTATAATGTAAGTCCTACTCAAGGCTTAACATTCTACGAAAAGAAGCTAGAAGACTATAAATTAAACTTGACGAACCGTCTTCAAAAGCTTCATTCCGAATCTCTTGACTTCAATAATGCTCCTAGAGCTTCAACGAAGCTTCAGGCACACGATCACGTGCTTTGAGAAGTCTTGAGACGTCGATTTTGATGTTCAAGAAATTTTGGCGACGATCTCCATAACTGCGCTCATAAAGAGTTAGTTCACGATATTTATGTTTGTTCATCATCAAAACCAAATCCGGAGAATCAATACTCAACAACTAAAACTTGACCTAAAAAGTGACAAGTACCACTTATACTTTTGCGATCAGATTTGCAACCAGCAAAATCTGCATCACTATATGATATTAAATCAAATGAATTTGATTTTGGATGAAATAGACCAAAATCGGATGTATATTTAATATATCTAATAATCCTTTTGACAGCAGTCAAATGTGATACCTTAGGATCAGATTGATATCTAGTGCATATACATACATAAAATATATTAACTGGTCTACTAGCGGTAAGATAATGTAAAGATCCGATCATACCTTGATATAATTTTTGATCAACACTCTTACCATTTGGATCCTTTTCAAGAGTTGATGATGAGCCCATTGGAGTATGTTTCTCTGTAGAATTCTCTAGTCCAAATCTTTTAATGAGTTCCTTTATAGACGTACTTTGGTCAATAAAAATGCATTCCTTCATTTGTTTGATTTGAAGTCCAAGGAATCAATTAATTTCACACATGTGACTCATCTAAAATTCATTCTGCATTTCCTTATAAAAATCTTGACAAAGAGAATCATTAGTAGAACAAAAAATTATATCATCAACATATATTTGAATAATTATAACATCAGAGTCAATATGTTTGGTAAATAAGGTAGAATCTGTATTTCCAATAGAATAACAAGATTTTAATAGAAAGGTTTTCAATCTTTCATACCAAGCACGTGGTGCTTGTTTTAAACCATATAATGCTTTTTTTAATTTGAAAACATGATTTTCAAAACTTTCATGTTGAAATCGAGGTGGTTGTTTGGAACGTCCGGTATTTCTAGGCATGTTGATTATTGTGTGCCCGTACTTTGTTTTGATCGTCCGAATGTTTTCGTGTGTGAGTCCTATTTCTACGCGTCGACGCGAGTGCGTCTCTGATTTTTAATTTTTACCATGGCATGATTAATTAACTATTAACCCTAATTAATTGCCCCTAACTAATTATTGATTAACCTAACCTACCAGATTGAATCCCACTGAAGGTATAGGTGAGATCCAATATCTCCTTCAACCTTCTCCCTGACATCCAGCTCTCTCCCTTCAATTTGTCTCCCTTCACTGTTTGTTTTATAACCACAGCAACAAGAACAACAGCAAGAACATCAGCTAACCTTTCTTTTCTCCATGCAAATTCCAATCCGATTGAAACTCACCAAAGCCAAATCAACTTTCAGCCAAGAAATCCACAACCACAAACAAACCCAAAATTGAAATCCAAATTATCCCCAAATTGAAACCAAAATCAGAAATTAGAGAGAAGGAGAAACACAAATCTGAAATCAATTTCAAATTCAATCAAGCCCAAATCCTATACTGTACAACACAAAATCTCTATCCCCGTGCCTTTTCCCTCTCATCACTTTGCTGTGCGCCGTTGCCCTCCTTTGCAGGCCGCCGCTGTGCCGTTCCCCGCTAGCTGCCGCACCACCCAAGCCACCAGGCCCAAGCCACCTGTAGGCCGTTGCCCTAACCCTTGCCGTGAGCCACTGTCGCCCTTGCCCAGCCGCCGCCGTCGCCCCTTGCCCAGCTGCGCCGTCGTCGCCCGACTGCCCAGGCCACCGCCCCCATGCGCACTTACCGTCGCCCCCTTCAGGCAGCTGCTGTCGTTTCCCCTTTTGAGGCCGCCTGCAAGAGAAAAGGGGATGGGCGAGTTAGAAGCTAGAAGCTGAAAGCCAAAGAACAGAACGAGAGTAAAAAGAGTATAAGAAGAAGAAAGGAGAAGGTGAGATTCTTATTGGGTTTAAGTTGCTATTGGGTATTATATATATCTTATTGAGTTTAAGTTAAGTTATTGGGTTTGGGGTATTATACTTGTTGGGTTTTTGGGTTTAAGTTTTTGCTAATGGGTATGGGTTTTGAGTATAGCTTATTGGCTATGGTTCAAATGATACTAGCTTATTGGGTTTTAAAATGGGTATGAGTATTGGGTTTAAATTATTGCTATTGGGTATGAGTTTTATTGGGCTTAGATGATTAAAGCTTATTGGGTTTTAGGTTCAATGGATTTAATTGAGTATTGAGTATGAGATTATTAATCTAATGGAATGAATTTAATTAAGTAAATTGGATATTTGAGTTGGGTTTATTAAAGCTAGTAAGTTAATTTCATAAACCTAGGTTGTTAATGATGTTAGTATTATAAGTTGTTAGTGTAAGATTGATGTTAGTAAGTACGCAGTATATTATTCTAGATAAGTATTAGAGAACAATAAATCTTTATGTATAAGTAATAAAAACAAAATATTAAATGCTAAATGTATGTGGTTAAATTTGTTTAGCCTAATATGATTAACTTGTTGACGCAGAACAATCACATTTCTCACCACGATCAACTGGACACCCAAAATCACCGATAACAGGCAAGTGTGAGAATTATTGCAGTTTATTACACTTTAATTGCATATCGACTTGTAAATGAAAAACACAAACATGCAACCAGTTCATCAATTAAAAAATTAATTTTCTCGTTATGAAATGACTAAAATTGCTTGTACACACATTCATGCTTCACCCTACACTTGCACACACATTGTTAGATTAGACACTAATGGAACATTTTGAAAATACTTGAGTTCGTGAATTCGTGCACTTCTTGAATTTGTGAACTCGTGCAACTTAATTAGGCTGGCTCGTGTTCCAGCACAACGTTTGGGGTGGGGTTAGTGTTGAACGGCCACTAACGTGTGAAAGGGTCCCCCTTCAAGAGCACCACCCGTATGCGGTGGGTGGCGTCAATCACGATTATACCCCCGTGAGAAGGCATGACTCACTCACCACGTGTTAAATGCGAGAACCCTATGCATGATAGAAAACATTGCATGGAACATGAAATAATTATTGTTACCTTACTCGCACATAGAATTGTCATGGTTATAGTGCCTGCTTTAATTCTTTAGAACTGCCATGTCATAACTGCTCATTTTATTTCTGTAGAAATGCTATGTCCATTATTGCAATGTTGTTTAATTGTATAACTCTGACATTAGAACTGTTAATACTTCATAATCTGTTTAATACTTGTACACCTTGCTTTGGGTCGATTCACTGTTTTACTCGCCAGACCCTTGCTGACATACATTCATGTTTTTGGAATGTATGTCAGATCACGAGACTGAGTACCAGTACCAGGAGTTGTTTGAGACGGTCGAACTAGCGAGCCAGGAGTTCGTTGACCAGGAGTCGCTCCCTACGAAGGACTAGAGATTTGTTTTCGTTGCTGCTTGGATTTATTTTAGTACTTTGTAGTAGGGTACGTTCTGTGTTGTACTTTCCTTTGGCCATGCTGGGCCCTGTTGGTTTACTTTCGTGTATGGACTTCTGGATTTGGCTTGTAATATTAATATTTTGTTGTTCTGAAATGCACGCAAGAATCCTGCAAGTTGTTATCACATATGCTTAATGAACTTGAGCTTCACCGCTCCAGTTCATGCGGACCTTGTAACGCTCTCGCTCCTATCGTCGTTTTCGGGAAGCGGGGCGTTACAGGTTTTAGTGGTGGCACATGCAGGTCCTGCATCTGCAAAAATTCAGAACAATAAGAATGTTATTATTAGCCAAACATCTAGAGTAATCACATACACAAGATTAATGCGGGGTTTCTTGTCTCAGAATGGCAGGAAGACGTAATGCTCGACGTGGAGCCGGTGCTGCCAGAGTCGGAGATGGTGGCATCCACCAGATACCTGAGGTCATGAAGGAGATTCTTGAGGTTCAGCACCATCTGGTTTAGCAAGGACAGAAGGATGCACTAATTGCACCACCTCCCCTCACTTTGAGCCTGAAGCCAGGCAATTCCAAGAGATGCATCCGAAGAGCTTCTCCGAAAGAGAGGGTCTGCTAGCGGCTGAGGAGTGGCTTCATAGCACTGCGGATGACTTGGGTCTTACCCGAGTCAATCCAAACGATTGGATGGACTTAGCGAAGAAGCAGCTGATGGATATTGCCTGCAACTAGTGGGATGCGGAGGAGACCAGGCTGACCAAGCCTATTCCATGGGCTACCTTCCGACAGAGGTTTGACGCCCAATATTTTTCGAAGGCTACGAAGAGAGAGATGCAACAGCGCTTCAACAACTTGCAGTATGGCACAATGACTGTCGCTGAGTATGAGGTCGAGTTCGCCATGCTGAGCCGCTTTGCCCCTACTCTGGTGATGGACCTAGAGGAATGTGCCCACCGCTTTCTACAGGGCTTAGATCTGGACATTCAAGCTTCAATGTCCTCGGTCACTTTTACTACCCATGAGGAAGTCCTAGTGGCAACGAGGAAGCACAAGCTGATTGTGAATCAGAAGAAGGCGCGTCAAGCAGGCAAGCGCCCGATGGAGCTGTAGAAGAGTGCACCCAGGCCCATTGTTCGTCCTGTTTAGACTACTCAATTCAAAAGGCCAGCTACACCCATCCCCAACTGAGCTCAGCTGACTTACCATTACTGCGGCAAGTCTGGACATGCAAAGAAGGATTACAGGAGGATACTAAACTAGTGCTTAGTTTGTGGTTCGCCTGATTATACGACGAAGGACTGCCCCCTGCGACACTCAACCTGTACATGTTGGAGCATCTGGACCTGCTCAGCAGATGGTACATGCACCTAGACAGCATGGAACGCGTCTGGTTCTGCAGAATTGGGCCTTTCAACAGGCCAACCAGTCGAAACACCGGGTGTTTACCATGACAGATGTAGAAGCTGAAACCGAGGATGATGTGATCGCAGGTAACATCTTACCTTTTTATACATTCATGCTTGATTAGATCACCATGCTTAACTTAGTTATATTATGCCTTAGGTGTCATCTTAGTTTCCTCTCACCCAGCCCTGACCCTATTTGATTCGGGGGCTTCCATGTGCATCTTATCCCGAAAGTTTGTATGTGAACATTCGATTCCCACCTTCACTCTCCCCAAGTGTTGGAACATCACTACTGGGAATGGTGTAGTGAAAGTTGCATTGGGATGCAGACCCTGTCCGTTGGTGATTAGTAGGCATGAGTTATATGCTAATTTCATTGTCCACGATCTATCCAACTTTGATGTTGTTCTCGGCATTGATTGGTTAGGAGCTTTCTGTGCCACGATTGACGATCACAGGAAGAAGGTGGTATTTGAAATTCCTAATCACACAGTGTTCGAGTTCGTTAGTGGATGTCGTTCGTTTGGGCCTGTCAGATTTCGGGCCTAGCCGAGTGATTTGATTGTTGCAACTTTGATAGCCAGACCTGAGAAGCCTGCAGTAATATGAGATTTTGAATAATTCTTCTCGAAAGACATTTCTGGACTACCGCCCGATCGAGCGTTGGAGTTTGGCATTAATCTTATGCTAGGAGCTCAACCGATTTCGAAGGCGCCTTACCGTATGGCTCCTGCAGAGCTAGAAGAGCTAAGGAAGCAGTTGGATGAGATATTACAGAAGGGTTTCATTCATCCTAGTGTTTCTTCCTGGGGTGCACCTGTCTTGTTGGTGAAGAAGAAGGACAGGTCTAGGAGAATGTGCATTGACTATCGGGAGCTGAACAAGGTCATAGTGAAGAATAAGTACACGTTGCCCCGCATTGAAGACATCTTTGACCAGCTTGGTGGATCGAGAGTATTCTCGAATTTGGATCTCCGGAGTGGATACCATCAGGCGAAAGTCAAGAAGAAAGATGTGCCCAAGACAGCCTTTCGGACCAAGTATGGGCATTACGAATTTGTGTTTATGCCATTCGGTGTGACCAATGCCTCTGCTGTGTTCATGAATCTCATGAATATTATCTTCTATGATTTCCTAGATAATTTTCATAGATGATATCTTGGTATACTCGAAGAGCGAGGAGGAGCATACTGAGCATTTGAGGATGGTCTTGGAGATGCTCCGTCGTTATAGTCTATATGCCAAGTTCAGCAAATGTGAATTCTGGTTGGACAAAATTGCATTTCTTGGGCATGTAGTATTAGGAGCTGGCATATCAGTGGATCCGGAGAAGGTCAATGCAGTCATTGAATGGCTTACACCTCGATCAGCATCTGATATTAGAAGTTTCCTTGGATTGTCGGGATATTATCGCAGATTCATCAAGGACTTCACGAGGATAGCTGAGCCTATGACGAGATTGACGAGGAATGATATTAAGTTCAGTTGGTTAGATTCTTGTGAGCTGGCCATTAGCACTCTAAAGGAGAGGCTGACTACCTTACAGGTCTTGGCTATTCCAGATAGAAGTAGAGGTTTCGAGATATTCTGTGACGCATCAGGCAAGGGCCTTGGATGTGTTCTGCATCAGCACAATCATGTGGTCGCATATGCTTCGCGTCAGTTGAGGGTTCATGAGAAGAACTATCCGACCCATGACTTGGAGTTAGCCGCTATCGTATTTGCACTGAAGATCTGTCGACATTTCTTACTGAGTGAGCAAGTGAAAATCTTCACTGATCACAAAAGTTTGAAATACATATTCAATCAGAAGGAGCTGAATATGAGACATCGTAGATGGTTGGAGTTGATGGCTGACTACAACATCGACCTTCAGTATCATCCGGGGAAGGTGAATGTCGTACCTGACGCTTTGAGTCATCTGCCAGAGGTGATGATTCTTACAGCTCAGTGGGAGTTACAACAGGATCTGCAGGGGTTGTGTATCGAAGTTTTTTTACCGAGAGCCACCTCATCGTAGATGAACAAGCAGATTCAGTCGACAATTGTAGACCGGATCAAGACTGCTCGAGCCGGAGATGTTAAGTTGCAAAAGATCAGAGCGCAAGTTGAAGCAGGACTCCAGACTGATTTTCTTATCCATGAGGATAGATCCCTAAGATATGGCAGTAGGATCTGCGTACCTACAGGGGATATCAGAGAGGAGTTGATGAATAAAGCTCACAGTTCACCTTATTCTATTCATCCTGGAGGTACGAAGATGTACAAGGATCTTCGTTAGAATTTCTGGTGGTACGGAATGAAGAGGAGCATGGCATGGAGAGTTGTCAAATGTCTTGTGTGCCAGCAAGTGAAGGCAGAGCATCATCGCATTACTGGACTGCTACAAACTTTGCCGATTCTGGAGTGGAAGTGGCAGCACATCACGATGGACTTCGTGAATGGCTTACCTTGAAGTACCAGGCAGAACGATGCAATCAGGGTCATCGTTGATCGATTGACCAAGTCTACACACTTCGTACCATTCCGAATGGGTCAATCAACAGAGATACTGGCGAGAAAGTATATGGAGGTAATGATCGAACTCATACCTTTATAATTATTTCTAGTATAAGTTGCGATGTGTAACATGTCGTGTAGGAGATCGTACGACTACATGGAGTTCCCATGAGCATTGTATCTGACCGAGATACGAGATTCACCTCTCAGTTCTGGAAGAGTCTGCAGACCAACCTGGATACCAGTCTGAAACTCAGTACTGCATATCACCTGCAGACGGATGGATAGTCAGAGTGTACCATACAGATCTTGGAGGACATGCTGCAAGCCTGCAAGTTGGATTTCAAAGGCTCTTGGGAGGATCATCTGCACCTGGTGAAGTTATCCTACAACAACAGCTATCAGGCGAGCATTGGCATGGCACCTTTTGCCGCCTCTACGGGAGGAAATGTCGATCGCCACTGAGTTGGGATGACATTGGTGATAGAGAGCTGTTGGAACCGGAGATGATAGTCGAAGCAGTTGATGTTGTGCGAGATATTAGAGACAAGCTTCGGATAGCTCAGGACCGTTACAAGCATTGGGCGGATGCTAAACGGCGTCATCTAGGGTTTCAGCCGAGAGATCATGTATTTCTAAAGATCTACCTGAATCGAGGAGTGATTCGCTTCGGGAAGCGAGGCAAGCTTAGTCCAAGATACATTGGACCCTTCGATGTGCTAGAGCAAGTTGGAGAGGTATATTATCGCTTAGCACTGCCACCATCCTTAGTGGGAGTTCATGACGTCTTTTATGTGTCCCAGCTCCGTCGTTATATCAGCGACCCTTCTCACGCTGTGGACTACTCAGAGATTACAGTTCGGTCAGATCTGACGTATGAGTAGCAACCAGTGGAGATTCTAGATCGACGCTAGAGAGTCCTCAGGAATAGGAATGTTGATCTAGTCAAGGTGATGTGGCATCGCGACTCGCCAGGAGAGTCCACCTATGAGCGGGAAGATGAAATGCGATAGCGTTATCCATATTTGTTTCCTGCTCCTTACATGATAAGAATTCCGAGGACAGAATTTTTCTTAAAGTGTGTAGAATGTAACGGCCGGTATTTCTAGGCGTGTTGATTATTGTGTGCCCGTACTTTGTTTTGATCATCCAGATGTTTTCGTGCATGAGTCATATTTCTACGCGTCGATGCGAGCACGTCTCTGATTTTTAATTTTTACAATGGCGTGATTTATTAACTATTAACCCTAATTAATTACCACTAACTAATTATTGATTAATCTAACCTACCAGATTGAAGCCCATCGAATGTAAAGGTGAGATTCAACATCTCCTTCAATCGTCTCCCCCACATCTAGCTCTCTCCCTTCAATTTGTCTCCCTTCACTGTTCGTTTTATAACCACATCAACAACAACAACAAGAACATCAGCCAACCTCTCTTTTCTCCCTGCAAATTCCAATCCGATTGAAACTCACCAACGCCAAATCAACTTTCAGCCAAGAAATCCACAACCACAATCAAACTCAACATTGAAATCCAAATTCAAATCGATCCTCAAATTGAAACCAAAATCAGAAATTAGAGAGAATGAGAAACCCAAATCTGAAATCAATTTCAGATTCAATTAACCCCAAATCCTATACAACACAAAATCTCTCTCTCCCGTGCCTTTTCCCTCTCCTCACTTTACCGTGAGCCGCTGCCCTCCTTTGTAGGCCGCCGTCGCACCGCTCCCCACTAGCTGCTGCACCGCACAAGACACCAGCCCCAAGCCACCTGCAGGCTGTCGCCCTAACCCTTACCGTGAGCCACCGTCGCCCCCTTGCCCAGCCGCTACCATCACCCCCTTGCCCAACAGCACCGCCGTCGCCCGACTGCCCAGGCCGCCAACCCCATGCGCCTCTGCCGCCGCCCCCTTCAGACCAATGCCGCCGTTTCCCCCTTTTGAGGCCACCTGCAAGAGAAAAGGGAAAGGGGGGAAGTCAGAAGTTAGAAGCTGAAAGCAAAAGAACAGAACGAGAGTAGAAAGAGTATAAGAAGAAGAAAGGAGAAGGTGAGATTCTTATTGGGTTTAAGTTGCTATTGTGTATTGGATATATATCTTATTGGGTTTAAGTTAAGTCATTGGGTTTGGGGTATTATACTTGTTGGGTTTTTGGGTTTAAATTTTTGCTAATGGGTATGGGTTTTGAGTATAGCTTATTGGTTATGGTTCAAATGATACTAGCTTATTGGGTTTTAAAATGGGTAAGAGTATTGGATTTAAATTATTACTATTGGGTATGAGTTTTAATGGGCTTAGATGATTAAAGCTTACTGGGTTTTGGGTTCAATGGATTTAATTGAGTATTGAATATGAGATTATTAATCTAATGGAATGAATTTAATTAAGTAAATTGGTTATTTGGGTTGGGTTTATTAAAGCTAGTAAGTTAATTTCATAAACCTAGGTTGTTAATGATGTTAGTATTATAAGTTGTTAGTGTAAGATTGATGTTAGTAAGTACGCAGTATATTATTCTAGATGAGTATTAGATAACAATAAATCTTTATGTATAAGTAATAAAAACAGAATATTAAATGCTAAATGTATGTGGTTAAATTCGTTTAGCCTAATATGATTAACTTGTTGACGCAGAACAATCACATTTTTCACCACGATCAACTGGACACCCAAAATCACCGATAACAGGCAAGTGTGAGAGTTATTGTAGTTTATTACACTTTAATTGCATATCGACTTGTAAATGAAAAACACAAACATGCAACCAGTTCATCAATTAAACAATTAATTTTCTCGTTATGAAATGACTGAAATTGCTTATACACACATATCATGCTTCACCCTACACTTGCACACACATTGTTAGATTGGACACTACTGGAACATTTTGAAAATACTTGAGTTCGTGAATTCGTGCACTTCTTGAATTTGTGAACTCGTGCAACTTAATTAGGCTGGCTCGTGTTCCATCACAACGTTTGGGGTGGGGTTAGTGTTGAACGGCCACTAACGTGTGAAAGGGTCCCCCTTCAAGAGCACCACCCGTATGTGGTAGGTGGCGTCAATCACGATTATACCCCCGTGAGAAGGCCTGACTCACTCACCACCTGTTAAATGCGATAACCCTATGCATGATAGAAAACATTGCATGGAACCTGAAATAATTATTGTTACCTTACTCGCACATAGAATTGTCATGGTTATAGTGCCTGCTTTAATTCTTTAGAGCTGCCATGTCATAACTGCTCATTTTATTTCTGTAGAAATGCTATGTCCATTATTGCAATGTTGTTTAATTGTATAACTCTGACATTAGAACTGCTAATACTTCATAATCTGTTTAGTACTTGTACACCTTGCTTTGGGTCGACTCACCGTTTTACTTGCCAGAACCTTGCTGACATATTCATGTTTTTGGAATGTATGTCAGATCACGAGACTAAGTACCAGGACCAGGAATTGTTTGAGACGATCAACCCAACGAGCCAGGAGTTCGTTGATTAGGAGTCGCTCCCTGCAGAGGACTAGAGATTTGTTCCTTTTGCTGCTTGGATTTGTTTTAGTACTTTGTAGCAGGGTACGTTCTGTGTTGTACTTTCCTTTGGCCATGCTGGGCCCTGTTCGTTTACTTTCGTGTACGGACTTCTGGATGTGGCTTGTAATATTAATATTTTGTTGTTCTGAAATGCATGCAAGAATCCTGCAAGTTGTTATCACAGACGCTTAATGAACTCGAACTTCACCGCTCCAGTTCATGCAGACCTTGTAACGCTCTCGCTCCCATCGCTTTTGGGAAGTGGGGCGTTACATTGTTCTACATAGACTTCTTCCTTTATAATACCATTTAGAAATGTGCCCTTAACATCCATTTGATATAACTTAAAATTTTTAAAACATGCATATGCTAGTGACATTCTAATAGATTCTAATCGTGCAACTGGTGCACATGTCTCATCATAATCTATTCCTTTTTCTTGGTTATATCCTTGTGCAACTAATCTAGCAGTATTCCTAACTACTGTCCTGATTCATCCAATTTATTCGTAAATTCCCATTTCGTTCCTATAACAGGATGATCTGATGGTCTTGGTACTAATTCTCATACATCATTCCTTTTGAATTGATTAAGTTCTTCCTGCATTGCTATAATCCATGAACTATCTTGCTTGCTCCATAACATTCTTTGGTTTGATAGATGATATAAATGGACAATGAGTCATTTGTTCAATTTGTGATCTTGTTCTTACTCTATCAAATATATTTCCAATAACCAAATCATGTGGATGGTTAGGAACTTCAACAAATGCCTTTGAAAGACTTGTATTTTCTGTAATTATTTCATGAATGAAATTAGTAGAATCATTATTTTTATCATTGTTGTTTAAATCAGTGTTTTCTAATGAACTAGTTGTAGGAAGATATATGCCCTTGAGGCAATTTATCCTAAAAACATCTTGTTCAATATATAAATGGTACTAATTATCCTAGTATAAATTCAATAAATTATACACTTGGATAATTTCCTTAGACTTTAAGTGAGGTTATTACATATCTAGATGTAGATCTCGATTATGAGAAGTGAATGACCGATAGGAACTTAAGTCTTAAAACGTTCATGGTCATAGATGTGTCGAGAAAAGGATATCGGCGCATCGGACAGACCATTGTGTATTTGTCTTATCTTAAAAGGTAATGATGATCTCATAGTCATTCGACCTGGCAAAGTCGAAGACAAGACACATGTGCTCATTAGAGAATGAGTCCACTGCACGACCCAATGAAGAGTTATTAAATGGTTAAAATTTAACTAAACTATCATTAATAACTCTATAGTGATGATAGGCAAGGTGGTCCTTAAGACCTGAAGTTATTGTACGAACCTGTGCGTGAATAGTATCACTTAGATCTATGATCTAGCTTCGAGGCCAGGCCTGCTGAAAGGTCTTAGGTTGGGTGTGTTGGGGGATGTGCCCTCAGATCATCTGTATTTGATGCAAATGAAAATTTAAGCTTAGATATGGACTATTTTGCATTTGATGCAAACTGGATTAAATATGTCTTAAATTGTTTAAGACCATATTTAATATAATAAACGCATGGAAAAGCTTACTTGTAAGACGGGAATGTCCCGCTCTAAACATAGGTTCGAACGGTGTCCAAATCTGACGCCAAATGCAAGAGTTTTATAGCCAAAAAAACCAAAAGACCCCAAGCCTTTTTGTCACGACCCGCTTCCCTAAAATGGAGGCGAGGCGAGACGAGGCCCGCTCAGGCTTGGAGCTGTGAGGCTCCAGCCTGTAAAGCGTCTGGAATAAACACGCAGGTCCTTATAATGTGACACGGAACAAAGATAACAATAATAGAAAGAGACGGATAATATTAAATTATAATCTCAATGTCCAGATAAAATTCAACAATGGCAGAAATGCCACCAGGCAAACAAAAAGAGTCTGAAAGCAAAGGCCCAGCATGGCCAACAAGATAACGACTAACAAAAAGGTGCTACTCACCGACAAACAACAACAACTAAAGGAAGAACTACGAAGGAACACTAGGACTGGTCACCGGTGTCCTCGTACTCCACGTCAGCAACAGAATCGGGCACGAACTCCACGAACTTGTCGCCCTCAACAACGGTCTCTGGTTTAGCAACTAACATGCGACACCCAAAAGAAGGGGCACATGTCAGCAAAGTCTACAAGACTTTGTGCAAGGAAACTAAAGAAAAGTAAAAGCAACCTAGCAATTCTAGAGTATGGTATGACATGCCATCTTATGCAAAGAGAACAGCAAGTAAAGTAATAGCAGTTTATGACATGGCATGATTTATAGCATGGCAGGTAAAACATGGCATGGAAACGTTTAACATGGCATGGAACAATTTAACATTCACAAGGACAAGTACAAGTATGTAAGCACGTCGTGCACAGAGTTTCCGCCCTTTGGCTAGAGTGGCTGTACGGGCCAACTCTTACGCTCAAGTGACCGTTTATCCCTACCCCTCCACGTGTATCGAGCCAGGGCTTTACCCCCGAACATGGAATGCTCGCTTATGGATCACAAGCCAGGAAGTGTTTTAACAAGTATGGCGTAGGGTTATGCTCGCATAACGGGTGCCTAGCCGGAAACACGGATTTGTACAAGGATTTGTAGCGTGTGCTACGATGCAACATGCAAACAGATGACATGTAAAATGGATGCACATGATGAATATTCGAATGGAAATTGCGTACCGTTAAATAAATTAAACATGATAGGCAATGCATGACATGACATGACAAGGCAATTCTAGCTTCGTTGTCAAGCTAGAATTTGAATTTGCGCCTAGACCGCTATCATTTCACGGTCTAGTCTCTTTCACGCTAAAACAAGGTAATGGCCCAAAACATGGCCTAAAACTAGGTTGGCAAGGTTCACTTGCCTGATACCGAGGTTGTTGATCGTCGAGTCTCAAGATTGCTATTCTACGGGGATTGGGTTCGCTGTTATGGCAGAACATGAAATTAGAATCGAAAGCTATTCCGGATTTGTATTGGAATCCTATAATGTCGAGTAATCCATTTTTATTAGGGTTTTCTAAATTATAGTGTGGGTTATGGGAAATTAAGGGTAGATTCACTAACCGTTTACGAAGCGAAGATCGAGACGCCTACGGATCTGCAGGTAGGAGAAGTTCTCGCTGGATTCCGGATTGCCGTCGCCAAATCGGATCTAGCACGGCAACGGAAAAGCGATCCCGGGAACTACGGTTGAAAGAAATTCCTCACAGCGGCAAAACAACAGATCTGGAGATGGGAGATTGTGGGGAAAATCTGGAGCAAAAGGAGAATTTTGGGTTTTCGGGGTCGGCCGGCGGCCTATGAGGTGGTGCCGGCGCAATGGAAGGTGAGATGGAGCACGGGAGGATGAAGGAAGGCTAGAAGAAGATTGGGGGATGATTGGGGAAGAAGATCGGCTAAGAAAAGTGAAGAAAGAAATGAAAACATATAGGGTTTAAATAGAAATAAAAACGACGGCTACGACTTAACCTAGGGTTTCTGGGTCAATTTAGTCGGTCAGTGAAGAGTGGTCGACTGACTAGTTTGGGAACTAATCGGTCGGTCGTCCAACTGAGACCGACTAAAAGCAAACAGTGAACAGGGTTGGTACAGGGTAGACAGAGTTAGTCGGTCTGTGAAGGCTCGTCAACCGACTAGTTTGGAAACTAGTCGATCGGTGATTGTTCATAGACCGACTAAGGGTCGAATAAGGTAAACAATAAGTACTGACAGTTAGTCGGTCTGAGAAGAAACTCTAACCGACTAGTTTCACAACTAGTCGGTCGATAGATGTTCTTTGACCGACTAACTGCAAACAGTAACTCGGCTGTACAGAAGAACTCAGAATTAGTCGGTCTGAGTACAAGTTGTAACCGACTAGTTTGGGAACTAGTCGGTCGAAGGATGTGCTTAGACCAACTAAACGTAAACAGTAACTCAGCTGAAATATACAAGATGAACTAGTCGGTTCCTGAAGAGTTACCGACCGACTAGATTGCAATCTAGTCGGTTGGTTCTCCTTCATGAACCAACTAAGATGCACCAAAAGTGCCGAAACGAAGCGCAAAGCTTCGGGAAGATTCCTATGGCTTATAGGATCACTCTAGCTCTAAGATACGGCCAAGATGAAGTTCATCGTTAGAACGTCCGACAGGGAAAAGCACACAAGGAGAGAACATCCAAAATTTATATAATAGTCATTACAAATACCGGTCCTTACATCCTCCCCACCTTAAGAAAAAATCCGTCCTCGGAATTTCCTAACACTCACGTGTCAGAGAACAAAAGTGGGTAACGCTCTCTCATCTCATCTTCTCTCTCCCAAGTAGACTCTCCTGGCGAACCGTGTCGCCACATCACCCTAACAAGATCGACGGCCTTGTTCCGAAGTGACTTCTGACGCCTGTCCAAAATCTGCACTGGCTGCTGGTCATACGTCAGATCGGGGCGAACGGCGATCTCCGAGAAATCCATAGCGTTAGATGGATCGCTGATGTATCGACGAAGCTGTGACACATGGAAGACAACGTGAACTCCTTCCAAAGATGGCGGTAAGGCTAAGCAGTAGGCTACCTCGCCAACTCTCTCCAGAATGTCAAATGGTCTAATGTATCTCGGGCTCAACTTCCCTCGTTTCCCAAAGCGAATCACTCCTCGATTCGGGGAAATCTTCAAGAACACATGGTCACCTGGCTGAAACTCCAACGGACGCCGTTTAGCATCAGCCCAATGCTTGAAACGGTCCTGAGCAATCCTCAGCCTCTCCCGTATGTTCCTCACAACATCCACAGCCTCCACGATCATCTCAGGTCCTAACAGCTCCCGATCTCCAATGTCATCCCAGCTCACTGGCGATCGACATTTCTTCCCGTATAGCGCGGCAAAAGGTGCCATGCCAATACTCGCCTGGTAGCTGTTATTGTAGGCAAACTCAACAAGGTGGAGATGATCCTCCCAAGATCCCTTAAAGTCCAACATACACGCCCTCAGCATGTCCTCCAAGATCTGGATCGTCCTCTCAGACTGGCCATCCGTCTGCAGATGGTACGCCGTGCTGAAACTCAGACTCGTACCCAAGCTCTTCTGCAGACTCTGCCAGAACTGAGATGTGAACCTCGTGTCTCTGTCCGACACGATACTCACAGAGACTCCGTGAAGTCGTACGATCTCCTGCACGATTCACGTTACATCACTATCTAAACTAGGAAAAAGGAAATTAAAACGGAGAGTAAAAAGATCTACCTCCATATATCGCCTTGCTAGCGCCTCAGTAGACTGTCCTACTCGGAAAGGAACAAAGTGCGCGGATTTGGTCAATCGGTCGACGATCACCCAAATCGCGTCATTCGGTTTCGAACTCCGAGGAAGTCCAGTCACAAAGTCCATAGTGATGTGTTGCCACTTTCACTCCGGAATCGGAAGCGGTTGTAGCAACCTTGCCATACGCTGATGCTCCGCCTTTACCTACTGGCAAACCAGACACTTGGCTACACTCCGAGCCACACTCCTCTTCATACCATGCCACCAAAAGTTCAGGCGAAGATCCTTGTACATCTTGTGCCACCAGGATGCAAAGAATATGGCAAACTGTGTGCCTCAGCCAACAACTCCTCTTTGATGTCTCCAGCCGGCACACACAACCTGGCTCCAAATCTCAACGAGCCATCCTCATGAATCAAGAAGTCAGTCCGCAGACCGGCTTCCACCAACTCACGTATCTTCACTAACTTTGGGTCCCCAGCCTGTCCAGCCTTGATCCTATCCACGATCGTCGACTGTATCTGCATACACATCAACGAAGAAGTCTCCCCAGAAAGAACAATCTCGATACAGGACTCGCAAAAATCCTGCTGCAATCTCCACTGCGAAGTCAACAACATCACTGCTGGAAGCCTACTCAGCGCATCCAGAACCACATTCACCTTGCCAGGGTGATACTGCAAATCGATCTCATAGTCCGTCATGAGCTCCAACCATCGACGCTGTCACATGTTGAGCTCCTTCTGGGTGAAAATATACTTTAAGCTTTTGTGATCGGTGAAGATCTTTACCCTCTCACTCAGCAGGAAGTACCTCCAAATCTTCAGCGCAAACACGACAGCGGCCAACTCCAAATCGTGTATCGGGTAATTCTTCTCGTGAGCCTTAAGCTGACGAGAAGCATACGCAACCACGTGCCCATGCTGGTGCAATACACAATCGAGACCCTTGCCAGAAGCATCGCAAAAGATCTCGAATCCTCCACTCCAAGCAGGCACAGCAAGAACATGGGCAGTCGTCAGCCTCTCCTTCAGAACACCAAAAGCCTTCTCACAATCATCAGTCCAAACATAAGATACATCCTTCTGCGTCAGTCTGGTCATTGGCTCGGCAATACGGGAGAAGTCCTTAATGAACCGCCAGTAATAACCAGCCAATCCAAGGAAACTCCGGATCTCAGACGCTGACCGCGGAACAGGCCACTCCCTAATAGCCTTAATCTTCTCGGGGTCCACCGAAATACCATCTCCAGTCACCACATGCCCGAGAAAAGCAACTTTATCCAGCCAAAACTCGCACTTGGAATACTTAGCATACAACCGATGCTTCCTCAAGATCTCCAACAGTGTCCTCAAGTGCGATGCATGCTCCTCTTCTGACCTTGAGTAGATCAGAATGTCGTCAATGAAGATAACGACAAACTTGTCTAAAAAGTCATAGAAGATCAAATTCATCAGATTCATAAAAACTGCGGGTGCGTTGGTCACACCGAAAGGCATAACCACGAACTCGTAGTGTCCATATTTCATCCTGAACGCTGTCTTCGGAACATCTTCCTTCCTCACCTTCAGCTGATGATAACCACTCCTCAGATCCAACTTAGAGAATACCCTCGATCATCCCAGCTGATCAAAGATATCATCAATACGAGGTAATGGATATCGATTCTTGATGGTCACCACATTCAACTCCCGGTAGTCCACACACATGCGACGCGAACCGTCCTTCTTCTTCACCAGCAAGACCGGTGCTCCCCACGGAGACACACTGGGATTAATGTAACCCTTCTGAAGAAGTTCGTCCAGCTGCTTCCGCAATTCCTCCAATTCTGCTGGTACCATGCGATAGGGCGCCTTCGAGATAGGCTGCGCTCCCGGAATAAGATCGATCGAAAACTCGAGAGCTCGATCGGGCGGCAATCCAGACATCTCCTCGGGGAAGACGTCGTCGAAGTCACGCACTACCGCAGGTCTACACTGCTCCATCTGCATAGCAATGATCTCCACCGGCTTGGCCCGAAACCTGACCGGACCAAGCGAACTGCTGCCACGGCTGAACTCAAACACCGGATGTCCAGGGATCTCGAACACCACCTTCTTCCTCCGACAATCGATCGTGGCATAGAAACTCCCAAGCCAGTCCATCCCGAGGATAGCATCATGTTGATGATGATGTGGACGATGAAATCAGCGTAGAGCTCATGTCCACAGACCACCAAAGGGCAAGAATTGCAACCACGATGCATCGAGACCATGCCATTTCCTGTAACGATATTCCAACTCTTGGGAAGAGGGGAAGTCGACAAGGAATGCTTCTCCACGAAGCTCCGGGAAATAATGCACATCGATGCACCTGAGTCGAAGAGGACTCGTGCATGAAATGTGCAAACCAAAATCACACCTAACAGATAGTCTAACAATCAAATTCTATTCTAGCATACATAACAAGCAACCCAACAAAATCCAACAAACAAGTCTAACTAAGAAAAGAACAACTAGGTTGAGAGTTACTTGCAATAACCTCATCCTTCGCCTCAGCCTCAACTGCAGTCATCAGGAAAGCCTACCTCCTCGGCTGAACAGCCTGCTGAAAAGCCTGCCTCTGCGGAACGAGAGGCGCTCCACGTCCAGCAGGTACAGGTGCCCTCTGCTGCAACGGCTGGGCTGCAATAGGTCCCTTCCACGGCTGCTTGGACTTTGGGCAGTCCCTCATGGTATGCATAGGATAACCACAAACCAAGCACTGTCCCAACATCTTCCGGCATTGATCTTTGACATGCCCAGTCTTGCCACAGAAATGGCAAGTCTTCAGAGTAGGAGGTCCTCCGGGCCTCTTGAACTGTACCGGTTGATTGGGCCTGAACCCTGGTCTCATCACTGTCCTGGCCTACTCCACAGGCCTCTTCCCAGCTCCAGAAGTGCATCCTCTCTTCTGGTTCACAATCTGCTCCTGCCTCTTCGCTGCAACCAGCACCTTCTGATAGGACTCCAAATCAGAAGAAGTCACAAAGCTCTGCAGATCCAAAGAAAGCCCCTGCAGAAACCTCTGGGCCCTCTCATCAGCATCATGCACCATCTTCGGTGCGAAACGGCTCAACCTGGTGAACTCCTGGTGGTACTGATCCACCGTCAAGCTCCCCTGCTTCAGGTCAATGAAGCGCTGCACCATCTCCCTCCTGGCAGCCTTCGGAAAGTACTCCTCGTCGAATCTGGACTTGAAAGTAGTCCAAGATATCGGCTCCTCCAGCATTTCCTCCTCAGCATCCCACCAGTTCTGAGCATTATCCTTAAGCTGCCTCTTTGGCAAGTCAACCCATCCAGCCGGGTCGACCTTCGACATCTTCATGTTGTCCTCCATGTTCCTAGTCCATTCATCCGCAGCTAGAGGTCCTTCGGTCCCATCAAAGTAAGCGGGGCCCAACTCCCGAAACTTCTTCGCTCCTGGCTCGAAGCGATGTACATTCTGAACAGGATGTGCTGCTCGAGCAGGCGGAACATTCCGGGCATTCTGAAGCATCCCCTACAGCACTTGCATCATCTGATGCATCATCCGTATAATCTCCCCATTGGTGGGCTCTCGGTCCGGCTCCTCGACACGAGGGGCACACCACCACCAGCACGGGTATTCCGTCTTCCAGCCATCTAATGACACAGAAAACGAAACAAATCAGACTCTCAGCCCATGACTCGGGTGTCGAAATTGTTTATCAGACATTCTATAATTTCTTATCGTTGTTCCGATTAAGTCACAGTTGCAGAGTAGACCTGCATGGGCCACCAAAGAAACATGTCATGACCCGCTTCCCTAAAATGGAGGCGAGGCGAGACGAGGCCCGCTCAGGCTTGGAGCTGTGAGGCTCCAGCCTGTAAAGCGTTTGGAATAAACCCGCGGGTCCCTGTAATGTGACACGGAACAAAGATAACAATAATAGAAAGAGACGGATAATATTAAATTATAATCTCAATGTCCAGATAAAATTCAACAACCGCAGAAATGCCACCAGGCAAACAAAAAGAGTCTGAAAGCAAAGGCCCAGCATGGCCAACAAGATAACGACTAACAAAAAGGTGCTACTCACCGACAAAAAAACAACAACTAAAGGAAGAACTGCGAAGGAACACTAGGACTGGTCACCGGTGTCCTCGTACTCCACGTCAGCAACAGAATCGGGCACAAACTCCACGAACTCGTCGCCCTCAACAACTGTCTCTGGCTCAGCAACTAACATGCGACACCCAAAGAAAAGGGGCATATGTCAGCAAAGTCTACAAGACTTTGTGCAAGGAAACTAAAGAAAAGTAAAAGCAACCTAGCAATTCTAGAGTATGGTATGACTTGACATCTTATGCAAAGAGAACAGCAAGTAAAGTAATAGCAGTTTATGACATGGCATGATTTATAGCATGGCAGGTAAAACATGGCATGGAAACATTTAACATGGCATGGAACAATTTAACATTCACAAGGACAAGTACAAGTATGTAAGCACGTCGTGCACAGAGATTCCGCCCTTTGGCTAGAGTGGCTGTACGGGCCAACTCTTACGCTCAAGTGACCGTTTATCCCTACCCCTCCACGTGTATCGAGCCAGGGCTTTACCCTCGAACATGGAATGCTCGCTTCTGGATCACAAGCCAGGAAGTGTTTTAACAAGTATGGTGTAAGGTTATGCCCGCATAACGGGTGCCTAGCCGGAAACACGGATTTGTACAAGGATTTGTAGCGTGTGCTATGATGCAACATGCAAATAGATGACATGTAAAATGGATGCACATGACGAATATTCGAATGGAAATTGCGTACCGTTAAAGAAATTAAACATGATAGGCAATGCATGACATGACATGACAAGGCAATTCTATCTTCGTTGTCAAGCTAGAATTTGAATTTGCGCCTAGACCGCTATCATTTCACGGTCTAGTCTCTTTCACGCTAAAACAAGGTAATGGCCTAAAACATGGCCTAAAACAAGGTTGGCAAGTTTCACTTGCCTGATACCGAGGTTGTTGATCGTCGAGTCTCAAGATCACTATTCTACGGGGATTGGGTTCGTTGTTATGGGAAAACAGGAAATTAGAATCGAAAGCTATTCCGGATTTGTATTGGAATCCTATAACGTCTAGTAATCCATTTTTATTAGGGTTTTCTAAATTATAGTGTGGGTTATGGGAAATTAAGGGTAGATTCACTAACCGTTTACGAAGCAAAGATCGAGACGCCTACGGATCTGCAGGTAGGAGAAGTTCTCGCTGGATTCTGGATTACCGTCGCCAAAACAGATCTAGCATGGCAACGGAAAAGCAATCCCAGGAACTACGGTTGAAAGGAATTCCTCGCAGCGGCAAAACAACAGATCTGGAGATGGGAGATTGTGGGGAAAATCTGGAGCAAAAGGAGAATTTTTGGTTTTCGGGGTCGGCCGGTGGCCTACGAGGTGGTGCCGGCGCAATGGAAGGTGAGATGGAGCACGGGAGGATGAAGGAAGGCTAGAAGAAGATTGGGGGATGATTGGGGAAGAAGATCGGCTAAGAAAAGTGAAGAAAGAAATGAAAACGTATAGGGTTTAAATAGAAATAAAAACGGCGGCTACGACTTAACCTAGGGTTTCTGGGTCAATTTAGTCGGTCAGTGAAGAGTGGTCGACCGACTAGTTTGGGAACTAGTCGATCGGTCGTCCAACTGAGACCGACTAAAAGCAAACAGTGAACAGGGTTGGTACAGGGTAGAGAGAGTTAGTCGGTCTGTGAAGGCTCGTCAACCGACTAGTTTGGAAACTAGTCGGTCGGTGATTATTCATAGACTGACTAAGGATCGAATAAGGTAAACAATAAGTACTGACAGTTAGTCGGTCTGAGAAGAAACTCTAACCGACTAGTTTCACAACTAGTCGGTCGATAGATGTTCTTTGACCGACTAACTGCAAACAGTAACTCGTCTGTACAGAAGAACTCAAAATTAGTCGGTCTGAGTACAAGTTCTAACCGACTAGTTTGGGAACTAGTCGGTCGAAGGATGTGCTTAGACCGACTAAACGTAAACAGTAACTCAGCTGAAATATACAAGATGAACTAGTCGGTTCCTGAAGGGTTACCGACCGACTAGATTGCAATCTAGTCGGTTGGTTCTCCTTCATGAACCAACTAAGATGCACCAAAAGTACCGAAACGAAGCGTGAAGCTTCGGGAAGATTCATATGGCTTCTAGGATCACTCTAGCTCTAAGATACGGCCAAGATGAAGTTCTTCGTAAGAACGTCCGATAGGGGAAAGCACACAAGGAGAGAACATCCAAAATTTATATAATAGTCATTACAAAAACCGGTCGTTACACTTTTTATTATCAGCCTCTTGGGCAGATTAATTAAAAAAAGGGGAAGGGGTGAGATTAAGCCCGGCCCATTGGGCCGGGCTGTCTCTCGCGACAGACAGCGGGCGCTTAGAGCGCCCGCATCAATTTTGCGGGGCCCGCCCGCAATCATGCGGACGGGGCCCCACCCGCCCCTCTGTGCACGCGACGTGTGCACAGCAAGCGCTCGTGAGGCAGGTGCTATGCACGTGCCGTGTGTGCTTGGATGCGCGCGCCAGAGCGTGGGCCCACATGGTGGGTCCCACTTCAGGGTTTCTGTACCCTAGGGTCGCGTGTAGCCTTGGCGGCTGTCTATTGTGGAAATTTGTGGTTTTGGGCTGAACTTTGGGCGATCAATTGGAGGGTCAAACAGACTCTGATTGACTCGCCATTTTTTCCATGCGTTCACTGTTGAACGCCCTTCGACTTGATAGGTTGTATCTATCATGAAGCTAAACGGTAAGGGAGTTAAAATTCACGGAAGTTTGCCCTTTGTGCAAGGAAAACTAACTTTACTTAATTAACTCAAATTTAATAGTCCCACATCGGTTGTGGAGAAAAGGGGAGAGTCAGCCGCCTATATAAATAGGGGCATCCCCCTTCCTCCAAACTTGTCCCAAGCTCAAGATCTGAGCGACTCTCGTAAATGTTGGAGCACGCTCGGATCGAAGCTTAAATTAATTCTTCTTCTCCATATATTTCTGGCTCACTCCTGAAGGCCTCTAGCAAAGTCACGAAGGAGTTCGGATTCTGATCCGAAATCTTGGCGAAGGTTTTCACTCGCGTGAAACTTTCTTCGATGCGTGGTTGGCTCGGTGACATGAGGATTGCTCGCATCGGGATGCAGAGCGGTTCGAGGAGCGGTTTGAGGAGCGGCTCGGCGTAGGACGGGGAGCGGCTTGGCGTGGGACGGGGAGCGGCTCGAAAGACGGTGCGGGACATCTTACCTACCCCAGGGCAATATTCCAAGTATGTGTTTTTTAAGCATTAGTTTAATTTAATCGCAGTAGGTTAGATCCTTCTTGGGATGGTCAGATCCATCCCGAGTTGGCAAAGATCTTGGCTAAGGGTCTTGTACCTTAGGGCTAAGTTAAAATGTTTAACTGCAAGTTAATTAGAATAACCTATTTATTTTTCCTATGCATATTTTTGCTTCCGTGTTCCGTCCGACTTAGGACGGGCACGGATTTGTGCCCTGAGGGTCCGCCAAAACCCTTCAGTGGTATCGGAGCTTATGTTTGCGTAACGATCTAGCACTGCGATTTTATTAAACATTGAAATGCTTTTAAAATACTTTTAAAATGTTCTAAAGTTATGAGATAATTTTAAAATATTTTAGATGCCTTATAAAATGTTTTAAAGTTATGAGATAATTTTTAAAATGTTTTAGATGCCTTATAAAATGTTTTAAAGTTATAAGATAATTTTTTAAAATGTTTTTAGATGCCTTTTAAAATGTTTTAAAATTTATGTGATATTTTTTTTAAATGATTTTAAAAGACTAAAATTTTTATGTGATAAATATTTTAAGTAGCATGCAAAGTTTGTGATCTTTTAAAACAAGTTATTATTTTTTATGAGATAAAATAAAATGTTTTAAAAATCATATTTTTAAATTTAAATGTTAAATTTAAGTATGCATGCTAAAATTGTTTATTTGATAAACATTATTCTATTTAATTGTTAAATAGTTGTACACTCTTTTATGCGATAAAATTAGTGTAACTTTATGTTAATGTTTTGGAGCTGACTTAATGTTATAGTCAATTGGTAGTTAAGTATAGGTTCTAGGAGCGTATAAATTGTGTACGATCATAATTATACGCATATTAAGATTAATTCTTAATAAACTGCATTTGGTTATTAAAGAGTTAATATTAAATATGGTTAAGGAAAAAGTACAGTGTAGGACGTTTGATTGAGTGAGTCAATGTCAAGATTCCTTAAACTGATCTTGACTTGACTCATTCGTCAAACCGAACTAGACACTAATACATTCCATCTAAAGCACCATTCAAAATGGTTATGTCTATATATATATATATATATATATATATATATATATATATATATATATATATATATATAATCTAAATATGATTTAGATATAATATTGGAGTATTTAACCATGTAATTCTTAAAGTCAGTGGGAGCCAGCTCGTATACTTAGTTCCGATTTTTCGGACTAAGTAAAAAGGATTTCCAACTATTTGAATCATTTATATAAAACATTAAATCAAAATCGTTTTTATTTAATCGTATATATATATAGACTTAGGGTGTCATGTATGTACTTGACATAGCGACACAAGAAGATTGGAATGAGCTGAGACTGACTTATAGAAATGTTAGACCCTACATCTAGATTGTATAAGCTAATTGCTAGCTATACAAAGAAAGGAAAATTTGATCTAGATCATTTTTCAAAGGATCGATCTTGTGTGATCAAGAGATGTATATATATAATAATTCATTAAAATGCATTGTAGATACTCGTTAGTAAATCCACTCTTAGGTTTGTCATATAAATGTTAAAGTAACTGATATGCTATAACGGTATGAGATACTGAGATAAATAGCCTAAGTGCAAGCGGGAGATGTAGGAGGATATATGCCCATAAGGCAATTTATCCTAAACTATACGTCTTGTTCATACTGTATATGGTATCCATTTTCCTAAATATGAAATCGTTTGTATTAATATACTTAGATAATGTCCATAAACTTATAGTTAGATCCTTACGTATCTAGATAAGATCTCGATTATGAGTAGTACGCGACCGAATGGAAACGTAATTCTTAAACGGTTCGTGGTCATAGATGTGTCGAGAACTGGATATCGACACATCGAATAGACCACTGTGTCTTAGTCTTACCTTAGGGTAATGATGATCTCATAATCATTCGACTTGGTGAAGTCGGAGACAAGACACAGGTGCTCATTGGAGAATGAGATCACTGAACGACCAACTTAGAGTTGTTAAATGGTTAACTTTAACTAAACTGTCTTTAATAACTCTAGGGTGATGATAGGTAAGCTGGTCCTTAAGACCTGAAGTCATCTGTACGAACCTATGAATGAACGGTGTAGCTTAAACCCATGATCTAGCTTCGAGGCTAGGCCTGCTGAAAGATCTTAGGTAGGGTTGCACCCGAAGCTCTCGAGGCGAGTAGACGACTAAAATGGGATTCGTCACTTCCGTTAAAGGAAAGTTAGTGTCACAGGCACAGTACGATCTTTGCGTTAATCCTCGGCCGGGGTACGTTGTAAGAAGTACAACGTGAATACAACAAAGACCGCCGAATACTGACCAATGTTGTCTAATAGGGTTGACAGTAAACCACACCTTAGGCCAACAGGGACGCAGTCTTGACGAAGGGACTATAGCTAACGGCATTCATCACTGACACAGCCAATGTAAACCGAATGATGCTTTTGTCAAAGTGTCGGTCACGTTATGATGATTCTGAAACAGGGACGACAGCTACTGCTCATGGTGACCATCGTCTAGGGGTTCCGAGCCCCAGCCTGTAGTAAGGTCAGACTGTAGGGTCTCACACCGAATAGCATTCGTGTCTTAGTAATAGGAAGATTAATTGAGGGAGATTCATTTGATGATATTGAATAGTTAATATTCACAAAGCTTGTTGTGAAAATAAGTCGTAGAAGCAACAAGGACAATGTTGCATTTGATGCAAACAAAGATTAAACATGTCGTAAATTGGTTACGACAAATTTCGTAGGAACAAATATATTGGAAAGGGTTATCTGGCTGACGGGATCGTCCCGGTCTAAACATAGGTTCAAACCGCGTCCAAATCGGAGCTCAAACGAGCCCAGAAACACAAAAAGAGTTCAAGGCAAAGTGGGTTAGACCCACTGGGCTAACAAGCCCATCCGCAAAGGCAAACAGGCGCAGCCCGCTGGCTACAGCAGGCGATCGCCCGCTGGACAGTGGGCGCAACCCACTGCTTGCAACGGGCCAGCGCCTGCTGCTTGCAGCGGACGCATGCCCGCTGCCCAGCGGGCGGGCGGCCCGCCTCCCTTGCCTTGGGCGGGCGCGCCCGCTAAGCCTAGCGGGCGCGCCTGTAACTTAAGTTATTCTTGGGTTTTTGAAACCCCTAATGACGGCTACGAAAGCTGATTTTTATCCTAACTTTGGGCAATTATTTGAGGGGTCAAACGAAGTCGAAATTCGTCGTCGTTGGTTCCTACATGTTCACCATTCGAAGCTCATCGAATTGATAGCTTGTTTGGTGTCTAAAGTTTAATGAGCGAAGAGAATTAATTCGTTGAAGTTTGCTTTTATGAAAAGCTCTCTAAACTTCAAATTAAGCTAAATTAGCTTAATTGAATTCTCTTCAATTTAGCAAAAGTCCCACATTGCTCACAACTAAAAAAGGAGTGCCGACTCCCTATATAAATAGGGGTGCACTCTCTTCATTGAAAGATGCACCAAGTCTTCGATCGAGTAGCTCCAGAATTTTAGAGCAAGCTCGATCGGTGACTAAACTATTCTCTCTCTCTCTTCTTCCCATTCTCTGGAGTAGTCCTAGCAAGACTACGAAGGGGGTTTGGATTCGAATCCAGACGTCTAAGACGCGGGTCTATTCAAGTGAAACTTTCTACCGCGTGTGATCAGCTTAGAGGTGAAAGTCGGCTCGGGCAGATCGGTTCGAGGGCGCGAGGCGGCTCAGGCGGATCGAGTCAAGGCAGCTCGGCTACGAGGAGCATCAAAAGATGGTGCGGTAATCTTGCCTGCTCCAGGGCCAAGATTCCGGGTATGTGGTTAAGCAATTTTAGTGTAGATTTAATTTTGTCGCTGAAGAATAGATCCTGCTTGGGGTGGTCAGATCCACCCCAAGTTGGCATAGATCGGGCTAGGTTCTGGCTCCCTCAGAGCCTAGCTAAATTGTTTAGCTAGCCTAAAAGTTTTGTTTTTGATTTTCCGCTGCACTTTTATGCCCCTGTGGTCCGTTCGACTTAGGACGGACACAGATCCAAGCTCTGAGGGTCCGCCAAAACCCCTACAAGTTTGCCCTTTGTGAAAGGCAAACTAACTTGATTTAATTAACTCAAATTTAATAATCCCACATCAGTTGTGGAGAAAAGGGGAGAGTCAGCCGCCTATATAAAAAGGGGCCTCCCTCCTTCCTCCAAACTTGTCCCAAGCTTAAGATCTGAGCGGCTCCTGTAAATGTTCGAGCTTGCTCAGATCGAAGCTTAAATTAACTCTTCTTCTCTCTATATTTCTGCCTTACTCCTAAAGGACTCTAATAAAGCCATGAAGGAGTTCAGATTCGGATCTGAAATCTTGGCGAAGGCTTTCACTCGCGTGAAACTTTCTTCGGCGTGTGCTTGGCTCGGTGACACGAGGATTGCTCACCTCGGGATGCGGATCGGTTCGAGGAGAGGTTCTAGGAGCGGCTCGGCGTGGGACGGGGAGCGGCTCGGAAGACGGTGCAGAACATCTTGCCTGCCCCAGGGCAAGATTCTGGGTATGTGTTTTATAAACATTAGTTTAATTTAATCGATGTAGGTTAGATCCTTCTTGGGATGGTCAGATCCATCCCGAGTTGGCAAAGATATTGGCTAAGGGTCTTGTACCTTAGGGCTAAGTTAAAATGTTTAACTGCATGTTAATTAGATTAACCTGTTTATTTTTCTGCTGCATATTTTTGCTTCCATGTTCCATCCGACTTAGGACGGGCACGGATTTGTGCCCTGAGGGTCTGCCAAAACCCTTCAGGATGATAACTGAAGCATACGAGGTAAGTAAATGACTTAGATGAATTCGTCTCTTTCATTAAAAGGACGTTAGTGTCACTGATTCAGTACGATTCTTTGTGCTAAACCTCAGCCGGGGTACATTGCAAGATGTACAACGTGTATATAACAAAGACCGAAGTATGCTGACCGATGCTGGCTAGTAGGGTTGACGGTTTACATACCATAGGCCATACAGGGACATAGTTATGGCGAAGTGACTAAAACTGTGGTATTCATCACTAACACAGTCAGAGTGATCCCGACGACACTTTAGTCGATGGGTCAATCACGTAATTATGATGCTGAAACAGGGACGACACCTGCTGCTTGTGGTTACTGTCGTCTAGGGGTTTCGAGCCCCAACCTGTAGTACGGTCAGGCTGTAGGGTCTCACACCGAGTTTGGTTTGCGTCTTAGTAATAGGAAGTATTTAGAAGGAGTGCACTTGGGTGCATGAGAATAAATGAAGTCACTAAGAGTTAGCGACATTAAGTCGATATACATTAAATAGGATTTAATAGGGTCGCATAAGTTTTTCACACTAAATGAGATTTAATAATATCGCAAAATGTTTGCGACTTTAGTATTAGTAGAATGCTGAATGGGATTATTGCATATGATGCAAACAGGTTTAAAATACATTGTAAATAGATAATGATAATATTTTGAAATATATAATGCCTAGAAATGGATATATGGATTTTCAGATGGTCCCATTCGAACCATGCTTTCCAACGAATCTGAAATCGGCTCAAACGAAGTTGTAGTACTCCAGTTATGGCTCAAAAGGCCAGAACTGGGATTTTGCCCAGTTTTGGCCAGATCTGACCCAGTTGGACTGGGCTAGCCTGCCCAATTGGGCAGGGCGAGCCCAAGCCTGCCAAAGTGGCGGGCTCAAGCCAGAGCCCGCCAAGCGGGTGGGTTTGACCTGTACGCTATATGGGCGGGTCAGACCCGCCCGCACAGGAGCAAACGGGTCAGCCCGTGTGCCTGGCGCGGGCTGCACCCAGATTAGGCTGGGCGTGCCCAGCTGGCTGATGGGCCCCTCCTATGTGGCCCACAGCCAGAAACTCTAGGAGGGTTGCGACGGCTACGAAATTCAGCCGAATTGTGACTTTTTGCTCAACTTTGAGCAATTGTTTGAGGGGTCAAACGAAGTCGGAATTTGTCGATGTTTATTCCTATGTGTTCACCGTTTATAGCTCTTCAAAATGATAGGTTGTATCACTTCTGAAGCTCAACGGTGAGGGAGAATTAATTAGTTAAAGTTTAGCCTTTATGAAAGGCAAACCAACCTAATTAATTCTCCTATTTTAAAATAGACCCACATCGGATATGATAAGAAGGGGAGGGCCAGCAGCCTATATAAATAGGAGCCAACACTCTCCTTGAAAACTTGCACCAAGTCTCTGAAATTGAGTAGCTCCAAAAAGTTTTGAGCACGCTCAGTTCGAGACAAAAATTATTCTCTCCTCTTTTCTTCTGTTTCCTTTGCTCGCGTTCTAGCAAAACGACGAGAAGGATTTGGATTCAATCTGAAGTCTAAGACATTGGATCGCACTCAAGTGAAATCTTCTTCGGCGAGTGGTTGGCCCAGAGGCGCGGTGTCGGCTCGCTTCGGGTGGAACTGTTCGGAAGCGCAGAGGCGTCTAGCTTGGGGAGCAGAAGGCGGTACGAACACTTTTCCAGTGCAAGCAAAGTTCCGGGTATGTACTTTAAAAGCTTTTATTTAATTATATTGCAGTAGCTTAGATCTATCTTGGGGTGGTCAGATCCACCTCAAGATAGCAGAGGTCCTGTCTAGGGTCTTGAATCCTTAGGGTGTTCGTTAAATAGCTTAACGATTAATTTTCCGCTGCTTTATTTTTGCTTCTATTGTCCGTCCGACGTAGGATGGGCATAGAATTGTGCCATAAGGGTCTCTCAAAACCCTTCACTAGTGATGGGTATTGAATCATCTTCATCAATAGATATGATAGGTGTAAAATTTTCATCAAAACTTACATGAAGAGATTCTTCAATACATAAAGTTCTTTTATTATAAATCCTATATGCTTTACTACTTGTAGAATATCCTATAAAAATACCTTCATCGGATTTAGAATCAAACTTATCTAATGAATCATTAGTATTTAGAATAAAACATTTACAACCAAATATTTTAAAATACGATACACGTGGTATTCTATCATAGAATAATTCAAAACAAGTTTTATTAAATTATGATCTTAGCAAAATTCTATTCAATACATAACATGCAGTAGCAACAGCTTCTGTCCAAAAATATTTTGGTAAAAGACTATCACATAACATGGTTCTATCACATTCTTGTAAAGTTCTATTTTTTCCTTTCAACTACACTATTTTGTGGTGCAGTTCTAGAAAAAGAAAAATTATGTGTTATGCCATATTTCTCACAAAATTTTGTAAATAATTCATTTTCAAATTCTCCACCATGAGCACTACGAATAGTAATAATGGATGAAGATTTAACTTTTGAATTCTTTTACAAAATATTGTAAATTATTCAAATGCTTCATTTTTATGTTTCAAAAATAATACCCAAGTATATCTTGAATAATCATCCAAAATTACAAATGCATATCTACTTCCCTTTAAAGAGGCTATTCTAAATGAACCAAATAAATCTAAATGTAAAAGTTAAAGTGGCCTTTTTGTAGAAATAGCATTTTTTGATTTAACAGAATATTTATGCATCTTACCTTGTTGACATGCATCACAAAATTGTGTATGACTAAAAGATATATTAGGCATTCCTGAAACTAACTTATGTTTGGAAATACGTGCCAAATGTTTGTAGTTAGTGTGTCCAAAACGTTTATGCTACAAAAGTGTGTTTTCTGTAAATGCTTATAAACAATGATCATTTGAAGTTATCCTCATGTATTATACATACATACATATATACATATACATACATACATACATATATATATATATATATATATATATATATATATATATATATATATACATATACATACACACACACATATATATACATATATATATACATACATTTTTTTTTGGAAAGTTAGTGTGATTCTTTATTGAGTATCAAAATGTACAGGGCATAGTGGGAAGAGGGGGTGTATGCTAGAGACAGGAGAGGGCACAAGCGCCGTCACTATCTACTAGCAAATCCCCCTCCCCCGACAAAAATGTACATAAAAGTGGAAATACAGAACAATGCCTCAATCAGCCTGCATCTATAAACTCCCAATTCTCCATGGCTTTTACAGCATCTGGGGCTTTGGGGTCTTGATCCCTAAGAATTAATCTGACATCTGAAGCAATATCCTCGAATAAAGAGATCTTTGGCCTACTCAGCCCGTCAAAGACTCTTCTATTACGCTCCTTCCAGATGTGCCAAACAATCACAGCAAGCACAGTTTTGGCTAATAAACAGATGGTGTCCTTCCTGGCAAAATTAGCCAAATAGTAGTTCCCAACCGCATAGAGTAGAGGCACAATAGGGTCTGAAACCCCCAATTTAAGAAGACTCCTGCTTAAGATATACTTAGTGTAGGAACATTCAAAAAATAAGTGATTTACATCTTCTTCAATGCCCTCCTCACATAAGACACAATGAGTATTGGTGTTTATGCCCCACTTCTTCAACAAATCTTTTGTGAGTAATTTTCCATGGAAGGATCTTAGGAGTGTAAGAGACATTTTGGGGATATGATTTTTGTACCAGATTAAGTTTGCAAAAGGGAATTTAGTTCCTCGGTGACGCGTACCTTCCCAGGCATCTCTGTAGGAAAAAACCGGGTTTGGAGCCCAGGTCCATGCATCCGCACCCGAGCTAAGAGTGATTTGCGGCAGTAGTTGTCTTACATGCAAGATTTCCGGATCATGAATCCAACCCGATGTAGACCAATAATCCGCAACTTTTTTTGTGCTAGCATCATTTGGAACATCATAGAGATCACTAAGAGGGCCACATGGCAACCAATTGTCGGTGGAGCAGCCATCATTGACTATCCTCTTGATAAGTTTTTTGGAGTATAATCTGCCGTTTACCATAAACTTCCAAGTGCCAGAATGAGTTAGCCTACCTTTAGTAGCAAAGAAATTTGTGGTATCATAATTACTTCGCATATATTTAGCCCAAAGCCCATCCGTAGATAGCATCCGCCACGTCAGTCTTACCCCAGATGCATGGTTAAGGTCAGGTAGAAGTCTCATGCCTACTCCACCCTCCTCCTTAGGGGTACAAATGTCTTTCCAGGCCCATGTGTGGCAATTACCCCAAATAAACTTCCTACATGCAGAAGTAATAGTGCGCAATACAGATTTTGGAATGCGATAGACTTGCAGCCAAAAAATGACCATACCATAGATGACAGTTTTGACTAGCTCGATCCTCCCTGAGATGGATAATAAAGAAGACGTCCAACCCACAAGCCTCTTTTTGCATTTGTCTATCAATCTGCTGTACATAGATGGCTTAGGATAATTTGTGGATAGCGGGAGGCCTAGGTATGTTGTGATCGAGGTGCCAAGCTTAATCCCAATCAATTCCGATAACCCAGTAGGATCCCTGGTGCCCTTACTAAAAATGGAAGTGCTTTTGTCCCAGTTTATCTGCAACCCCGTAAGATTGGAGAAATTTCCTAACAGAGATTTAAGGCCCTCAAAAGAAAGTTTGTTAGCACGACAGAATAAAAGTAAGTCATCTGCAAACAGTAGATGGCTTATAGCTCCTGTACGTCTCATAGGATGGATAGTTCTGGCAACAATAGCTTTATCAATCAATAATGAGAATGCTTCCATAGTGATGACAAATAAATATGGAGAAAGGGGATCCCCCTGCCTGAGCCCTCTGTTACCCTCAAAATAACCCACAGGAGAGCCGTTGACCATGACCGAAAAAGTGGGAGTGGATATGCACTCCATAATCCAACCTGTAAATTTCCTGCTGAACCCCATACGATGTAGCATGTAATAAATAAATTCACGGTTTACACTATCAAATGCCTTCCGTAAATCAAGTTTAAGACACGCTCTTGCACCCATGGGATTACTAAAATCCCTAATCTGTTCATGTGCTAGGAGAACACTATCAGATAATAATCTCCCCTTAAGAAACGCAGACTGGTTGGGCGAGATTAGCTCATGAATGACCACCTTCAGCCTATTACAAATAACTTTACTAATCACCTTATAAAGAACATTGCAACATGCAATAGGTCTGTAGTCACCCAGCCCAGAAGCGTTAGAATTTTTAGGAACCAGAGCAAGGTGGGTATGATTTATTGGATGCATAAGAGAGCTAGAGCGAAAAAAAGATTGAATTGCTTCAGTGACATCATTACCTATTACGCTCCAGCTGTGCTGATAAAAATATCCATTAAAACCATCAGGCCCAGGGGATTTATCCACCCCTATTTGGAATACTGCTTCCTTGATTTCATCATTTGAAATTCTCCTCTCCAACCAAGAAGCAGCATCAAGAGTCAATATACGCTTCGGGGAGAGCTTTGGGAAGACATTCCAATAGTGCGATTGTGAGTACAATGATTCATAAAAATAGGGCGCATTTTTCCGGAGATCATCAAAAGTTTTATTGCAAGTCCCAAACGCATCAACAAGATGACCCAGGTTATTATGACTCTGCCTGGCCTTCATAGCAGTATAAAAAAACCTGCTATTTTTGTCGCCCAATGTTAACCAATCCTACCTACTTTTTTACCGAAACATATCCTCCTCAATCCCCATTAGATTTGCAAGTTGTATAGAAAGGGCATGTTCTTGTTTTTGCATATTAAGATTCGAATTAATAGTAGGAGAATTGCGGGTAAGCTCCAGATTTTTCCGGCAAGATGTAATATCATGTTGCCGAAGATGTTCTTGAGACCAAAACCGAAGTTCAGATTTAAGATAACGAAGCTTAGAAACAACACGGTGCATAGGGGATCCATCAACATGCAAATCCCAAACAGAACGAATTAAATCACTGTAGCCACTCCATTTAACCCAGGCATTAAAGTATTTAAACGGTTTAGGATGAGATTTCACCTGGGATACCATTTTCACGAGCATCGGAGAATGGTCACTCGTGTGGGGGTCCAAGTATTCAACAATGGAATCTGGTAACATACCAAGCCAATTAGCATTGCAAAGGACTCTATCAAACCTTGCCACAATTCTTCTCGCTCCCAGCCGCTTGTTACACCAACTCATCGGACGACCAACATATTTGAGGTCCATTAGCGAACATGTGTTAAGACAACTATTAAATTCATCGAGGATGTTCTCATCACATCTTCTACCCCCCAACTTCTCTTTGGAGTATCTGATGCAATTAAAATCTCCACCAATAAGCCAAGCTCTCCCGCCAATTATACCCGAATCCTTTTCCAATGAGTTCCAGAGTTGACAACGCTCTAAACGAATGTTGGAACCGTAGACGGCAGTAATAGTAGCTGAAAACCCCCGTTATTCTTACAAAGCATAGTAATGTGCTGATCAGAGATAGAGTGAATACTTGCACCCCAAATAAGACTGTCGAACCCAACTAAGATACGACCTCCCTTCTTTATGGTAAAATTATCCACTGTTAACCAAGTCTTAGGAAAGCATGCTTTCCATTTTGTATCACCCTCCTTAAGTTTTGTCTCAAGCAAAATCACAAAAGATGGCTTAATCTTATTCAATCTATCACGCAGGTCTCTTCTTCTAATTGAACTATTGAGACCTCGCGTATTCCAAATGAATAGACTCATAAATTAATAGTTTGAGAGTACCTTCCACTAGCTCCGTCTTTAATACGCGAGCTTTTCCTTAAACCTCCGCCGTTTGCTGCAATTGTCGTGGACTTCTTAGAGACAGTCCCATCAGCAGCGTTCCCTTTTGCTTCAGATAATTCAGCTTCCCATTCAAGGTTAGCAGTGGTTAGTTCAATAGGGATGCAGTCAATATCTACATCTGTAGTTTCATCAATAATAGAGGGCATAGGTCTATCGGATGCTTGTTTTCTCAGCAGTTCATCCTTCAGAGGGGATACAGAAGTATGCGTTTGTTGTTGATCCTGCACAGAATCCGTTACCTTGGGGAGGTTAGCATGTATTTCAGGCAGCACAACAGTTTGGTTAACCTCAGGAGCACTCACATCTGTATTTTGCAATAAAGGGGGTTCATGACATAAGGGGGTGGCCTCGTTTTGCAAAGGTGGCTGTACATCAACCGTGTCAAGCAACTGAGCAGCAACCGGCCCATTTCCCAGCACACCCAGCTGAGTAGTTGAGAATTCCTTAATTTGCTCATCCTCAGCAACTTCATCTACAGCTGTTGAAGAGTCCCGTGCTTTCTCCTGATTTTTGGATACTCCATCACTTAGCCCAGGCCTAGTTTGAACATCGTTTTGGATTGAAGAGAGCTGAGTTTTAGTCGGACATTGGGCGTCAGAATGTCCAAAACAAATACAACAACTGCATCGTGGTGGTTCCCCTTCAAATTTTGTATCGATATTTATTATGGACCCATCATCAAGCTCAACACCGACAGTCTTTGGCAGAGCCTTCTTTGCGTCCACTTCAACTAAACACCGAGCATACGATAAACGTTGCAATTTTGCTGTAGCTCTGTCTAGGCAGAGAGGTTTGCCCACAACTGAGGCGATAATATTTAGAATGTCGAGGGTCCACATTCCAAGTGGCAACCCATGAAATTGAACCCAGACAGGTACAGAAGATAGGATGTCTCGGTCATATCTAATAGTTGGACTCCACCGTTGCAGGACAGTCAACCTGCCGTCAAAAAGCCATGTCCCCCCATAAAGGATCCTCTCACATTCCTTATCACATTCAAATCTGAAGTAGAAAAAGCCGTTGTCACGACTGAAGATTTGGACACCCTTCTTTAACTTCCACAACCGATCCACCCAAGCACGCAATTGTCCATAGTATGGTACATCTCCAAGGACATAACCCACCAAAGTATTCTTCCACCGCTCAGCTCCTTTCTCAAGAAGGGAACTAGCAACTCTACCAATTTCTAGCCCATTCTCCGCGATATGAGGCGGAATGAATGTCATTGCAATAGATTCATCATAAGATCTTCTATTAGCACAAACATCAGAGAATGAAGGTTTTGGCCCCATAGTGTTAAGCTTAATTGCAACATTTGGTCTTACTGGCATACGCTCGAGCACCTTCCGTGCTTCATCAGGACTTACCTTCTTCAACTGCCCTCGCTTGCTCACCTGGTGGTTGTCAACCCGAGCCCAAGACCTGGGATCAGAATAAACTCTCCCACGCCCATTAACAGTTCTTCCGCCGCCGCCTGTTGGAAGCACAAACCCTCCACCACCAAACATCGGCTTCTTCCCCTTATCCTTTCTAGTAACAACCTTCCATCCATTGTTACTTAGATCCCCACCAGGACATTGATTGTCCAAAACGATAGGAATCGGATCAGATTTATTTCTCAGATCTGACGCAGCCCCAAGCTTATTATTTGCCCTATTGTTGATTTCTCCAGATCCTGATACCAACCCAACATCGATGGATACCAAATCGACCTCACCTGAAACAACATCGGCGCTATCAAGATCGCCGCCGGGGTCGCCTGAGTCTCCACCTCCACTTTTTTCGCACGCCACATATATATATATATATATAGTTCTGACGACTACCTTAAAATAATATATTCGACATATTAAAATCATATATAAGGCAAGCAATATTTTCAAAAACAATTTTAAAATCTTTATCACATAATTGAGAATTAGCTAAGAGATTATGTTTCAAACCGTCAACGAGGAGCATGTTTTCGATGATTGTTTTAGTTAGATCACCAACTATTCCAATGCCAATAACTTTACCTTTGTTATTATCACCAAAAGTAACAGTGACACCATCTTTAAATTGAAAGATTGATAGAAGTTTGATGTTCCGAGTCATGTGTTTAGAACATCCACTATCTAGTATCCATCTCTCTTTTATGGGTACCTGAAATATAAACAATAAAGTACCCTTTTATATGGGTCCTTTGAATTAGTCCTTAGGAAACCAAACCCAAGTATAATTTGGCTTCTTCAAATAATTTTAAGAATGAATGAAATTTTTCATAAAATTAGAAACATATAAATCTTTGTCATAAAAACAAAAATCCTAGGAATCCAAATAGAATATGTTGTGGATTTCTTAGAGGATGTTACAAAATTTGTCTTCTTTGGAATAGAAATGTTATTTTTTTCAAAACTTTAGAAGAATCAATTTTCTTTGCATTAACATATACATGCTTCTTCTTCTCCAAATTAATATCATTACCAAAATTATTGAATTTGGAAGTATGCTTATAGCCTAATCCTTGTCGATGATTAGCAGGATGTTGTATTTTAAGTAATTCATTGAGATTGTCTTTTCCTTTATTAAATTTGTTAATATTGGAAGACATATCATCATATTTTAACTTTAAAGGAAAAATATCTTTATCTAATATAGAAATATGTGACAACATATTATGATTCTCAGATTTGAGAATCTCATTTTTATGAATTAACCTATCATTTTGAGAGGATAAAGCTTCCTTCACATTTTTAAGATTATCTAATTATAATGAAGCTGAAGTTAGTTCTTGATGTGATAGAACTAATGCCTTATGTTGAGAATTCAATTTCTTAAAGCTAACATTTAAGTCATTAAAAGCTTCTAGTAGTTCTTCATTATCTAAACTACTTACCTTATTATCATTTTGTGCCAAAAGGCACATGTGAGTGTTCTCCTCGTTAGTATGTCCATTAGTTCCTTCTTCTTCAGCAGAAGATGAAGAATCCCAAGGGGCTGCTAGTGCATTCTTCTTCTTTTCGAACTTCTTATCCTATTTAAAGTTGTTAAATGATCTCTCTTTTGGTTTAAGGAGTGCACAATCCATTTTCATATGTCCAGGCATGTTACACTGAAAACATAAAGAAGCATCAGTATTCTTAGATTTCAAGTTTTTAAACTTATCTCTACGTAGAAACTTTTTGAAGTTTCTAGTGATTAATGCAACATCATCATTGTCCATGTCTGAATCATCGATGTCTGATGATGCATTGAAGGCAAGTACTTTCTTCTTTGAGTCCGATTGTTCCTTGCGATCTTGGAGTTGTACTTCGTAAGCCATCAAGTTACCAACGAGACTTTCAACAATGAGAGTTGATGAGTCATTAGCTTCTTCTATTACTGTGGTCTTCTTCTTCCACCCATTCTGGTGTCAAGACACGAAGGATCTTGCTGACTTGTTCTGGTTAAGTATAAGTCTTACCGAGAGTAATTAGAGAGTTGGTGATGTCGGTGAATCTAGTAATCATGTCTCCAATTGTCGCGTTATACTTTATTTTAAATAATTCAAAGCTGTGAACAAGATCAGATATTTTAGTTTCCTTAACTTTACCTGTGCCTTCGTGTATTACCTCGAGTGTATGCCAGATTTCATATGCTGATTTGGCCTGGGAGACATGATTGAATTCATTCTTGTCCAGGGCATAGAATAGTGCATTCATCGTCTGGTTGCAGCGGCTTTGTCAACATCGGTCCATTGGGCATAGGGAGTTGTAGGCTTCTCGTTCTCAGTTTCCAACATGTTCCATTAAAGTCTGTAGTCAATGCTTTAGATCGTCATCCGTTCTTCCAATAGGAGTAGTTGGAACCGTTGAATAGTAGAGGCCTTGTGGTAGTGCCCTTCTAAAAATTATGATGAAGACGTTGGATTGTTTGTCGGATAGGTGTAGACTATCTTAACCATGCTCTGATACCAAATATTGGATCTCCTGGTAAACCAAATATACTAAAGGGGGGTGAATAGTGTATATCATGACGAAATTACAAAATTAAAAGTAACTAAAAATTGCAATAAAAAAGTGCCGAAATAAATGAACACAATCCAGAAAATAGCAAGCGCAAACACAGAGATTTATCCTGGTTTGGATTCTTGTGATCCTACGTCCAGACCTCTACCCGGTAGAGATTTCAATCCATTATAACACTTGCTCCGCGCAAGCAATCAACATACAAAGATGCCAACGCTCCATGTGTTGCAAACTTGTACAATCTCTTCAACAAAAGATTCACCAAATAAAGAAAAGAAAGAGTATGAAACAATATCATCTATAGCCTTAATAATGTGAGAATTATAGCGCAAGGATGGTGATGGAATATCTAAGGTTTTGGATGAGAATTGATGGTAGAACATACTTGGAGATGAACTTCTTGTTGAGGAAAATTTTTTGCAGAGGTTCTCCAAAGGAATCTGAAATTTACTCTCTTTCTAGTGAGAGTACGAACTCTTACGATTAGGGGGAGAGAGAGTTATTTCGGATTTTTAGACAGAGGTCTTGGGGTCTATTTATAGGCCAAAATGGTAGTTTTTGAACGTGAACAACTGCCTAAATTTTCAAAAAATTCTGAACTGTTTTTGTCTAAATTGGTTGACTAGTTATGGTCATTGGTTGACCAATTTTTCTGCCAAACTTGGGTTTGGACTGTTGAGACACCCATGTACAAAAGGAGAAAACTAACAGCCAAAACTACTTAAGCATGACAAAAGCAGGAAAAATCTTTCCGTTTGGGGCGGTTGAGAAACTAATTTGATCAGTTATAGAACTAAAAGATTAATCAAAGATTAATTGAAGATTAATCGAAGATTAATCAAAAATAGAATGGGATAACTATTCCGAAAACTGACTGGAGTTGTGATTTCAAAATGTAGTCTGATGATTATCATATCTAAGTGGATCTATAAAATTTGCATAGATAAAGTTAGTATATACATAACTAGATGTTTGTATCATCAAAACATTATGAGGAGTTGTGATTTTTCAACAAGAAATACTCTTGAGCTCGAAGAACTGAACCATGCCCACCACCCTACTTGTGGCGATATCTCTCTTTGATGTTGACACCGTGACATCATGCTACATCATCGATTGAACTGACATCAAACCTCTGTCTCCCAAAGTACCCGAAGTCGATCAGTGGCTGTACTCCATAGTAGTCGCCTGAGTTGATCCGCATCTACCCTCTGAGGAAGCACCGGGCACCGTCTTTCCCAAACATGAAGTGAGATCAACATCTTCATCCAGCTTCGACGACTTCGACTCATCGCCTTTGGATTTAACTCTCCAATAGGACTTCACCACAGCATGACGAGTGTTTATATTCTATATATTTATGCACGTCTTCTTTGTGATTTTCCGTTAATTTCCATCGTTTCATACCCGTTCTTTCGTGTTTTCGGTATCTTTTCACTTTCTTCATGTTTTTGTGCGAATGCAAGAGATTTCCAACGTTGGGGGTATAAAAAGAAGATATAATGAGTCCCCAGAGCAATGGGAGGAGTCACGCATGATCCAGACGGCCAAACAACGAATAAATCGATATTTCAGCCCTCAACCGATCGGGTGGACACAGCCACCCGATCGGTTGATGCACGCGTATCCTACCCAGACGGCAACTAAAGAAGATTAGTTGCTCACCCGACCGGTTCCGCGATCGGGTGAACCGACGAAACTCTCTGTCTGAATGTGCTGAATTCCAACCGATCGGGTGACATCTCACCCGATCGGTTCATCTGTAGCCGATTCTCCCAAAAGACGACCTGGAGAGCTCAACCGACGACCCGATCTCTCCAACCGCTTGGGCAGTGCGCCCGGTTGAAGATCTTCAAAGCTCTCAAGCGATCGGTTGACTCATCAATCGATCAGGTGGCGGTTTTTCTACGGGTTTGGACCCGAACCATTAGGGTTTCAAAGTGGGGCTATAAATACAGGAGGTTGGCCGACTGAAAGGGGATCTTCTTCAGTTTTTTAGGGCTTTTTCACCCCCTTGCTGGGGGGTTGAGGTTAGTTTAGATTAGGTCTTTTGATCAATAAATCTTGTATTGGATTGAAGATTCAAACTCAAGATAAGTATTTCTTTCTCTTGTTTTCATTGTTTTGTATTGTTTTCATTTTGCTCAATGGTGAATGTGTGTTTGTCATTTTTATTGCTTTATTTTATGTTATTCACCATTGAGTAGCTCTTGATGAACCCTAATACGGGTTAGAGTAGGATTGCTGCTTGGGTTGTTTCATTCGGCTTGGTTGCATGGCATGTGTTCGATGAAATGTGTCAATGGGGATTTCTAGTAATCTGAGTCCAATTCGTATGGCAACACACTAGTTGTGTTGGGGATTGGGGTCCGGTGTCTTGTCCAGTCAAGATCTGCTTCGATGTATTGCTAGAAATCACATTCCACCTATTTGGCCATTAGGGTTACGCAGGGGTGTTTCATTGTCACTGGCGGGAGAAAGACCGCCTCTGACCGTCGGGGCAAGGGGGAATAAACTTGGCGATTGACTCCCTAGCCATAGCTCACGCCCCTAGCGTAGACAGCGAGTCCTCACGCGTGGGAACGGCTTGGAAAAAATGTTGGGAGTTATCATTGTGGCCTTAATGCTCCCGGTTGCGGAAGGTGTTAATAGACATGGGAATGCCCACCGTCTGGAACCGGGTAGGCCTAGCGTACTAGGCACTGACCAGAATATCGGGCCATGGACGCTAGGTACCACCTTTTGGGGCAATGTCTCACCCTGGGTCAAGTCAAATGCCAAGTGTCATGAATGCTCTAGCCCGTGTTAGCGGGGATTCTTTTCGTGTCTTTTTCATTTCTTTCTTTTATTTCTACACTTCTACCCACATTGTCCGTGTAGCTAGCACACAACCTAGGCGAGGCTAGTAGCCATTCAAGCCATCCATCTCCCTGAGTTCGATAAACCTGCACCCTACACTAACCGTGCACTTGCGGTAAAACGACACCGCGCCCAAACCGTAAACGGGGCGCCGGTCAAGTTTTTGGCACCGTTGCCGGGGAGGCGTTCGGTTTGATATTAGCTTAGCTTGGGTTCGTTAGGCTACGCACATAAAAAAACAAATACAATAACCAAGAAATTTTTTCTCCCGCCATTATATTATCTTTTTGTTATTCTCTTGTACTATTGACGCTCCTCTCTAGTTTTCTTATTTTTGTTATCTAGGTATCTTTGCTATAACCATGTGGAGATCAAATTTCGATGCTCAGATGGGAGGATGCGATCCTTATTCAGTTGTGGTTTGTGAGACTTGTGGGATGGCATGGCACATGTATTATGATTGCCTATTTACGCTTGAGAGCCTCCCCCTACACCAAGGCCAAACATTTTTCCACAACCTTAGCCCAAACACCTCCCATCCATTTCCTCAACCTTATATCCCTCTATGAACACAAGAAGAATCAAGCCTCGTGTCCCTCCTTGAAAGTGCCATGTTTAACCAAGGCCAATTCTTACAAAACTTGATGGCACCAATCACCGAGCCTACACCAAGGAGAGGGGATGAAGGAGAGGATATACCCACTTTCATGGTTGAGACCACCATGCCATCTGCCACCATAGACACATCTCATGCCGACACCCCATTTTTCCATCACTGCCACTTGGATGACGAAGCATTTTTTGATGATGATAGTGAGGATGGGGAGACTTCTCTAGGATCTGTGGGAGAGACTTCTTGTCTTGATTTGGATACCCCACATGAGTCCTACAAGAGCACCGAGGAGACTACAGAGCTTATGCACACTTTTGAGGAGGATGCGCATGAGGGCTTGGATACGATCGTCCACTTCATGGAGCCCGAGCCACATCTACCTCTACCGTCACGCTCCACTTCTTCTGCGGCTGAGCATCTACTTGAGCATATTGCCCCTATTCAGGGAGATTTTCATACTCACTCTCATTCCACATTTAAGTCTCGCTTTTCACGTCCTATTCCTTTAGACTTATATATTTTTGACACACCATATCTCTCGCAGGACACAGGATCGACTTCCCTTGAGGTATGTTGCGGTGTGTCACCACCTAGAGAGAAACTTCACATGGAGAGCGGGGATTTGATCGTCGCTAGTACAGAGGATATCATACCATTTCCAGGGAGTGTTCCCCACATTAGCTTTCTAGTTTATATTTGAATAATCTCGTCTCCTCTCATTAGCGAGGGGAGCGTATCTAAGATTTGCTTTTGCATCATAATAACCCATCATGTCGTGCCCTTTTATCACTTCTACCGCCCACACCCCACTTCCTCTTCTGAGGAGAATGAGCACACCGTCTCTCCTGCATTTTGATTGCTTTCTTTTCTTTTCCGATTTTTCCCTAGCATATTTCTGCATCACATTGTCATATCATTTCGCTAGCATTGTCATGTACAGCTTGGGGGAAATCGATTTGTGTGCATGTTTTCGCATGTCGTTGTGTCTATGTCTATGCGTTCTTTCGTCGTGTTTTATATCTTTTATTTGAGTGTTTCTTTTTCTTTATTTTTTTAGTTTCGTTCATGTGTTTTTCATGTTTTTCAATTTTTTTTTATGTCGGTGCGTATTTCCCCCATTTTCTTTGCCCTCCTGTATTTACTTCCATTGCATTGAGGGCAATGCAAGCTTCAGCTTGGGGGAGTCGCACTTTGTGCATCATTTCTACTCTTTTTCTTCATTTTTTGAGTCGTTTTCCATCGTGTTTTTCTTTTTTCTTCTCATCTTTTGTCCTCTCTCTCCTAGAGATGACCCCATATGATGAATTTCCACAAAAGTACACACACACCTAGCATGGCTTCGATAATCACATTCACTAACCCTAGGAAGTCGAGTCCTCTTGCATTTCATGCATCGTGGGTCCATTTTGCTTTTTTTGTGAGTCGTGTATCGTGACTAGCTAGTGGTGTGCTTCTACTTTGTGATGTTGATTTATACACCTATCCTTGGTTGACCCCTAGATTATCATGCTTCTATTTGAATATGTGGTATTTTCTTCTACTGTCTGCTTCTATATGCATGTTATATATTTATATCGTATGCTTCAATTCGCATGTGTCGGGATTCCACAAACAAGGACTAGGATAACCCATTTAGCATATGCTCTGATTAGCGAGAAATATCTCTTTTGCCCAAGTGTTTAGAATCCGATTTCATTTTTATTTTACTTGGTGCAAATCCCCTCGTCGTGTATCGTTCTCCCACTTGGGAGAGTACACATGTATATATCCCAATATCCAAAAATCCAAAAAAAGAGAGAAAAGAAATACCGAAAAAAACAAAAGAAAAGAGAAAAGAAAAAAATATGTATAGCCAAAAATCCAAAAAAAATACAAATACCCAAAACCCAAAAATTTCCAGTGTGAATATTTTTTCCTATCTACCGAGAATAAAGGGAAGACGAGAATTTGCACCGAGTGTTCTACTCCACACCTTCTCAACCTCCATCGTTTTCGAAAACACTTGGCATAGGGACCTTCTAGCGATTATATGGGCTATAGTGTGGTGATTTCCTTGTCTCTAGCTGTGGAATCCCCGATGCATGATACGCTTCTATTCTTATACTCTTCTCATGCATGCTAGAGCTAATATCCACCGCAATTTCAAGTTGAATCGATATTTGGGTCTCTTTTTGGGTATGTGTTTATGGAGCTTTATTGCACGATGTAGATAGTGACACCGTCTACTAGCACATGACCACACTCACTCGCGCTTCACTGCGTGGGCCCACGACACTTGTTTGGACTCACATTCCTTTGTTTGGTGTTATGTTTTGGCGTATGCTTGCTTAGTGTGGCGTGTTTGATTTTGTTGGTAATGATAGGCAATCAAGGATTTTGTTTTCTCTTTCCGTCTCTTTCTCTCTATTTTCTCCCTCCGAGCTCCTACTCTCACTCATCTTCCTCGAGGACGAGGAAGGGTTCAGCTTGGGGGATTTTAACGAGTGTTTATATTCTATATATTCACGCACGTCTTTTTTGTGATTTTCCATTGATTTTCATCGTTTCATACTCGTTCTTTCGTGTTTTTTGTATCTTTTCACTTTCTTCATGTTTTTGTGCGAATGCAGGAGATTTCCAGCGTTGGGGGCGTAAAAAGAAGATATAATGAGTCCCCAGAGCAACGGGAGGAGTCACGCACGATCCAGAGGGCCAAACGACGAATAAATCCATATTTCAGCCGTCAACCAATCGGGTGGACACAGCCACCCGATCGGTTGATGCACGCGTATCCTACCCGGACGGCAACTAAAGAAGAGTAGCTGCTCAACCGACTGGTTCCGCGATCGGGTGAACCGACGAAACTCTCTGTCTGAATGTGCTGAATTCCAACCGATCGGGTGACATCTCACCCGATCGGTTCATCTGTAGCCGATTCTCCCAAAAGACGACCCGGAGAGCTCAACCGACGACCCGCTCTCTCCAACCGCTTGGGCAGTGCGCCCGGTTGAAGATCTTCAAAGCTCTCACCCGATCGGTTGACTCATCAACCGATCAGGTGGCGGTTTTTCTACGGGTTTGGACACGAACCATTAGGGTTTCGAAGTGGGGCTATAAATACACGAGGTTAGCCGACTGAAAGGGGATCTTCTTCAGTTTTTTAGGGCTTTTTCACCCCCTTGCTGGGGGGTTTAAGTTAGTTTAGATTAGGTCTTTTGATCAATAAATCTTGTAGTGGATTGAAGATTCAAACTCAAGATAAGTATTTCTTTCTCTTGTTTTCATTGTTTTGTATTGTTTTCATTTTGCTCAATGGTGAATGTGTGTTTGTCATTTTTATTGCTTTCTTTTATGTTATTCACCATTGAGTAGCTCTTGATGAACCCTAATACGGGTTAGAGTAGGATTGATGCTTGGGTTGTTTCATTCGGCTTGGTTGCATGGCATGTGTTCGATGAAATGTGTCAATGGGGATTTCTAGTAATCTGAGTCCAATTCGTATAGCAACACACTAGTTGTGTTGGGGATTGGGGTCCGTTGTCTTGTCCAGTCAAGATCCGCTTCGATGTATTGCGAGAAATCACATTCGACCTATTTGGCCATTAGGGTTACGCGGGGGTGTTTCATTGTCATCGGCGGGAGAAAGACCGCCTCTGACCGTCAGGCCAAGGGGGAATAAACTTGGCGGTTGACTCCCTAGCCATAGCTCACGCTCTTAGCATAGACATCGAATCCTCGCGCGTGGGAACGGCTTGGACAAAATGTTGGGAGTTATCATTGTGGCCTTAATGCTCCCGGTTGCGGAAGGTGTTAATGGATATGGGAATGCCCACCGTTCGGAACCGGGTAGGCCTAGCATACTAGGCACTGACCGGAATATCTGGCCATGGACGCTAGGTACCACCTTTTGGGGCAATGTCTCACCCTGGGTCAAGTCAAATGCCAAGTGTCATGAATGCTCTAGCCCGTGTTAGCAGTGATTCTTATCCTGTCTTTTTCATTTCTTTCTTTTATATCTACACTTCCATCCACATTGTCCGCATAGCTAGCACACAACCTAGGCGAGGCTAGTAGCCATTCAAACCATCCACCTCCCTGATCACTCCGTATTTTACACCTTTTTTTCTGCATGTTTGCATGCCATTTTGATCGCTCGAATCGCGTTTTTTACGATTTTTTGGCAATATTGCGATGCTCTTCACGATTTCTTGTTTTTGTCGAATTTCAGGAGATTTCGAGCGATTTGGAGTGATTCTGAGATGCACCCACTCCGGAGTGTCACCCGTGACTCTTTTGAGGGGAATTTTGCTATCGGAGAGGAGTGGAAGAAGAAAGAACGTCGTAGGAGCGACGAGGGAGCAAAAATACGAAGATTGGGCATTTTCAGCATGTCACTCGGCCGAGTGAAGGAGTGAAGGAGTCACTCAGCCGACCATCGAAAGCTCGCTCGGCCGGTCAAATCAGACACGCAACAGACTGAGTATCAGTGTGCACTCGGCCGACCATCGCCAGCCCACTCGGCCAAACCACGGAGACCCCACTCGCCCGAGTGGCATTAAGACGACGACAAACGAAAAGTCCCAACTTGCTGCAATCTGTCAGTCAACTCCCGAGTTCCGACTCGGCCGAGTGAAGAAGTCCCCTCGGCCGAAGCAAAGAAAGTCACTCGGCCGAGTGACTCCCGAGGAGCCGACCCCCAAAAAGTCCGAAGTTACTGGAATTTGTCAGGGTTTGTCACTCGGCCGAATGACATTTGTCACTCGGCCGAATGACATTTGTCACTCGACCGAGTGAGCCGCGCTTCCTGTAGCGTAAATGGCGATTTTGAGTCTGCGCAGAGGCATTTTTGTCACAGTTTTTTGGGCGATTTTGGGGGGTATTTAACCCCAGTTTTTAACCTAGTTTAGAGAGCTTTTTCCAGAACTTTTTGCAGCCTTTTTTAGATTACTTTTTAGGAGATTAGATTGAGCTTTTAGGGGAGACATAAAAGTACTATTTTGTTGGATGCTATTAAAACTTCATTGGTTTGTCTCTCTCTCTATCAAAAACCTAATTTTTATTGATATATTGAATATTGCAATGAATTCTATTGATTTTATTATTGAATTTCCATTGAATTGCACTATGGATTGCGAGTAGTTTTATCGTCTTAGGGCATAGGGATGAACCCTACGAACCCTATTTGTAATTTATGATGAATTGGTGAAATTATTGCTAGAATTGATTAGGGTTAGTTTGGGATTGATTTAATACGAATAGCTAGGGATTCATACCGATTGGGATTTGCAAGAGATTGGATCCCAACTCGATAGAAAGCCCTAGAAATTCGAATTGGGTTACAATTGGATTTCTTTGGAATCGGTTTGCAAGAGATTGGACCGAAACTAGGGTTTTCGATTGCAATTCTATACCAATACCCGTTTGCAAGATATTGGACGGGTAGGAACTATTCCAACCTAGGTCGTAGCTCGAGTTTGCACGAGAGTGGGCTCGAGACACGATTGAACGATGATGTTGTTCTTCACGCTAGCTTACCTAGGTTAGGGTTTGCAAGAGATTGGACCCAACCCTAGGTTTGCCATAGACCGGAAATAGCACGAGAGCGTGAGCTTGGTTCTATATTTAGTTGCAACTAGTTCACCTGAATTTCAAGTCTAGCAATTGTGAAACTTACGAGTCATAATGACGAGATACGGTTTGTAGCAGGGATTCCCTACCCCTAGGCGTCTTTATTAATTTGATATTTCCTTTATACAATTGAACGACTTTGACCGCTTTATTGCGAACAATTCTTGACTATTCTTATAGCCAGGTGAATTGAAGAAGACACTGTCATTTGTCCTCCTCGTGTTCGATACCCGCTCGTCGCTACACCGTGCGCTTGCGGTAAGACTAGCGAGTCGTCTCCCCCCGGGTTTGTGTTCGGGGCGGCCGATCAAGTTTTTGGCGCCGTTGCCGGGGAGATGTTTTTGACGGAGTTCAATTTGGATCACCCAGCTATTTTTCAATTTCTTCATTTATTTCTTCATTCTTTTCTAACTCAGTTTACAGCCCTATTTTGCACGCTCTCCCGAAATTTTCCACAAGATCTTAACAGGTAAAATGGGGGATGCAATTCCAATGACTGAGTCTGGCCAGGGAGATGATAAATCCTTTGCGGAGCTCCTTAAGGAACTTGTTGATGAGGTCCACGCTACCGGAGCTTTTGCTATTAATATCGAGGACCCCGTTGAACAATTGTTTGCTAGCTTTGTGATGGATCAAATCTCCCCGGATGGGACTATTGAGGGCGATATCAGAGTTGATGTGAGGGACGACAAGCTATATTTTGAAGGCGGTAGAACATGCGTCGAAGAGTACTACACTCCCGAGGAATCCTTAGAGCAAACCGATATCCAGGGAGTTACACTCTACGACCCCCGCTCTTGCATTTATGAATCTGCTGATGTATTTCTCGATCTTAGGAATGAACCGGAGCAAGGTGGTGGTCATATCGATGCTAGCACGGAATTGGAGAGCGTCTATTCCGATGCACCGTCCTCACTAGGGAGTGAATCTGAATCTCCACACGAGGGCGCACCGCCCGAACATGAGCTAAACTCAAATGTTGAAGGAGAAGCAAAACTCACACAAGATGATGAAGCAGAGGGTACGGCACCCTTTGAGGTAGAGCTTAAACAATTACCGCCGAATCTAAGGTATGCATTCTTGGGTAGTAAATTGACCTTCCCGGTGATTGTTAATGCCCACCTCGGCCATGATCAACTTGAAAAACTATTAGAAGTCCTTAGGGACCACAAGGATGTCCTTGGCTACACTATCTCGGATCTTAAGGGAATAAGCCCTAGGCTATGCACGCATAGGATCCACTTGGAAAACACTGAAGCCACTTTTATTGAGCCTCAAAGGCGGTTGAACCCGAATATGAAAGAGGTAGTCAAAAAGAATATCCTTAAATTGCTTGAGGCCGGCATTATTTATCCAATCTCAGACAATAGATGGGTTAGCCCCATTCACGTTGTCCCCAAAAAGGGGGATGACAGTTATAAAAAACGAAAAAGGAGAGCCCATTTCTACACGCACTGTCACGGGATGGCGGATGTGCATTGATTACCGAAAACTAAATAAAGCCACCCGAAAAGACCATTACCCACTACCCTTCATAGATCAAATGCTTGTTGAACGGCTTGCTAAACATAAATACTTTTGCTACTTGGATGGGTATTCGGGGTTTTTCCAAATCCCTTTGCATGAAGACGACCAAGAAAAGACTACTTTTACTTGTCCCTATGGCACTTACGCCTACCGCAGAATGCCCTTTGGTCTCTGTAATGCACCCGCCACCTTTCAGAGGTGCATGACCTCCATCTTTTCCGACTATATTGAAAATATTATGGAAGTTTTCATGGATGATTTCTCAGTTTATGGAAGTGAGTTTGATTCTTGTTTGGCTAATCTTACCAAAGTTCTTAAAAGATGTCAACAAAATAATCTTACTCTTAATTGGGAGAAATGTCATTTCATGGTCACCGAAGGGATAGTGCTTGGGCACCTTGTCTCCTCAAGAGGGATTGAGGTTGATAAGGCGAAGATTGAGGTAATCGAGAAACTCCCTCCTCCTATTAATGTTAAGGGCATTAGGGTCTTTCTTGGTCATGCAGGGTTTTACCGTCGCTTTATCAAGGATTTCGCCTTGATTGCCCGACCTCTTACCTCCTTGCTTGCTAAAGATGCCACGTTTGTTTTTTCAGGTGAATGCTTGCAAGCGTTCAATACATTGAAGGTAGCACTAATTTCTGCGCCCATCATACAACCACCGGATTGGAGCCTTCCCTTTGTGCTCATGTGTGATGCAAGTGACCAAGCCATTGAAGCGGTATTGGGACAAAGGAAAGACAGAAAGCTCCATGCAATATTCTATGCAAGCAAAACGTTGGATGACGCACAGAAAAATTATTAAACTACGGAGAAAGAGCTTCTAGCGGTCATTTATTCCATTGAAAGGTTCCACTCCTACCTCCTTGGATCCAAGGTAATTGTCCACACCGACCATGCGGCATTGAAGTATCTTCTAAACAAGAAAGAGGCCAAACCTAGGTTGATTAGGTGGATACTTCTATTGCAAGAGTTTGATTTGGAAATCAGAGATAAGAAGGGTACGGACAACGTTGTGGCAGATCATTTGTCTAGGCTTATTCGTGACAAGGAGGACGAGAGCTTGCCCATCGATGACTCCTTTGTTGATGAGAGGCTATTTGCCCTAAGGCCCGGGGAAGTTCCTTGGTATGCAGACTTTGTCAATTACATGGCTTGTGGGATTAAACCATGTGGGATGCCCACACAGCAAAAGAGGATATTTATGCATGAAGTCCGTAGCTATTTCTGGGAAGATCCATATCTCTTTAAGATATGCAAGGATGGGGTTATCCGGAGATGTATTTCTAAGGAGGAGGCCACCTCCATCATCTTTCATTACCACGGTATGCCATGCGGGGGACATCACACCGCTTCTAAGACTACCGCTAAGATATTGCAGAGTGGATTCTTTTGGCCAACCATGTTCAGAGACACGCACGACTTCGTAAAGGGGTGCGATAGATGCCAACGGACCGGGAATATTTCCAAACGAAATGAGATGCCAATGAGGCCCATTCTAGAGATTGAGCTCTTTGATTGTTGGGGAGTGGACTTCATGGGACCATTTCCGTCAAGCAAGGGTAACAAGTATATCTTATTGGCTGTGGACTACGTCTCCAAATGGGTAGAAGCCATCGCCACCCCTACCAATGATGCAAGGGTTGTCTCCAAGTTTTTCAAGCAGAATATTTTCCCGCGCTTTGGGGTGCCCCGTACTTTGATAAGCGACGGGGGAAGCCATTTTATAGAAAACAAATTTGAAGCCATGTTGAAAAAGTACGGGGTAAACCATAGAATTGGCTTGGCCTACCACCCTCAGACGAGCGGACAAGTGGAAGTTTCAAATACAGAAATCAAGCGAATTATTGAAAAGACCGTAGATCGATCTAGAAAAGATTGGTCCATGAAGTTAAACGATGCCCTATGGGCATATCGCACGGCCTTTCGCACTCCCATTGGCATCACGCCGTTCTGACTTGTTTATGGGAAAGCTTGGCACTTGCCGGTAGAGTTGGAGCACCGCGCATATTGGGCCATCAAGACCCTCAATTATGACTATAAGAGTGCGGCGGTGAGGCGGCTCCTAGATATCAATGAGCTTGATGAAATTAGAAGAGATGCCTACGAGAGCTCAAGAATTTATAAAGAAAGGACCAAGATTCTCCACGACGCTCGCATAACTGTCACGGACTTCAAGGTCGGAGACAAAGTCTTGCTATATAATTCCCGACTCCGACTATTCCCCGGGAAGTTGAGGTCACGATGGTCCGGACCTTTCACCATCAAGCACATACAACCCGGAGGAGCTTTTGAATTGGAAGGGAAAGACGGAGCCACGTTCAAGATGAATGGGCAAAGGCTCAAGCATTATTCCGAAGGAGTCCCTACGGGCAAAGTAAATAGAATATATCTACTCAAGGGACGGTCGGATGACCTTTCATACCTCCTTGACGAGGTCATTGAAGAGGCTATCCCCTACTCCATCGGTGCGCTCCATGATGACGGCTTCGAAGAAAGCCAAGATTTGAGCGAAGAAGAGAAGATGGAGGATTCTCCCAATAGATCCACAGCGAATGATGATGGCGACGCTGATGTCACGAGAATACGGGAGCTTTGCAAGCTCTCGACATTGAAGAATCCGAAGAAAGCTCCACCGATTCGAAGATCGGTGTCACCGGCGAAGTCGAAGACCGGAACAAGCTCAAGCTTGGGGGAGTCATCCCCCAACATTGCTCATGATGAAAGGGCACTAAGGAAGGCCACGCACCACAACGATCCAAATCCGAGCGGTCTTCCCGGCAAGTTCGACGGGTGCATCTCATATGCACCCAACATCACGCATTAATTGAAAATCCAAAGGGGTCGAGCTCAAGACCTTAAGCGAGCGCTTGTCAGGAGGCAACCCGACGGTTTTTGCATTATATTTATTTTTATTTTTATTTGGTTTTTATTTTTATTTTTAGACTTTATTAGTGTTTTGAGTCTTTTTGCCCATAAAAATCGTGACAACGGGTCTTAATTTCTGTGACATGCGAGGAGAAAAGGAGATCTCTCATATGGAGGAAGATAGAGGCAAGGAAGAGCGCTCCAGGAATGTGCTCAGGCCTTAGGAGGAGAAAGAAACCAATTGGAGGAAGAAAAACCGAGAGTAGAGTGAAAACGGAGCCCCGAAGCAGAAAACAGCATGCCACTCGGCCGAGTATCATATGCGACTCGGCCGAGCAAAGGACCCCATTCGGCCGAGTGGGGAACCAACCAGGGAAGTCTGTGGAACCAACTCTCTGTCTTTTTTGTGCATTTTGTATTAACTGTCACTCGGCCGAGTACGTTTAGTCACTCGACCGAGTACGTTTAGTCACTCGGCCGAGGGAAACAGATACCCTCCTAGCCTGAATATTGCCGAGTAGCTTGTGCCACTCGGCCGAAGGAGTTTTCTCCCTTCAGCTGAGTGAAAAGAAGCCACTCGGCCGAGTCGTAAGTGGCGGGGAGAAATTTAAATTTTTTTTACGTTACGTCACTCAGCCGAGCAACATAGTCACTCGGCCGAGTCGTAACTATCCCTATATAAATCGCTTCGGCTCGGCGCGAATTTCGAAACGCCTAATTCACAGATTTTTCGCCCGAGCCTCGCCCTTTCGTCTCCCCTCGCTCGCGACCGCACCCCCCTCGCCCGAATCACCTCACCACCGGCCCCACTCGCCTGACCACCATCGGCGATCATCCGACCGACGACGCCCCGACCTCTGGCGAGTATCCTCGTCGCCGACCGACCCCCTACGCCTCGGTTTGCCCCCAAACTCCATTTTTCTTCTATTTTGCTCGATCCGTGAACCCGTTGAGCCCAAAAATCAAATTAATTTGTTTATCTATCTATTATACCCCATCTCCCCCTTGTATTTTGAATATTATCCGCTGATATCGTTGTTTGATTTGCAGGCTATCTTGGGGGAGCTTAGGGGAGCTTCAGGACGCATTTTTAGCTTCGCGGAGGCGGCGCTCTTCGCCCGCACTTGCTGACTTGCTCTCGCGGCATGTTCAGGTACACTCGCTCCTTTTATTGAGCATGCCGTATTATATTTTTGTTGGGTGAGCACTCGTAGCACACATGCCGCCCCGTACTAGGCCACGCACGCGGGGAGCCTCTTCCAAGCGGAAGAGGACCGATGATGCCGGTCCTTCTCACGCTAGGGAGGACTCCCCTCCACCTAGCCCACCACAGCCACCACCACCTACACAGCCGCTTTCCACCGATCCCATCCACGCACAGCCTATCCCCACCGATCTTGTCCCACCACTGGCTCCCGTTGTCAGGCCGCTGGGGATCACGTTCAGAGACGAGGCACAGCGTGTCTGATTTGAGCGTATCGCCCTGTGATCTATAGTGCCCTCTAGGTTCGCACATTTAGCAGACCTTGATTGCCTAGGGGTACTAGAGGGGATGCTCACGTTGTACGACAACGTGGGTTGGCATGACTTCTTGTCTGTGTCGGCGGACACCTACGTCCGTCCGACACTTGAGGTACTTAGCTCGATAGCCCGGACCCCTGGAGGATGCACATTCCGCCTTATGGATCGAGAGTGTGAGGTCACTCTCGCCATGCTTCGTGCGTTCTTCCAATGGCCCGATGTCCACGTCCCCGACTGAGCCTACGCACCCACTCACATCCCACCGCCGTCGTTTGACACTTCCACGTTCTGGACACGTATCACGGGCTCCCACCATGGCTTCGACCCTAGTAGGGCCAAGGCCTCAGCGATCCTACACCCCTGCCTCCGCATAGCACAGCGCCTCATGGCGACCACTTTCTTGGCGAGGTACGAGCCTGGGACGATGTCTACGCCTGAGCTCTATATGCTCTACGCGATGACTCACCCCAGAGTTCTCGATAGGGGTAGCGACGACCTGGTCCCCACCGTTGAGATTGATATTGCTAGCTGGTTTTTAGACCGCATCATCATTTCGATTGGCGCTCGCTCACCTATTTGTTACGGTGGTCTGATTACTCTGCTAGCCCTGATGACCGGCGTGGACCTACCTGCTAACCTTCGACGAGCCCCGGGCCCCACTGCACTATCGATAGACATCATGGACCAGAAGAAGATGCTTCGTCCCCACGGCCAGCGGCACTGGGTGTGGTTGCACGGTCCTTTTAGTGCCGATTACATGATCCTCCCGAGCCTAGCTCGGACACATATAGGACCGGCCCACGAGGATTGAATCTCAGCGATGGATCTCCTCATCCCAGCTGCCTACGTTCTTGAGGCTGAGGGCACTAAGCAGGCACCCCATGCACCCCCTGCACCTCCTGCTGATCCCGTGATCCCTCAGCCTGAGCCTGCACTTTCTGCACCTTCCGGCACTTCTGTCCCCACTTCTGTCAGTGTCAGGAGTACTCTTGCTGAGTCGTCCACCACGCCCACCACCACCCCCACCACTGCTGTGCCTATCTCGGTTGAGCCTATTTCTTCACTTCTTCCCGAGCGTCCACCCACTATCCTTGAGAGCGGCGAGTCTTCCTTCCCTGCTGTTGTACGGTCCCTATCCAGCTTGATGTCCGCTGGGGTGTCACCTTTTTGTCCTTACACTTCCTCCCCAGTGGTCGACCCTTCTGTCTCCACCGTAGCTGTCCTATCCGAGAGTGTCGTGGCGTCTGTCCTCACACCTGTGTCACCGACCTCTCTTACTGCCTCGTCGCCGATTTTGTCTTCCACCACTACTGCTGCTGCCTCCTCGTCCCAGCCTGGTCCCAGACTCGCACTGAGGCTGGGCATCCACTAGTGAGCACAGCACCCTTCCCGCACTTTCCTGCTGGCCCGATTACCTACTCCACCCGTGTGCAGCAGCCCCGACCTTCACAGCCTAGACCTGTTCGTCCCTCTGCTCCACCACCCTCTGACGCTCTACTTCAGAGCATCCATGCTCTTGAAGGGGCGGTGAGTGGACTCAGGGGTGATTTTAGGGCTCTCTCTACCACGGTCAGTTCTGTGGAGTCCCGTGTCGCCATGCTTCTTGATATTCAAGCTTGCCTAAATCAGATCCTGGCACGACTCCCTCCACTACACCCACCCACCCAGCAGACACGTCCACCACCACCCCCACCTCCACCACCACCTCCGCCACAGGACGGAGATGGTGCAGCACCACCAGCTTAGGCACACCCTTGATGCCATTGATCTTTTTTGTCGTTATGCTACCCATTCTCTCCTGGTCCTGTCGATATATTTTTGACCACCCCCTCCTCCCCTCACTATTTTGACCCATGTTCAGATTGCATCATTTTATATCTTTTTTTGGGAGAGAGGGAGTGTATTTTTGGTGACACATATCTGCATCACTCCCATCTTTGCATGCATCATTCACATCATCACATTTTCTTTTCATTTTTCTTTTTTTATCATGCATGCATCCTCACCCTCCCCACCCATTTCACGTCTCTCGGTGTGCCACACTTTGCATATTGAGGACACTGTGCACTTTAGTTTGGGGGAGTGAGTTCTCACACTTTTTGCTTTCATCGCCATTATTTTTAGTTTTTTTCACGTTTTTCCACTTTTGCACCCATTTTTCATCACTTTTTCATTTTTTTACCATGCATCACGTTTTTCTTATTTTCTTTGCGTGCTGCATTGTAAATAATTCTGTTTTCTTTTATCTTTATTTCTTTCATCTTTTGCTAGAGATGATTTTTCTGTGATGACGATGACGTGGTGTTAGCTTTTCTCTATATGCATGCTAATTTTGTCATGTCATAGCTTTTGTTTCCGATATCATATGCTATGTCCTGTTTTACATTTAGAAATAGTAACCCACTTATTTTTCCGTATGAAAGTGGATGAAATTCTATTATTAGCTGATGTCTGATGATTCATATGTATGCTATCGTAGAAAACACACCAAGATTCACACATTGATGCTTATATCTGGAGTACTGCTTTCTTTTCTCATATCACTTCTTATTGCATGATTTGTACGCTTCACTTCAGGTTGATTGAATGTTTGCTAGCATTGACAAATCTGGATTAGTTTACTTTTTGAGATCAAACTGAGTAGATTAAATTACCCTGCTGAAGTTGTCATGCACGTCCTATAGAGTGAACCGAGAGATACATTTATTTATTTCTCCACATATCTTGAACATTATTTCTCTATTTTAAATTCATTGGTGAATCTCCCCTTAGCAATTCTATTATTGGCATCCCCCCGTTACTATATTCCATGCTCCAAATTCCCCAAAACCAAAAAGAGAATATATATATATATACTTGTATATCCTTCTCTTTTTGATTTGGGATCATTTGTGTATATTTGATAAAAAAGAAAAAAAAGAAAAAAAAGAAAAAAAAAAGAAAAAGATTTGAGAATAAGAAAAGAAAAGAGAAAAGAAGTTAGAAAACGATACCATCTCATACCCTTTCTCTCTTTCTTCCCTCTTTTGCTTTTATTTTTTTATTTCTTTGACTTTTGGAGCTTCATAAGAAACGGGGATGTAAATATTGTTTTGTTTATACCACCACGCTTATGTATAAGCTTGGGGGAGAGGAACCTATGAAGTGTGAGAGAGTGACTAGTTGACGGTGCCTGACAACCTAGGCTAAGTAATATTTTATACTCGGTGTGATTGCTAAAGTTTTACGAAATCCAGAAATCTACGCTTAGCATTCATTTCATGAAAACCACACTTTTCTATTCTTACTACTCTGTTGTGTGATATCTCTATACTCCTTATAGAAAGCATTCAATTGAAAAGTGTGTGATCTACAATTTTGTATACCGCTTTAGATGCTTCAGACGATGCTAATTCTAGAATTATTCCATTTTTCATGCTATATTGATATTCTTGGGTTTTCAATTTCAAATGCACCATTATACTATGATATCGAGATAAAAGTTTTTGACATGTGTTCTATATTCGATGCGTGCTAAATGAGTAAGAAAAACCCACGTCCTGAGAAAAATAATCTAGCAGCTTCCTTCTTTGTTTTCTACTTTGTTTTTCGTTTTTCATTTTCCACTTTTCCATCGTTCCTATTTTCTTTATCCACCGGGTTCGCCTTTTACTCATCTTCCTCGAGGACGAGTAAGAGGTAAGCTTGGGGGATTTTGATCACTCCGTATTTTACACCTTTTTTTTGCATGTTTGCATGCCATTTTGATCGCTCGAATCGCGTTTTTCACGATTTTTTGGTAATATTGCGATGCTTTTCACGATTTCTTGTTTTTGTCGAATTTCAGGAGATTTCGAGCGATTTGGAGTGATCTTGATATGCACCCACTCCGGAGTGACACCCGTGACTCTTTTAAGAGGAATTTTGCTATTGGAGAGGAGTGGAAGAAGAAAGAATGTCGTAGGAGCGACGAGGGAGAAAAAATACGAAGATTGGGCATTTTCAGCATGTCACTCGGCCGAGTGAAGGAGTCACTCGGCCGACCATCGAAAGCCCGCTCGGCCGGCCAAATCGGACATGCAACAGACTGAGTATCAGCGTGCACTCGGCCGACCGTCGCCAGCCCACTCGGCCGAACCACGGAGACCCCACTCGGCCGAACCACGGAGACCCCACTCGTCCGAGTGGCATCAAGACGACGGCAAACGAAAAGTCCCAACTTACTGTAATCTGTCAGTCAACTCCTGAGATCCGACTCGGCCGAGTGAAGAAGTCCCCTCGGCCGAAGCAAAGAAAGTCACTCGGCCGAGTGACTCCCGAGGAGCAGACCCCCAAAAAGTCTGAAGTTACTGGAATTTGTCAGGGTTTGTCACTCGGCCGAATGACATTTGTCACTTGGCTGAGTGAGCCGCGCTGCCTGTAGCGTAAATTGCGATTTTGAGGCTGCGCAGGGGCATTTTCGTCACAGTTTTTGGGTGATTTGGGGGGGGGGGGGTATTTAACCCCTGATTTTAACATAGTTTAGAGAGCTTTTTCCAAAACTTTTTGCAGCCTTTTTTAGATTACTTTTTAGGAGATTAGATTGAGCTTTTAGGGGAGAAATAAAAGTGCTATTTTGTTGGATGCTATTAAAACTTCATTGGTTTGTCTCTCTCTATTTCAAAAACCTCATTTTTATTGATATATTGAATATTGCAATGAATTTTATTGATTTTATTATTGAATTTCCATTGAATTGTACTATGGATTGCGAGTAGTTTTATCGTCTTAGGGCGTAGGGATGAACCCTACGAACCCTATTTCTAATTTGTGATGAATTGGTGAAATTATTGCTAGAATTGATTACGGTTAGTTTGGGATTGATTTAATACGAATAGTTAGGGATTCATACCGATTGGGATTTGCAAGAGATTGGATCCCAACTCGATAGGAAGCCCAAGAAATTCGAATTGGGTTACAATTGGATTTCTTTGGAATCGGTTTGCAAGAGATTGGACCGAAACTAGGGTTTTCGATTGTAATTCTATACCAATACCCGTTTGCAAGAGATTGGACGGGTAGGAACTATCCCAACCTAGGTCGTAGCTCGAGTTTGCATGAGAGTGGGCTCGAGACACGATTGAACGATGATGTTGTTCTTCACGCTAGCTTACCTAGGTTAGGGTTTGCAAGAGATTGGACCCAACCCTAGGTTTGCCATAGACTGGAAATAGCGCAAGAGCGTGAGCTTGATTCTATATTTAGTTGCAACTAGTTCACCTGAATTTCAAGTCTAGCAATTGTGAAACTTACGAGTCATAATGACGAGATACGGTTTGTAGCGGGGATTCCCTACCCCTAGGCGTCTTTATTAATTTGATATTTCCTTTATACAATTGAACGACTGTGACCGCTTTATTGCGAACAATTCTCGACTATTCTTATAGCCAGGTGAATTGAAGAAGACACTGTCATTTGCCCTGCTCGTGTTCGATACTCGCTCGCCGCTACACCGTGCGCTTGCGGTAAGACTAGCGAGTCGTCTCCCCCCGGGTTTGTGTTCGGGGCGGCCGATCAAGTTTTTGGCGCCGTTGCCGGGGATATGTTTTTGACGGAGTTCAATTTGGATCACCCAGATATTTTTCAATTTCTTCATTTATTTCTTCATTCTTTTCTAACTCAGTTTACAGCCCTATTTTGCACGCTCTCCCGAAATTTTCCACAAGATCTTAACAGGTAAAATGGGGGATGCAATTCCAATGACTGAGTTTGGCCAAGGAGATGATAAATCCTTTGCGGAGCTCCTTAAGAAACTTATTGATGAGGTCCACGCTACCGGAGCTTTTGCTATTAATATCGAGGACCCCGTCGAACAATTGTTTGCTAGCTTTGTGATGGATCAAATCTCCCTGGATGGGACTATTGGGGGCGATATCAGAGTTGATGTGAGGGACGACAAGCAATATTTTGAAGGTGGTAGAACATGCGTCGAAGAGTACTACACTCCCGAGGAATCCTTAGAGCAAACCGATATCTAGGGAGTTACACTCTACGACCCCCGCTCTTGCATTTATGAATCTGCTGACGTATTTCTCGATCTCAGTAATGAACCGGAGCAAGGTGGTGGTCCTATCGATGCTAGCACGTAATTGGAGAGCGTCTATTCCGATGCACCGTCCTCACTAGGGAGTGAATCCGAATCTCCACACGAGGGCGCACCGCCCGAACATGAGCTAAACTCAAATGTTGAAGGAGAAGCAAAACTCACACAAGATGATGAAGCGGAGGGTACGGCTCCCTTTGAGGTAGAGCTTAAACAATTACCACCGAATCTAAGGTATGCCTTCTTGGGTAGTAAATTGACATTCCCGGTGATTGTTAATGCCCACCTCGGCCATGATCAACTTGAAAAACTATTAGAAGTCCTTAGGGACCACAAGGATGTCCTTGGCTACACTATCTCGGATCTTAAGGGAATAAGCCCTAGGCTATGCACGCATAGGATCCACTTGGAAAACACTGAAGCCACTTCTATTGAGCCTCAAAGGCAGTTGAACCCGAATATGAAAGAGGTAGTCAAAAAGAATATCCTTAAATTGCTTGAGGCCGGCATTATTTATCCAATCTCAGACAATAGATGGGTTAGCCCCGTTCATGTTGTCCCCAAAAAGGGGGGATGACAGTTATAAAAAACGAAAAAGGAGAGCCCATTTCTACACGCACTGTCACGGGATGGCGGATGTGCATTGATTACCGAAAACTAAATAAAGCCACCCGAAAAGACCATTACCCACTACCCTTCATAGATCAAATGCTTGAACGGCTTGCTAAACATAAATACTTTTGCTACTTGGATGGGTATTCGGGGTTTTTCCAAATCCCTTTGCATGAAGACGACCAAGAAAAGACTACTTTTACTTGTCCCTATGGCACTTACGCCTACCGCAGAATGCCCTTTGGTCTCTGTAATGCACCCGCCACCTTTCAGAGGTGCATGACCTCCATCTTTTCCGACTATATTGAAAATATTATGGAAGTTTTCATGGATGATTTCTCAGTTTATGGAAGTGAGTTTGATTCTTGTTTGGCTAATCTTACCAAAGTTCTTAAAAGATGTCAACAAAAATCTTACTCTTAATTGGGAGAAATGTCATTTCATGGTCACCGAAGGGATAGTGCTTGGGCACCTTGTCTCCTCAAAACGGATTGAGGTTGATAAGGCGAAGATTGAGGTAATCGAGAAACTCCCTCCTCCTATTAATGTTAAGGGCATTAGGGGCTTTCTTGGTCATGCGGGGTTTTACCGCCGCTTTATCAAGGATTTCGCCTTGATTGCCCGACCTCTTACCTCCTTGCTTGCTAAAGATGCCACGTTTATTTTTTCAGGTGAATGCTTGCAAGCGTTCAATACATTGAAGGTAGCACTAATTTCTGCGCCCATCATACAACCACCGGATTGGAGCCTTCCCTTTGAGCTCATGTGTGATGCAAGTGACCAAGCCATTGGAGCGGTATTGGGACAAAGGAAAGACAAAAAGCTCCATGCAATATTCTATGCAAGCAAAACGTTGGATGACGTACAGAAAAATTATTAAACTACGGAGAAAGAGCTTCTAGCGGTCATTTATTCCATTGAAAAGTTCCACTCCTACCTCCTTGGATCCAAGGTAATTGTCCACACCGACCTTGCGGCATTGAAGTATCTTCTAAACAAGAAAGAGGCCAAACCTAGGTTGATTAGGTGGATACTTCTATTGCAAGAGTTTGATTTGGAAATCAGAGATAAGAAGGGTACGGATAACGTTGTGGCAGATCATTTGTCTAGGCTTATTCGTGACAAGGAGGACGAGAGCTTGCCCATCGATGACTCCTTTGTTGATGAGAGGCTATTCGCCATAAGGCCCGGGGAAGTTCCTTGGTATGCAGACTTTGTCAATTACTTGGCTTGTGGGATTAAACCATGTGGGATGCCCACACAGCAAAAGAGGAGATTTATGCATGAAGTCCGTAGCTATTTCTGGGAAGATCCATATCTCTTTAAGATATGCAAGGATGGGGTTATCCGGAGATGTATTTCTAAGGAGGAGGCCACCTCCATCATCTTGCATTGCCACGGTATGCCATACGGGGGACATCACACCGCTTCTAAGACTACCGCTAAGATATTGCAGAGTGGATTCTTTTGGCCAACCATGTTCAGAGACACGCACGACTTCGTAAAGGGGTGCGATAGATGCCAACGGACCGGGAATATTTCCAAACGAAATGAGATGCCAATGAGGCCCATTCTAGAGATTGAGCTCTTTGATTGTTGGGGAGTGGACTTCATGGGACCATTTCTGTCAAGCAAGGGTAACAAGTATATCTTATTGCCCGTGGACTATGTCTCCAAATGGGTAGAAGCCATCGCCACCCCTACCAATGATGCAAGGGTTGTCTCCAAGTTTTTCAAGCAGAATATTTTCCCGCGCTTTGGGGTGCCCCATACTTTGATAGGCGACGGGGGAAGCCATTTTATAGAAAACAAATTTGAAGCCATGTTGAAAAAGTACGGGGTAAACCATAGAATTGGCATGGCCTACCACCCTCAGACGAGCGGACAAGTGGAAGTTTCAAATAGAGAAATCAAGCAAATTCTTGAAAAGACCGTAGATCGATCTAGAAAAGATTGGTCCATGAAGTTAAACGATGCCCTATGGGCATGTCGCACGGCCTTTCGCACTCCCATTGGCACCACGCCGTTCCGACTTGTTTATGGGAAAGCTTGTCACTTGCCGGTAGAGTTGGAGCACCGCGCATTTTGGGCCATCAAGACCCTCAATTATGACTATAAGAGTGCGGCGGTGAGGCGGCTCCTAGATATCAATGGGCTTGACGAAATTAGAAGAGATGCCTACGAGAGCTCAAGAATTTACAAAGAAAGGACCAAGATTCTCCACGACGCTCGCATAACTGTCACGGACTTCAAGGTCGGAGACAAAGTCTTGCTATATAATTCCCGACTCCGACTATTCCTCTGGAAGTTGAGGTCACGATGGTCCGGACCTTTCACCATCAAGCACATACAACCGGGAGGAGCTTTTGAATTGGAAGGGAAAGACGGAGCCACGTTCAAGATGAATGAGCAACGGCTCAAGCATTATTCCGAAGGAGTCCATACAGGCAAAGTAAATAGAATATATCTACTCAAGGGACGGTCGGATGACCTTTCATACCTCCTTGACGAGGTCATTGAAGAGGCTATCCCCTACTCCATCGGTGCGCTCCATGATGACGGCTTCGAAGAAAGCAAAGATTTGAGCGAAGAAGAGAAGATGGAGGATTCTCCCAATAGCTCCACAGCGAATGATGATGGCGACGCTGATGTTGCGAGAATACGGGAGCTTTGCAAGCTCTCGACATTGAAGAATCCGAAGAAAGCTCCACCGATTCGAAGATCGGTGTCACCGGCGAAGTCGAAGACCGGAACAAGCTCAAGCTTGGGGGAGTCATCCCCCAACATTGCTCATGATGAAGGGGCACTGAGGAAGGCCACGCACCACCACGATCCAAATCCGAGTGGTCTTCCCGGCAAGTTCGACGGGTGCATCTCATATGCACCCAACATCACGCATTAATTGAAAATCCAAAGGGGTCGAGCTCAAGACCTTAAACGAGCGCTTGTCAGGAGGCAACCCGATGGTTTTTGCATTATCTTTATTTTTATTTTTATTTGGTTTTTATTTTTATTTTTAGACTTTATTAGTGTTTTGAGTCTTTTTGCACATAAAAATCGTGACAACGGGTCTTAATTTCTGTGACATGCGAGGAGAAAAGGAGATCTCTCATATGGAGGAAGATAGAGGCAAGGAAGAGCGCTCCAGGAATGTGCTCAGGCCTTAGGAGGAGGAAGAAACCAACTAGAGGAAGAAAAACAGAGAGTAGAGCGAAAACGGAGCCCCGAAGCAGAAAACAGCATGCCACTCGGCCGAGTATCATATGCGACTTGGCCGAGCAAAGGACCCCATTCGGCCGAGTGGGGCACCAACCAGGGAAGTCTGCGGAACCAACTCTCTGTCTCTTTTGTGCATTTTGTATTAACTGTCACTCTGCCGAGTACGTTCAGTCACTCGGCCGAGGGAAACGGATACCCTCCTAGCCTGAATATTACCGAGTAGCTTGTGCCACTCAGACGAAGGAGTTTTCTCCCTTCAGCTGAGTGAAAAGAAGCCACTCGGCCGAGTCGTAAGTGGCGGGGAGAAATTTAAATTTTTTTTTACGTTACGTCACTCGGCCGAGCAACATAGTCACTCGGCCGAGTCGTAACTATCCCTATATAAATCGCTGCGGGTCGGCGCAAATTTCGAAACGCCTAATTCACAGATTTTTCGCCTAAGCCTCGCCCTTTCGTCTCCCCTCGCCCGCGACCGCACCCCCCCTCGCCCGAATCACCTCGCCACCGGCCCCACTTGCCCGACCACCACCGGCGATCATCCGACCGTCGACGCCCCGACCTCTGGCACGTATCCTCGCCCCCGGCCGACCCCCTATCGCCTCGGTTTGCCCCCAAACTCCATTTTTCTCCTATTTTGCTCATCCGTGAACCCGTTAAGCCCAAAAATCAAATTAATTTGTTTATCTATGAATTATACCCCATCTCCCCATGTATTTTGAATATTATCCGCTGATATCGTTGTTTGATTTGCAGGCTATCTTGGGGGAGCTTAGGGGAGCTTCAGGACGTATTTTTAGCTACGCGGAGGCGGTGCTCTTCGCCCGCACTTGCTGACTTGCTCTCGCGGCGTGTTCAGGTACACTCGCTCCTTTTATTGAGCACGCCGTATTATATTTTTGTTGGGTGAGCACTCGCGGCACACATGCCGCCCCGTACTAGGCCACGCACGCGGGGAGCCTCTTCCAAGCGGAAGAGGACCGATGATGCCGGTCCTTCTCATGCTAGGGAGGACTCCCCTCCACCTAGCCCGCCACAGCCACCACCACCTACACAGCTGCTTTCCACCGATCCCATCCACGCACAGCCTATCCCCGCCGATCATGTCCCACCACCGGCTCCCGTTGTCAGGCCGCTGGGGATCACGTTCAGAGACGACGCACAGCGCGTCCGATTTGAGCGTATCACCCAGCGATCTATAGTGCCCTCTAGGTTCGCTCATTTAGCAGACCTTGATCGCCTAGGGGTACTAGAGGGGATGCTCACGTTGTACGACAACGTGGGTTGGCGCGACTTCTTGTCTGTGTCGGCGGACACCTACGTCCGTCCGACACTTGAGGTACTTAGCTCGATAGCCCGGACCCCTGGAGGATGCACATTCCGCCTTATGGATCGAGAGTGCGAGGTCACTCTCGCCATGCTTCGTGCGTTCTTCCAGTGGCCCGATGTCCCCGTCCCCGACCGAGCCTACGCACCCACTCACATCCCACCGCCGTCGTTTGACAATTACACGTTCTGGACACGTATCACGGGCTCCCACCATGGCTTCGACCCTAGTAGGGCCAAGGCCTCAGCGATCCTACACCCCTGCCTCCGCATAGCACAGCGCCTCATGGCGACCACTTTCTTGGCGAGGTACGAGCCTGGGACGATGTCTACGCCTGAGCTCTATATGCTCTACGCGATGACTCGCCCCAGATTTCTCGATAGGGGTAGCGACGACCTGGTCCCCACCGTTGAGATTGATATTGCTAGCTGGTTTTTAGACCGCATCATCATTTCGATGGGCACTCGCTCACCTATTTGCTGTGGTGGTCTGATTACTCTGCTAGCCCTGTTGACCGGCGTGGACCTACCAGCTAACCTTCGACGAGCCCCGGGCCCCACTGCACTATCGATAGACATCATGGCCCGGAAGAAGATGCTTCGTCCCCACGACCAGCGGCACTGGGTGTGGTTGCACGGTCCTTTTAGTGCCGATTACATGATCCTCCCGAGCCTAGCTCAGACACATATAGGACCGGCCCACGAGGATTGGATCCCAGCGATGGATCTCCTTATCCCAGCTGCCTACGTTCTTGAGGCTGAGGGCACTGAGCAGGCACCCCCTGCACCTCCTGCTGACCCCGTGATCCCTCAGCCCGAGCCTGCACTTTCTGCACCTTCCGGCACTTCTGTCCCCACTTCTGTCAGTGTCAGGAGTACCCTTGCTGAGTCGTCCACCACACCCACCCCCACCCCCACCACTGCTGTGCCTATCTCGGTTGAGCCTATTTCTTCACTTCTTCCCGAGCGTCCACCCACTATCCTTGAGAGCGGCGAGTCTTCCTTCCCTGCTGTTGTACGGTCCCTATCCCGCTTGTTGTCCGCTGGGGTGTCACCTTTTGGTCCTTACACTTCCTCCCCAGTGGTCGACCCTTCTGTCTCCACCGTAGCTGTCCTATCCGAGAGTGTCGTGACGTCTGTCCTCACACCTGTGTCACCGACCTCTCTCGCTGTCTCGTCACCGATTTTGTCTTCCACCACTACTGATGCTGCCTCCTCGTCCCAGCCTGCGTCCCAGACTCGCACTGAGGCTGGGCATCCACTAGTGAGCACAGCACCCTTCCCGCACTTTCCTGCTGGCCCGATTACCTACTCCACCCGTGTGCGGCAGCCCCGACCTTCATAGCCTAGACATGTTCGTCCCTCCGCTCCACCACCCCCTGACGCTCTACTTCAGAGCATCCGTGCTCTTGAAGGGGCGGTGAGTGGACTCAGGGGTGATTTTAGGGCTCTCTCTACCACGGTCAGTTCCGTGGAGTCCCGTGTCGCCATGCTTCTTAATATTCAGGCTTGCCTAAATCAGATCCTGGCATGACTCCCTCCACTACACCCACCCACCCAGCAGACACGTCCACCACCACCCCCACCTCCTCCACCACCTCCGCCACAGGACGGAGATGGTGCAGCACCACCAGCTTAGGCACATCCTTGATGCCATTGATCTTTTTTGTCGTTATGCTGCCCATTCTCTGCTGGTCCTGTCGATATATTTTTGGCCACCCCCTCCTCCCCTCACTATTTTGACCCATGTTCAGATTGCATCATTTTATATCTTTTTTTGGGAGAGAGGGAGTGTATTTTTGGTGACACATATCTGCATCACTCCCATCTTTGCATGCATCATTCACATCATCATAATTTCTTTTCATTTTTCTTTTTTATCATGCATGCATCCTCACCCTCCCCACCCATTTCACGTCTCTCGGTGTGCCACACTTTGCACATTGAGGACACTGTGCACTTTAGTTTGGGGGAGTGAGTTCTCACACTTTTTGCTTTCATCACCATTATTTTTAGTTTTTTTTCACGTTTTTCCACTTTTGCACCCATTTTTCATAACTTTTTCATTTTTTTTACCATGCATCACGTTTTTCTTATTTTCTTTGCGTGCTGTATTGTAAATAACTCTGTTTTCTTTTATCTTTATTTCTTTCATCTTTTGCTAGAGATGATTTTTCTGTGATGACGATGACGTGGTGTTAGCTTTTCTCTATATGCATGCTAATTTTGTCATGTCATAGCTTTTGTTTCTGATATCATATGCTATGTATTGTTTTACATTTAGAAATAGTAACCCACTTCTTTTTCCGTATGAAAGTGGATGAAATTCTATTAGTAGCTGATGTCTGATGATTCATATGTATGCTATCGTAGAAAACACACCAAGATTCACACATTGATGCTTATATCTGGAGTACTGCTTTCTTTTCTCATATCACTTCTTATTGCATGATTTGTACGCTTCACTTCAGGTTGATTGAATGTTTGCTAGCATTGACAAATCTGGATTAGTTTACTTTTTGAGATCAAACTGAGTAGATTAAATTACCCTGCTGAAGTTGTCATGCACGTCCTATAGAGTGAACCGAGAGATACATTTATTTATTTCTCCACATATCTTGAACATTATTTCTCTATTTTAAATTCATTGGTGAATCTCCCCTTAACAATTCTATTATTGGCATCCCCCGTTACTATATTCCATGCTCCAAATTCCCCAAAACCAAAAAGATAATATATATATATATATATATACTTGTATATCCTTCTCTTTTTGATTTGGGATCATTTGTGTATATTTGATAAAAAATGAGAAAAAAAGAAAAAAAAAATAAAAAGATTTGAGAATAAGAAAAGAAAAGAGAAAAGAAGTTCGAAAACGAGACCATCTCATACCCTTTCTCTCTTTCTTCCCTCTTTTGCTTTTATTTTTTTATTTCTTTGAATTTTGGAGCTTCATAAGATACGGGGATGTAAATATTGTTTTGTTTATGCCACCACGCTTATGGATAAGCTTGGGGGAGAGGAACCTATGAAGTGTGAGAGAGTGACTACTTGACGGTGCCTGACAACCTAGGCTAAGTAATATTTTATACTCGGTGAGATTGCTAAAGTTTTACGAAATCCAGAAATCTACGCTTAGCATTCATTTCATGAAAACCACACTTTCTAGTCTTACTACTCTACTGTGTGATATCTCTATACTCCTTATAGAAAGCATTCAATTGAAAAGTGTGTGATCTACAATTTTGTATACCGCTTTAGATGCTTCAGACGATGCTAATTCTAGAATTATTCCATTTTTCATGCTATATTGATATTCTTGGGTTTTCAATTTCAAATGCACCATTATACTATGATATCGAGATAAAAGTTTTTGACATGTGTTCTATATTCGATGCGTGCTAAATGAGTAAGCAAAACCCACGTCCTGAGAAAAATGATCTAGCAGCTTCCTTCTTCGTTTTCTACTTTGTTTTTCGTTTTTCATTTTCCACTTTTCCATCGTTCCTATTTTCTTTATCCACCGGGTTCGCCTTTTACTCATCTTCCTCGAGGACGAGTAAGAGGTAAGCTTGGGGGATTTTGATCACTCCGTATTTTACACCTTTTTTGCATGTTTGCATGTCATTTTGATCGCTCGGATCGCGTTTTTCACGATTTTTTGGCAATATTGCGATGCTTTTCACGATTTCTTGTTTTTGTCGAATTTCAGGAGATTTCGAGCGATTTGGAGTGATTCTGATATGCACCCACTCCGGAGTGTCACCCGTGACTCTTTTGAGAGGAATTTTGCTATTGGAGAGGAGTGGAAGAAGAAAGAATATCGTAGGAGCGACGAGGGAGCAAAAATACGAAGATTGGGCATTTTCAGCATGTCACTCTGCCGAGTGAAGGAGTCACTCGGCCGACCATCGAAAGCCCGCTCGGCCGGCCAAATCGGACACGCAACAGACTGAGTATCAGCGTGCACTCGGCCGACCGTCACCAGCCCACTCGGCCGAACCACGGAGACCACACTCGTCCGAGTGGCATCAAGATGACAGCAAACGAAAAGTCCCAACTTACTGTAATCTGTCAGTCAACTCCTGAGATCCGACTCGGCCGAGTGAAGAAGTCCCCTCAGCCGAAGCAAAGAAAGTCACTCGGCCGAGTGACTCCCGAGGAGCCGACCCCCAAAAAGTCTGAAGTTACTGGATTTTGTCAGGGTTTGTCACTCGGCCGAATGACATTTGTCACTTGGCCGAGTGAGCCGCGCTGCCTGTAGCGTAAATTGCGATTTTGAGGCTGCGCAGGGGCATTTTCGTCACAGTTTTTTGGGCGATTTTTGGGGGGGTATTTAACCCCAGATTTTAACATAGTTTAGAGAGCTTTTTCCAGAAATTTTTGCAGCCTTTTTTAGATTACTTTTTAGGAGATTAGATTGAGCTTTTAGGGGAGAGATAAAAGTGCTATTTTGTTGGATGCTATTAAAACTTCATTGGTTTGTCTCTCTCTCTCTCTATCAAAAACCTCATTTTTATTGATATATTGAATATTGCAATGAATTCTATTGATTTTATTATTGAATTTCCATTGAATTGTACTATGGATTGCGAGTAGTTTTATCGTCTTAGGGCGTAGGGATGAACCCTACGAACCCTATTTCTAATTTGTGATGAATTGGTGAAATTATTGCTAGAATTGATTATGGTTAGTTTGGGATTGATTTAATACGAATAGCTAGGGATTCATACCGATTGGGATTTGCAAGAGATTGGATCCCAACTCGATAGGAAGCCCTAGAAATTCGAATTGGGTTACAATTGGATTTCTTTGGAATCGGTTTGCAAGAGATTGGACCGAAACTAGGGTTTTCGATTGCAATTCTATACCAATACCCGTTTGCAAGAGATTGGACGGGTAGAACTATCCCAACCTAGGTCGTAGCTCGAGTTTGCATGAGAGTGGGCTCGAGACACGATTGAACGATGATGTTGTTCTTCACGCTAGCTTACCTAGGTTAGGGTATGCAAGAGATTGGACCCAACCCTAGGTTTGCCATAGACCGGCAATAGCGCGAGAGCGTGAGCTTGGTTCTACATTTAGTTGCAACTAGTTCACCTGAATTTCAAGTCTAGCAATTGTGAAACTTACGAGTCATAATGACGAGATACGGTTTGTAGCGGGGATTCCCTACCCCTAGGCATCTTTATTAATTTGATATTTCCTTTATACAATTGAACGACTGTGACTGCTTTATTGCGAACAATTCTCGACTATTCTTATAGCCAGGTGAATTGAAGAAGACACTCTCATTTTCCCTCCTCGTGTTCGATACCCGCTCACCGCTACACCGTGCGCTTGCGGTAAGACTAGCGAGTCATCCCGCCCCGGGTTTGTGTTCGGGGCGGTCGATCACTCCCTGAGTTCGATAAACCCGCACCCTATACTAACCGTGCACTTGCAGTAAAATGACACCGCGCCCAAACCGTAAACGGGGCGTCGGTCACAGCACCACCACGATCTTTGTGAGATCCACTTCTCCTAATCAACTCTGAATCATTGGGTCTGCACACTCCAAATGATCCATTGGACGAACCATGTCTCCCCTACCTTGAGCCATGCCACCCATGCCTCCTACGTGAGTGCACATCAATGTGCTGCAACTGCTCTACCAGAATACCCAATACCTCCTTGCGCTCAGCAACGCATCTTCCAGAGGACTGCAACTCTAACCCGAAGACATCTGCTTCTCGATAGACAATCTGAGCCGCATATGGAGTTAAACCACGATGGGATATAACCTGGACTCTTTCACCTGAAGATCCCTCAATACACACCATAGCCATCCCATCCTACAACGGCCATGCTTCTCTGTCACGACGTCCCTATGAGTCCCAAACACTCCTCCACTAGAGCTCTCTTGGTGCACAAGACTTCTGACCAACATCCTCTGGTCATGAAGCTTGTAAAGGTTGCCAATCTTCCTTGCCGCCATCACAAAACGACCTCCACTGGACACACGTAGTCACTCTCCATTGAGCACCACGTAACACCCCACACATGTCAAGGCCCCAAGCGAAATAAAATTTTACTGCAAATCTGGTACATGTCTAACACTCGTAAGTGTTCGAATGAATCCATCATGCATCTTGAACCGAACTGTGCCGATCCTAACCACTCTTGACATAGCTCCATTCCCCATGTATACGTCTGGTCCATCTCTAGGAGTATATGTCACAAAATGACTCCACAGCTGATTCATGTGGGAATCACACCCTGAATCAAGAATCCATGAAGCCCGATTGTCTTCCATAGAAGACACAGCCAATATTTCTCCATTATCTGTATCAATGCATGCACCTCCAAAAGCTGCTACAGGCTGAGCAGACTCTTTACCATTGACCTTCAGCAGTGGGCACTTGTTCTTCCAGTGTCTTGCTGTCTTACAATAATGGCATGTCTGGTCGTTACTAATTTGACCATTGGTATTGGGTCTCCCAAACTTGGAGCTAGATTTGGATCGTCCACCTTGATGACCCCCAAAGAGAGCCACATCCTGATCATTAACACTTGTGTCGCCCCTTGACACCTTCTTTCTAAGCTCATGCAAGCGTATAGCTGCTTCGACTTCCTCCTAAGAGATTTTGTCCTTCCCATGTGGCATGGTCTCAACAAAGTGTGAGTACTCCTCAGGTAGAGAATAAATCAGTGCAATTGCTTGGTACTCATCACTTACATTCTCTTCCACATCTTGCGGATCCCACCTGATTCAATTGATCAAGATGATCCTGTAACAATGTCCCATCTTTCATCTTAAGTATAAACAACTTCTGTAATAGATACAGCCTCCCTGTAACTGACTTAGTTAGGTACAAAGAATCAAGTATTTTCCACAACGCCTAAGTAGTCTCTTCTTTTCGCAACCTTGCAAAAGATCTTATCTGGTATGGCCATCCGAATATCTTTGTGTGCTTTCATCTCTAGCTCTGGTCTCATATAGTCTGTGATAGATTCTGGAATAGATTTCTTATCAAAGACTGTAAATCCCTGCATGCTTGAGCATAGCCTTCACCATCATACACCAACGAGTAAAGCTATTCTTTCCTGTAAACTTCTCAGTCTTGTACCCAGATGTTGAATATGTATCCGCCATTGTGTAACCTCCGACAATCTGAAAGCTTTGATACCACTTGTTGGGAAACAAACGGATGAATAGAAGACATACAATAGAAGCAAACCCCCCTTCGACGGATAGCTACCCAACAATCACTACATCGTGATCTTTCAGAGATACACCACAATAACACAATATCTAACCAAAACAAGTAATACGAAGAGTAACGAAAGCCGAAAAGCAACAAGTCAACTGACACAAAGTTTACCCTAGTTCGGCCCGCTAAAGGCGCCTACATCCAATTTCTCGATGACAGTTTCCACTATATGATCAGAGAGAATTACACCGATTCCTTCAATCTTTTTCAACAATAGAGAGCACCAATAACTCCAAGCTTGGAGTACAAACTCTTCTCACAAACCTAATATAGATCTCAAATCTCACCAAAAGAGAAGAAAACACAAAAAACTCTCACCAAAATCCATCAACCCAAAAAGAGAGATAACAAGATGAAGATTACAATAAGTTTCACAATGACCTCTCAAGAATTCACTCACCAAAACATGCTCCAAAGCTCCAAGACGTGCGAGGAAGAAGAAACTTGATGACGGCACGCGCTCTCTCTAAAATAAACTATATGAAGGGTTTAAATATCTCCTTGGGTCGTGTGGAATCTCAGCCGTTCGATTAGATTAGGTTTTAGAACAAAACCCTAACCTAAATCATGTATTTGAGCTGACTACAGGTGACACAGCCATGCTAGATAGCGGCACAGCCGTGTTGGGCATGTAGGAAAATATTGCTACCTCTCTGTTTTTGGTGACATAGCTGTGCCGCACGGCCGTACATGTTACAGTCTGACTCTTTATTTTTGGTGACTCGGCCATGATGCACAGCCGTGTTGCAATCTGTCCAGAACTTTGCACTGTAAAATAAGGCACGAGTAGGGATATAATGTTGGAACTTATCCAACTAAGTTGGATATTAATCAAACATTGGGCTTATATGTGTAATGCCCTACAAGCTACTGCACAAGTACTAGAGGGGGGGTGAATAGTACTTTAAAAATAACAAGGAGTATAATTCCAAATTATAGTGCAAACAACTACCAAATCAATTTGCGGAAGCTTAAATTGAATGACAACAACAAAATTAACAATGCTAACAAATGATGTTAATGGGTTCGGATCCACCCAAGTCTCCCCGACTTGTTCCCGGTGATCCTACGTCCCAACCACCCGGATCCCCTCCGGATACTTAGGTTAGAAACCCTAACCCAAGATTTCCACTATGAATATCTTGTGAAAAACCTTCACAAGATCAAATCATACATGCAATGGCAATAGTGAATCCCACAACCCGGGATCACAACCTTCTCTCACAACCGAGAGAATCAACAAGCAATATAAATGAGTTTATAATGAAATAAACAATCTTACCACAAAATCATATACCTTGAGTTTTTCTTACCCAAATAGGTGAAAGGAAGGATTTGAGGAAGATGAAGTCACCAAGACCTAGCACCAAGGAAATGACCAGCAATAGGTGCCTAGGAGAGATTTGGAGACTTGATTCAAGCTAGAGCTTGAAGGGCTCACCAAGAACAAGCTTCTCTCAATATTGATTCTAGATCTAGAAAGTGAGAGAATGGGTTTCTTGTGAGGAAGAGAGCTTTGGAAATGAGTGAGAATGGCTATCTCTTTCTATCTCAATGAATCTCTTAATGGCAGCTCTTACCTAGATAGAAATGACCTAGGTTCGTATTTATAGGGTCCCATAAAAACAAGTTAGGTCAATTTCCAACGGATAGAAATCTGAGGCAACTAGTCGGTCAAAGAACAACCACTGACCGACTAGTTCATCAACTAGTCGGTCAGTCAAACAACATGGACCGACTAAGTGAGGAACTGAGAAGAGATAGAAATTCAGACCTAGAAATCTAGTCGGTCCAAGAAGACTTTCTGACCGACTAGTTTCACAACTAGTCGGTCAGTCAGTGAACGTAGACCGACTAAGAGGCAAAGTGAAATAGTCTGAATACAAATTGACTTAGTCGGTCCAAGAACAAAAGTTGACCGACTAGATTATCAACTAGTCGGTCACCAAACGTTCTTAGACCGACTAACGATAAACAGTAGCTTAGGAGAAATTTAGTATGAACAGTAAGTCACAACTAGTCGGTCAAAGAAGCATCACTGACCGACTAGTTCACAAACTAGTCGGTCGGTGAGTCAATGTAGACCGACTAACTGTAAACAGTACTGAACAAGAAATTAAGGAATCAAACTAGTCGGTCCAAGAAGCTTTGCTGACCGACTAGATCACCATCTAGTCGGTCAGTACTTCTTCTTGTACCAACTAACATGCACAAACAAGTCCGAATCGAAGCGCGACGCTTCGAGGAAGTTAGAATGAACTTGTACAAAGATCCTAGAGCTACGATATGAGCGTTATGAAGATAGAAGCGTAAGATATACTCAAGGCTTAACATTCTATTGATCGAAGCTTAAAAGACTATAAATAAACCTTAAAGAACGGTCTTTGAAAGCTTCGATTAAATCTTCATGACTCCCAAAACGGCGCAAGAGCTTCAACGAAGCTTTAGGCATGAGTACGTGCTTTGAGAAGTCTTAAGATGTCGCTTTGATTGTTCTCGTGAATTTGGCGACGATCTCCAATACTGCGCTCACAAATTGTTAGTTCATGGATTATTTATGTTTGCTCATCATCAAAACCAAATCCGGGGAGTCCAATATTCAACATTCTCCCCCTTTTTGGTGATGACAAAACAACATAAATAATAATCAAAAATAATGATTCAAATGTAAAATACTTACTCCCCCTGCATTGATGACACGTTAATTCCAAAATGAATATATATGAATTGCATCAATCAGACGAGTAAGATAAATAAAGAAAATCGATTTTTGAAATATCGGATTTTGAAAATCCTTATATATATCTTAACTCCCCCTGAATCTAACATATCAAACTAGATTCTTGGAAATGGAGTTAAATTTTCATTTGCCCTATTTATTATCATTATCTCTCCCCCTTTGGCATTATCCCAAAAATGGGGGGCATACAACGACAACAACTAGGAAATGGGAAATCCAACATCGGGAGTCGTAGACAATGACGATGGAACTAATTGACACCAAGGGAAAAATGTGGAAATCAAATCAAGGGGTGCCAAATTGTCCATTATCAAAAAAAATAATCAAAATCATCAAAAATACCAAATATTTATTCATTTCTTGAATAAAGAAACATACTCTTCAATATTCAATATTCTTGGTTAAATTGGAGCATGGAAAACAATTCTATACAATTATAGAATTTCAATCTATTTAACCAAGTTTTTCAATCGTCGAGCGATGATTTCACATAGCATGGACATTGAATGAGAATTAATGTGCACGACGAAGAAAAACAAAGTGAACATCGATGTATATATATATAGAAACATCATGAGTACATCCAAAAAGATATCACATCGATGACATCGAATACAACATACCATATATATAAACATCAAAAGATACATCATCATCATCAGAACACCATCATCAACATCCAACAAAAATACAACACATACACCGACTAACCAACATATCAAAATACATCAAAAGAACACCCAAACTCCATCCTAACCCAAAATAAAATACTCTCAAGAAGATGCATCATCCAATGAGCAGTGGAGAGTCCTCGAAACAGATGATCACGAGGAAGTGGCTGGATCTGCAGTCTCCGTGGGTCCAGTCGACGGAGTGTACTCAGGCTCTGCAGGAAGGAGAGGCGTGTCAACAGACGGGATCGTCGGGGCATGTGTGGAAACGACGACGGGCTCAACAGCTGGGGTCTCAACAGGAGTAACAGCAGGTAAGATAGGAGCAGGCTCGTCAACAGGATCAGCAGCAGCCTCAGAAGGCTGAACTACTGATGCAGAAGTCTCTGGAGCACCGGAAGTGGTGCCAACTCCAGGAGCAGAAGTGGTAGCAGTAGCAGCAGCAGTGGCCTCATCGCCACGAGCTAAGGAAGTGACAAGATCGTCAATCTCCTCATCGTCCATCTCCTCGGCCTCAGAAACTGAAGGAGGAAGATCAATGCTCATCATACGAGCCATACGGCAGACGACCTCCTCGGTACGAGCCAAACGCGACTCGTGCCGACGAAGAAGGCGTACGACATCATCTAATGTAGCAGGAGGAGTGGGGGCTGCAGCAGCTGAGGGAGTGGCCTGGGAAGCAGATGTGGTCGACCTCTGCACGTGACGAAGCGTCGCAAGAGATTTCTTAACGGCCGTCGCGTTCAGAGGAGGACCCAAAGGACGCTCATCGTCAGGAGGGAGAGGAACACGGAAATGACGGAAAACCAGGGTCAACAGACACGGTTAAGGGATATGCGCAGATTTATTGGTCTTACGAATACACTCGAAAGAGTCCATCTTATCGAGTATAACGCGAGCCCAATTAATCTCGCAACCCAAGAAAATAGCGTAAATCAGCTTGAGAAAAGGCTGGGATGGCAGAGAAGATGAGCCATACTTGGGAAGCAAGCATGACTTCAGAATGAGATTAAGCACCCATGCATTAGGTTTGAACGACTTCGAAGGAACACCAATGAGGGCAGGAGGGATCACATGGAAGATATCAGAAAGAACGGACTGATCCAAGGAAGATATATCATCAACAGAAATATCCGAAGGAAGGAGACCAGAAGATGAACAACCAAGTATCTCCCCCAAGATTTCTGCCGTGAGAACTATAGGAGTTCCCAAGACAGTAGTCTCGATGGAGTGACTCTCATCGTACAGGCCTCGGACACGATTGGCGTAGAATAATTTGACCAGGCGAGGATATGGTCTGGGATTCGCCTTGGGGTCATAGCGAAGATAATCCAATAGGCCACTATAGGAGAGGAGGTCAGCTAAGCCAAGGAAATCTGAAAACTGAACATAGTGTTCCAATAGCATCGGGCAGTGTTCAATACGGTTGTAGGCCGCTAGACACATAGGGTCGTCGCGACACAACGATATGTCAACACCACCCGCTGGCATTGGGCCCTTTCCCTTAGGCTGGCGAGTCCTAGGACGAAGTGGAGGAGTAGGTTCCCTATGGCCAGAGTCATCCTCAGGAATAAACTCAGTATCGGAATCAGGAGGAGTAGAGGGAGTGTTGAGTATGGGCTTTTTAGACTTAGATTTTCGGGGTTTGACCGTCGCCGTCCTCTGCTTCTTCAGAGGAGGCGAAGACGGAGAAGCTTGGGTAGATTTAGCACTGCGCTTGGGCTTAGACGGATTCCTAGGGTTAGAAGGCTCTACAGTCATGGGGGAAGCCCCAGATGAAGTGATAGGGATCCTCGTCTTTGCCATGATCGTGGCACGACGAGAACAAGCAAGCGACGAAGATCGAACAATCCTAAGCACACAGCCCTAAGATAGGAAATCCGAAACCCTAACTTAAACCCTAGAAGATGAAATCAAGCTAGAGCAAACCCTAGAATAGGAATCGAGACCTAGGAGGGGAAGATATACCTAGGAGGAGAGGGTCGACGGCGACGGACGGCGGGGATGGCCGGAAAGATGGCCGGAAAGACGTCGGAAGTCGAAGGGGCTCGAGAGGGTTTTTGGGTTTATCGGGCTGGAGAGGAGATGAAGACCGACTAAAATGAAGTTTAGTCGGATAAAAATAGAGTTAAGTCGGTCTGGAAGCAAAAAGACACGTTTGCCCTAACACACTTAGTCGGTCACAGTTCAAGCACTGACCGACTAGATTACGATCTAGTCGGTCGGTCAATGAGCTTGAACCGACTAAGTCGAAACAGAGGCAAACAGGAAATTTTTAGGGCTCGAATTAGTTGGTCGCAGTATACTCACTGACCGACTAGTTTTCAATATAGTCGGTCGGTAAGTGTACTGTGACCGACTAAGGAAAGAAAATGACAATAGATAGATTAAAGCTTGATCTAGTCGGTCTGAGTTCACTAGCTGACCGACTAGATGAGCATCTAGTCGGTTGACTAATGAACTTAAACCGACTAGACGAGTCCAAAAGTTGATAAATGAGTTCTCTTCACAAACCACTTGGATGAGACATCTTAACACTCTCATTAGTCATCTAAATTACCCCATAAAACGTCGAAATCTTAAATACGACATTCAAATACGAATTCGAGCACAAATTCAAACATATCACATAAAATTCCCAAAAATTCAATAAAGCTAGCATGAACAAAATATCGCGAAATCGAATAGCATGCAAGACAATTGAATGAAACATGAATCCTATATCTCGGATTCACCCATAATCCCCAATTCTCGACGCAACCGCACAAAGGAGTCCTCCTTTAGGGGTTTCGTGAAAATATCGGCGGTTTGCTTTTGGGTTTCAACGTACACTAAAATGATGTCCTTTTTAGCAACATGATCATCTAAAAAGTGGTGTCGGACATCTATGTGTTTTGATCGGGAATGGTGCATCGGATTCTTTGAAAGACAGATAGCACTTTGGTTATCCACCATGATAGGGCTAGTATCACAGTGAATACCAAAATCCTTCCAAAGAACCTGGGCACAAGCGGCACCGACGGCAATATATTCCGCCTCGGTGGTTGAAAGTGATACGGAATTTTGCTTCTTGGAAAACCAAGAGACAAGAGAATTTCCTAGAAAATGGCAAGTGCCACTAGTACTTTTCCTGTCGGATTTGCATCCCGCATAATCGGCATCACTGTATGAGACTAACTCATACGTGCTAGATTTTGGATAAAATAATCCAAAATCAAGTGTATAACTTAGATAACGGAAAATACGTTTTACCGCTACTAAGTGAGACTCCTTAGGTTGAGACTGATAACGAGCACATATGCATACGGCAAACATAATATCGGGCCTACTTGCGGTAAGATAAAGTAAACTACCTATCATACCTCGATATAGACGAATGTCTACATCCTTACCGCCCGTATCCTTGTCAAGATGCGTAGTCGTGCTCATTGGAGTCTTTTTTCCGGAAGCACTCTCCATTCCAAATCGCTTAAGCAACTCCACAGTATACTTCGTTTGGTGGATGAAGATTGCATCGTTCATTTGGCGAATTTGGAGACCTAAGAAATATTTGAGTTCGCATATGTGGCTCATCTCAAATTGTTCCTTCATAACATTAGGAAACTCTTCGCAAAGAGTGAAGTTAGTAGCACCGAAAATGATATCATCAACATAAATTTGAACTAATAAAATATCATTTTTCGCATGCTTAACAAAAAGTGTAGAATCAGCTTCGCCCATTTTAAAATTCAAATCCAAAAGAAAATTCTTTAGGCGATCATACCAAGCTCGAGGAGCTTGTCTCAAACCATAAAGAGCTTTCTTTAGTTTAAAAACATGATTTGGAAATTTTTCATTTATGAAGCCCGGAGGTTGAGAAACGTAAACTTCCTCAACAACATCTCCGTTTAAAAATGCACTTTTAACATCCATTTGAAATAACTTAAAATTTTTATGGCATGCATAAGACAATAATAGTCTAATTGATTCTAATCTAGCTACCGGAGCGAAGGATTCTTCGAAATCGATACCTTCCTCTTGGCGATAGCCTTGAGCAACTAACCGAGCTTTGTTCCGGACGACGACTTGATTTTCGTCGGATTTGTTCTTGAAGATCCACTTTGTCCCTATGACGGTGTGGTTCTTCGATGGCAAAGGAACAAGCTCCCATACCTCATTCCTCTCGAATTGAATGAGTTCCTCCTCCATGGCAAGGATCCAAGCACTATCTTCGCACGCTTCAACTATATTCTTTGGCTCTATTGATGAGACAAAGGCACTATTGGCGAAGTGGTGAACTTGCGATCTCGTCTTGACACTATCATGAATATTGCCAATGACTTGCTCATGGGGATGGTCACGGACGGTATGAAGCCGCTTGGGAATACCTTGATCACTAGGCACATTCTCAACAACTTCATTAGTCGGGTTAGTATCAATAGAATCAATTGAATCAATAGACTTAGAATTTTCAAACGAATCACATAAAACATCCATAGAATCATTATCATTTGAAATTCTAGAATTAGTAAAATTCTCATTAAAAGAGACATGTAATGATTCCTCGATCGTAGAGGATATTTTGTTGTATATCCGGTAGGCTTTGCTACGTGAGGAATACCCAACAAATATCCCCTCATCCGATCTCGGATCAAACTTGTCCAAATTATCATATGTGTTTTTAATAAAACATTTTGCGCCGAAAACACGAAAATGTTTAACTTGAGGCAATCTACCAAACAACAATTCATAGCAAGTTTGTTTGGTGCCGGGCCTCAAAAGTATTCTATTAAACACATAACAAGCGGTGTGTACCGCTTCCGCCCAAAATTGATAACCAAGTTGACTATCTTCGAGCATAGTGCGAGCACACTCCACAAGCGTTCTATTCTTCCTCTCAACAACACCATTTTGAGGAGGTGCGCGAGGGAAAGAAAACGTGTGAGTAATTCCAAGATCATCACAAAAATTTGAGAAAGACTCATTCTCAAATTCACCCCCATGATCACTACGAATAGTGACAATGGTGGTTCCGATAAGATTTTGTACTTTCTTCACAAATATTGTGAAGTTTTCAAAAGCTTCATTTTTATTACATAAGAAAAATACCCATGTAAATCCTGAATAATCATCAACGATGACTAGTCCATATCTTGCATTTCCTAAGGAAGCAACTCTAGTTGGCCCAAATAAATCTAGATGCAATAGCTCTAGTGGCCGTTTCGTAGAAATGCTTTTCTTAGGTTTAAATGAAGATTTAGGAAGCTTGCCACGTTGACAAGAATCACAAAAACTTTTCTTTTCAAAAACGAGCTTCGGAAAACCTTTAATGGAATTTAATTTTGAAAGCTTATAAAGTGTTCCAAAGTTCACATGTCCAAATCGTCGATGCCATAAGTGTTGTTCACTTGTGTTGGCAACGAGACATTGTTCATATGACTTAGGAAGATCCAAAATATAAATATCTTTATGGCGTGTGCCGGAAAATAATAATTTATTATTATCATTTGAAATATGACACAATCCTTTCGCAAAGCTAACTTTGTAACCTTTGTCACAAAGTTGGCTTATTGAAATAAGATTATGATTTAAACCATCAACTAGATAGACATCACTAATTAAGGGTTTAGAAGGGTCACCCACTTTACCAACACCGACGATTGTTCCGCTCTCGTTGCCTCCAAATACGACGCGATTTCCATTTGCAATGGGAACCACTCCGGAGAGCAATTGAGCGTCACCCGTCATGTGTTTTGAACACCCGCTATCGAGTATCCAATTCCCTTTGGAGCTAAATTTAAATTTGTTGCTCCTTTTCTTTTTCTTTTCCTTGAGTACCTAAAGATAGAAACTTTCATATCATGGTACCCAAGGTCATTGGGTCCTCAAAAGTTAGACCTTTGGAAGCCAAGTCCAATTGGACTTAGACTTCCCCACATAATTTCTACTATGCACAACATCCGAAAAATAAGCATTCATATATACTTGTTTTTCATCCATGCTTGTGTCCTTTGGGCTCCAAATAGTGAAAATTTTGGGAGCCATCATCCTATTGGGTGCATGCATGCGTTGTTGGTTTCTACGTGATGCATGTCGTGGATAGGCATAAGGAACATGATGGAATGGTGCACGACGAGAATTATTCATATGATGAGGTGGGTGAACATATGCATGTGTGGGAACACGTGCGTGAGGGTGTCTCACATGGTGTGCACGTGCCCGAGAATGTGTTGCATAAAAATCATCATATGTGTGAGACGGTGGAGTAGGACGTGTGTTCCTACGTGGCATGGTATTTGTGTACATATAAGCATGCCCCTTTTTTGGAGGTCCACCCATAGTGGGTTTCTTTCCGAAAGAGGGTGTGGACGAGGTGGAAGCACCATTGGTAGATGAACTACCAATAGAGTGTTTGCTACCACTCGTAGAGTCACCGGAAGTTGGCCTAACAAAAGTAGTGGCCGCTTTGGATGGACATCCCATCGTATACCCCAAACCAATGTGGTGATTGGCCGGAAGTAAGTCACTTAGGATTTTATCCAAATGGTCCTTACCCTTATTGAATTTATTAATTCGGCCTAATGTGTTCTCATATTTCTCTTTGAGAGAACGCATAGAAGTATCCAAAGTGGATACTTGCGATGTGATCACATAAACACGAGATTTAAGATTCTCGTTCTCAATACTCAAAGTCGAGTTTTGAGAAGTTAAATCCGCTATCCTATGTTCTTCCGGATCGTCAATGCTAACATGTTCAAGTTTAGATTTGAGATTGACAATCTCATTTCTTAACTCTTCAACAACGGTGTCGTTGTTGGTGATGATAGTCTTAGGCGAGGTTTGAATGCTAGCTAGGTCATCTTTTACTTTAGTATATCTATTTACTAATTTTGTGTATTTAGACCATAAATGAGAGTTAGCATCCCTAAGATCATCCATAGTTACCTCATCACCTTCGTCGTCTCTATCATCGGAGGAGGAAGATCCTTGATCATGCTCCTCTCTTGCCATGAAGCACATGTGCGCTTGCTCCACTTTCTCATCGTCTGATTCTCCGCTTGAGGAATCCTCGGAGTCGGTGAATGTTGCTCCGACAAGTCCCTTTTTGTACCCCTTTTTGTACTTCTTCGACTTGTCGAACTTCGGCGCCTTCCACTTCTCCTTTTGCTTGTTTTGAGGACAATCCGCTTTGATGTGTTCTGGCTTATTGCATTTAAAGCACAAAGGTGGAGAGGCGTTAGTAGAAGTAAATTTAGATTTTTGTTTGAAGTTACCCTTTCGGAAGAAGCGATTGAACTTCTTTGCCATGAGTGCAACGGATTCCATGTCCATTTCTTCTTCCGAGTCCTCATCATCGGTAGAGGTGGATAAAGCCGCCTTGAAAGCAATTGCCTTTTTCTTAGGCACGTCTTGGTTCAAATAGGACTTCATCTTTTCTTGTAACTTCACCTTGCTATCTTTGCGTACCTCGTATGACATCAAAGTACCCATCAATTGAACTATTGTATACTTATTCATGTCATTACCTTCCTCGATGGCGAAGGTACGTTTCTCCCAAGAAGAAGGAAGTCCTTCGATAAGCTTTGAGCACTTCTCCTTTTGAGTGTAGGACTTGCCGAGGGCCTCTAACTCGTTTATTATGTCAACGAAGCGAGCGTAATATTCCTTCATCTTCTCGCCATGTTGCATATGAAACATTTCGTAATCTTTGTTTACGACTATGAGTTTAGAGTCTCTTACCCTACTCGTCCCTTCATGTAGTATGAGGAGAGAGTTCCAAATTTGATATGCACTCTTACATGTGCATATCTTATTGAAGTCCTCGGGCTCCAATGCGCATTGCAAGGCGTTCATTGCCTTGGCATTGCTTACCTCCGCGGCGACCTCCGCGGTAGTCCATTTCTCAAAGTCTTCTTCTTCGGGCTCGATGTATTCCTTCATTGTGGTCCTCCATAAAGATGCACTCCGGAGGAAGGTTTCCATCCGGCATTTCCAGTACCCGTAGTTGGTACCGTTGAAGAATGGAGGCCTCGTAGAGGAATGTCCTTCCATCACCGAAGATGCTCCTTCACGGTTCCTGAAGGTGTCATAGTTGGAAGGTGGACGCACGGTCTTGTTGTCGTTGGCAGACATAGCTAAGTATCTGGCTCCGATACCAAATGTAATGCCCTACAAGCTACTGCACAAGTACTAGAGGGGGGTGAATAGTACTTTAAAAATAACAAGGAGTATAATTCCAAATTATAGTGCAAACAACTACCAAATCAATTTGCGGAAGCTTAAATTGAATGACAACAACAAAATTAACAATGCTAACAAATGATGTTAATGGGTTCGGATCCACCCAAGTCTCCCCGACTTGTTCTCGGTGATCCTACGTCCCAACCACCCGGATCCCCTCCGGATACTTAGGTTAGAAACCCTAACCCAAGATTTCCACTATGAATATCTTGTGAAAAACCTTCACAAGATCAAATCATACATGCAATGGCAATAGTGAATCCCACAACCCGGGATCACAACCTTCTCTCACAACCGAGAGAATCAACAAGCAATATAAATGAGTTTATAATGAAATAAACAATCTTACCACAAAATCATATACCTTGAGTTTTTCTTACCCAAATAGGTGAAAGGAAGGATTTGAGGAAGATGAAGTCACCAAGACCTAGCACCAAGGAAATGACCAGCAATAGGTGCCTAGGAGAGATTTGGAGACTTGATTCAAGCTAGAGCTTGAAGGGCTCACCAAGAACAAGCTTCTCTCAATATTGATTCTAGATCTAGAAAGTGAGAGAATGGGTTTCTTGTGAGGAAGAGAGCTTTGGAAATGAGTGAGAATGGATATCTCTTTCTATCTCAATGAATCTCTTAATGGCAGCTCTTACCTAGATAGAAATGACCTAGGTTCGTATTTATAGGGTCCCATAAAAACAAGTTAGGTCAATTTCCAACGGATAGAAATCTGAGGCAACTAGTCGGTCAAAGAACAACCACTGACCGACTAGTTCATCAACTAGTCGGTCAGTCAAACAACATGGACCGACTAAGTGAGGAACTGAGAAGAGATAGAAATTCAGACCTAGAAATCTAGTCGGTCCAAGAAGACTTTCTGACCGACTAGTTTCACAACTAGTCGGTCAGTCAGTGAACGTAGACCGACTAAGAGGCAAAGTGAAATAGTCTGAATACAAATTGACTTAGTCGGTCCAAGAACAAAAGTTGACCGACTAGATTGTCAACTAGTCGGTCACCAAACGTTCTTAGACCGACTAACGATAAACAGTAGCTTAGGAGAAATTTAGTATGAACAGTAAGTCACAACTAGTCGGTCAAAGAAGCATCACTGACCGACTAGTTCACAAACTAGTCGGTCGGTGAGTCAACGTAGACCGACTAACTGTAAACAGTACTGAACAAGAAATTAAGGAATCAAACTAGTCGGTCCAAGAAGCTTTGCTGACTGACTAGATCACCATCTAGTCGGTCAGTACTTCTTCTTGTACCAACTAACATGCATAAACAAGTCCGAATCGAAGCGCGACGCTTCGAGGAAGTTAGAATGAACTTGTACAAAGATCCTAGAGCTACGATATGAGCGTTATGAAGATAGAAGCGTAAGATATACTCAAGGCTTAACATTCTATTGATCGAAGCTTAAAAGACTATAAATAAACCTTAAAGAACGGTCTTCGAAAGCTTCGATTAAATCTTCATGACTTCCAAAATGGCGCAAGAGCTTCAACGAAGCTTTAGGCATGAGTACGTGCTTTGAGAAGTCTTGAGATGTCGCTTTGATTGTTCTCGTGAATTTGGCGACGATCTCCAATACTGTGCTCACAAATTGTTAGTTCATGGATTATTTATGTTTGCTCATCATCAAAACCAAATCTGGGGAGTCCAATATTCAACAATATGCAATAAATAACTATATGTTGCTACACTGTCATATTAAAGCCCAGTTTATAAGTGATCTCATTTATTAAGTTAAGTGGGCTTAAATGAGTCATGTAGGTTGTGGGCCTTTATGTGTGGCGGCTATTGGGCTTCAATTCGTTGATGGGCCGAATTGGAAACCCTAGGGCTTCAATATATATGTGGTCATGATCCCCAGAGCACACGAACAAGTTAACCGTCTTTTCTACGCCCCGTCGCTAGGAGAGAAACCAGGAGAAAGCCAAAGGATTTCTCCAACTGTGGATTCGTGCTGTTCTGGAAGATCATCCGCTTCGTTATCGTCAGGATCTCTTTCAGGATATTAACGATGAACTCAGGTACGCTTCTGCTAATCAGAGAAAGGTAATGTTTTAAGATTCAGCATGTGGTATATCTAGATCTGTATTATTTGGACTGAATACAGTAATCTAGATCTTTAGTTATCACAAGTGGTATCAAGCCGCCATACTTGGATCTTAAGATTTTGCTTGCTCGTAAATTCAGATCTGATAAAAAATAGTGCTTTAATCTGTTTCTAAATTCAGATCTATGAAAATTGGGTTTTTTAATCTTTTTTCCGTTTAAAAAACTCTTAGATCGGGGGCGACTCGCCGGCCGCCGCCCGGCGCAGAACACGGGGACGGCTCTATCGTCCCCGTCAGGTGAACAGGCGTCAGCATTCGTCGATGCCTGTCGTGGATCAGAGGGGGCGGCGGATCATCCACCGCCCCCAGTCGGGATCAGTGGGCAGCACCCCGCCGCCCCCGTCAGGATCAAAGGGGGCGGCGTCCTTGCCCCCCCCCCCCCCTGTCGGGATCTGAGGGGGCGGCATCTGCCGCCCCCGTTCAGGTGAAAGGGGGCGGCCCAGCTACCCCCCGTCGGAGCATAGCAGGCCCCGATCTGGGGCCTGCCGTAGTTCAGCAAGGGGTGGCACCATGCCGCCTCCGTCGAGCATTAAAGGGGGGGCGCCCAGCCACCCCCGTCGGAGACCTGGGTCCCGGCCCCCTGCCGGCGCCTGACGGCAGGGAAGGGGGTGGCAGCGGCGGCGGCCGTCGCCCCAACCCCCCCGTACAAACCCTAACCCTAACTCCCCCCGCGCGCGTTTGCAGCCAAAGTGTGTGGGCCGGTCCTCCCTTGGGCCGGCCCACAACAATTTTTTGTGATTTAAAAAAATTGTCTTTTAAAAAGGGGGAGGGCTGGGCTATTAACATTGTGCCTGTTTTGGGCCCTTTGGGTTATTTGGCTTGACTATGGGCTTAGTCTATTTGGACACAAATTTGGACCTGTTTTGGGATATTTTAATACAAGTTAAGGAGGAAATAAAAAGGTCATTTATATATTTCCATTATGTATAAATTTGTGTTAAAATTCAGTTTTAATTTTAAATTCAACTTTTAGGCATGCTACATTATATATATTTCGAAATAATTGTAATTAAATCAAAATCCCACCAAAGTGGGCTCTATTATGGCGCTTACTTTTATTTCGATATATAAAAGGCTACGGACAAACTTTGTATGTAAATTTAGTGCCTAAAATTTTGAACTTAAATTCATTAATTGAGGAAATAAATGGTTATGTGTATATATATTTCTTTTAGGCCCAATTTTGTGTATTAAAATTATATTCGTTCCATTTTAATTCTTTTATGCATTCTTTATTTTATTTATACGTTTCGAAATAATTTTAATTATTACAAGACCCCACCAAAGTGGGCTCTACTGTTAAATTATTATTATTTCGGAATGTAAACGGTTAAATACATACGTTGTATGATCAGTTGCATGGATGAATTTTAAATGGATCGAAGGAGTAAATAAAAGGTTTTCACATATATTTACATTTAAAGTTTATTTTCATTTTAATTCAATTGTTGGGCACATTAGATTATATATTTCAAAATAATTTTAATTATTATAAGACCCCACCAAAATGGGCTCTACTGTTAAATTATTATTATTTCGGAACATAAACGATTAAATACATACGTTGTATGTTTGGTTGCCTAATATTGAATTTAAATTGGATTGAAGGATGAAATAAGAAGCTTTAATGTATATTTCTCCTCAAAGATAAATTTTGTGTTAATTATGCTAAAATAAATATAAATTCTAATTTTAAGGCATAAAACCATATATATATATATACTGCACGTTGTCTGCTACTAGACACAACGTGCAGGAAATTTTCATATACTGCATTCAGCCCGTAAAATGTCCCAAGTGAGATAGCCCGTGCAATTCCCGTGCGATCTCCGTGTGAGTGGCGGCGACTCCCGTCGCCGGCCGGCCGGCCGGTCCCTGGCGTCTGCTCGAGATCCTGTCTCGAGCCTCGCCCTTGCTTCTCTTCTAGTCTCCCTCTTGGTGACCAGAATCCCTTCTTCCGGCATGATCTCCCGGTGTTTCTTTGTAGTTCTGGAGCTCGGTCCCTCCGGCCTGTTTCCGGCCTTCCCGCGGCGGATCAAGCTCGTCCCCGCACCGTGCGGACTCGAAAGCACCGATCAGACTCCTTCGCTCCTTTTCGACCTGTCCCCTGGCCTCTCCCTTCCACGGCGGCGATCGATTCCTTGGGCGGTGATCGTTCCTCCGGTCCGATCTGTACCGAGCAAGTCCCGATCAGCCTTGCCCCCTGCTCCGATCTAACTGCTCCGCTGTTGGGTTGGCGTTTCTGATCCCGCGTGCCGGTAGAATTTTCTTGATCGGCTGGGGTTCTTCTCCATGGGCTCCCACAGATCTGTCTGTTCTGATCTTCGACTTGCAGATCTGCTCTCCGGCTTGCTGATCTTCTCGTCTTCTGATCGGCCGGAGCTTCCCGTTCTGCCCTCGATTACAGATCTCGATGTTCATGCTAGTTTCGTTCTTTGGATTCTTGGCTCCTTCATGTCGGATTGTGGGCTCCCCCTTGCTGGAGGGGGCTTGTCTTCCATGGATCCCTATTGTTCTGTTGCTGATCTGACTATCCCTACTGGGGCGGATGGCTCGGCCCCCCTGGGGGAGCTGGTGTGTGCGTTGAGGATCCGATGACGGTGATCGGCGTGGTTGTCGATGTCGTCCTCCCTGGCGGTGGCGTCGTGGATCCTACTTGGATCCCTGTTGTGAATCGACGGAGGTCTGCTTCCATTTTAGGTCCCATCAGTTCCAGGGGTGGCGGTGGCAGGCGCTCGGGCTGCTGCGGCGGCAGACTTCCTGGGCGGGGTAGGGGCAGCGGTCGCCCCCCTCTGCCCTTGTCTTCTCTGGTGGTGGGTGGGCAATGTCCCCCCTTTTTCCCTGATGCTTCATGTCCACCTGCACCCCGTGTGCATGGTAAATTGCCTGTGTTGGCTGCTCGCTCAACCCCCGGATCCTCTTATGTGACCTCCATATCCTACAGTGCTATTTGTGCCCCCAGGGCCCCTGCTTCCCCCACCTTTGGTCTCGACTTCTCTCCTCCCTCGCTGTTCGGAGATGGGATTGTCGTCGACATCCTGCCGTCGGACATCGCTCAGGCGACGGGGAGATGGGTGCATACTTTGGTCGGATACTTCGTCGGCCCCCGGCCCTATTATGGGCATCTTAAGTCGTGGATGGGGAGAACTTGGAAGACCAAGGCTGAAGTTCATCTACATTCCAAGGAAAATGGGTTTTTCCTCTTCAAGTTCGACTTTGATGTCGATTGCTGCGACGTCCTCCATGGAGGGCCTTGGCTTCTTGATGGCTGCCTCCTTGTGCTCAGGCGATGGGCCCCCCACATTGGGCTAGACCGCGACCTCCTCTCATCCGTGCCTTTGTGGGTCCGTTTCCCCCAGCTTCCCCTGCATTTTTGGTCCACTCCCTTACTCGGCAAGTTGGCGAGTGCGGTGGGGCACCCCCTTTTCACCGACGCTGCCACTGCTAATGCCTCTCGCCTCTCGTTTGCCAGATGTTTTGTTGAAGTTGACGCTACATCAGATTTCCCTGCTTCCATTTCGGCCCGTCTTGCTGATGGCTCAGTCATCCCGGTAGCGGTGGAGTATGAGCGCATCCCTCCCCTCTGTACGCACTGCCGTTGCTTTGGCCACGACATCAGCCAGTGTGCTGCCCCGTCTCGCCCTACTGCACCTCCTTGTGATGGGGGTACTTGCCCTACTCCCACCACCGATACCATTGCCCTGGCTGATCCCCCTCCTTCAGTTGGTTCGGCTGCTCCTCTCCTGAACCCGCAGAGTGGCCATCTTCTCTCTCCCTCCAGGGAAGGCGCTGGGTCCTCCCTGGCTTCAACCGTTGCTACTGTTGTTGATTTCGATCCTGATAAAGACGATCTTCTTGTCTCGGATGATCAGGTGGAGATAGTCGCCGTTATGGGCGAGCCGTCCTGTACCGCTGTGGGCGACAATGGGGTTGATCTTGTGTCTTCAGCCACCTTGGGTGTTGGTCATTTGTTTGCGGAGGGGTGTGGTGTTGTGGGTGCTGTTATTGGGGTCCCTGCTGTTACCCTGGGTGAGGGGGAGGAGTTTGTCTTGGCAGAGCGATGTGCTGCCACGGGTGATGTTAGCTTGGTCCAAGCTGTTGCCTTGGAAGAGGGGGAGGTTGATATTGGGGACGTTAGTGATTCTGGCATCCCTGATGACTCTGATGATGGTTTGTCGTTGGATGAAGATTTGGATGACGATACTGATGAGGAGCCCGTCATTAATGACCTTAACCGTACTGACGAGCGGGATGATTGGATTGCTGAGGTGGAGCGTCTCAGTGCCCTCCTCCCCAATGTCCCGTTGGCTGTCCAGCGCTGCGCTCGTCGGCCCTACCGACGGAGCCTCCGGATCATGCAGAGTTCACTTCGTTGACGGATGGTGACTTGAGAGTTTTTTTGTCCTGTTTGTGTGATGTCTGGCTTGGTTGGAGGCGTGGTTGGGTGTTGATTGGAGGCCTCGGGCCTAGGTTTTTGGGTGTTGGCCTTGCCACCTCCTTTTTCCCCTAGGCTCGTTTTTCTTCCTCCTTTCTGTGTGTGTTGTAATGCTGGGTCCGTCTTCCTCTATCCTGGTGCTTGGTGACTGCTTTTATGAGCCTCTCCCAAGTCTGTATAGTCTGGCCCGGCTAGTTTCCTTTCTATTCTTAATATACTTACCTTTCAAAAATATATATATATATATATAGTATATAACAAGTTGACTTCATACCTTGGTATGAAAATTCAGTTTGCCTAAATTTAGATTTAAATTAAAACACAAAATTCAAGTGTTTTCTTCAGGAGCAAATAAAAGGCTTTAACATATATTTCTCCTCAAGGATAAGTTTAAAATGCCTTAAGGAATTTTGTGCACTAACCATCAAGTAAATGGCCTTAAGGGAATTTGACACATTTTAAAGTTATATATAACAAGGGATAGGGTGTATATTTATATATATAACTTTCAATGTATATTCATATACACATTAGTACACCCATATACCCCATTTTAAAGAGGAAAATTTGTGTTGAATCTATGGATTTTATATAACTCAAAATAATGGTTTAAATGTGGAATAAAAGGTTCTTATATATATTTCCACTAAAAGAAATCATTTTTGTGATAAATTCAGTTTAGATTCAGATTCAAATTTTTGGCACAATTAATTATATATATTTCGAATAGAGATTAGTTGGATCATCAACTCACCAAAGTGGGTATTCTTATGAAGATTGTTTTTAATTCGAAATCTAACAGGTTAAATACATACTTTTGTATGAAAATTTTGGTTGCCTTAAATTTGATTTTGAATAAAAGTGGACTTGAATATTTCCACTTAAAGTATAAATTCATGTATTAAATTGCGACATAGATTCAAATTTTGCAAAGGTATATATTTTTTCGAGATGACTTCATGCAATCATCATCTCACCAAAGTGTGCTCTGTTGTTTTGCATTATTTCATTTCATAAATATAAAAATAATTTTATGTACCCATGATTTCGTAAGAATGTTAAATCGGTCCAAAGAAAGATTATCGTTCTATATCATTTTATGCGCACATGTGCCAATCGACAAGGTGATGATTAATGAGTTCAATGCATGCAAATTTAATTCGGCCCAAAGAAAGTTTTATTTTTGGCATGTTATTATTGTCATTGTCTTATTGCTACAACAGGATGTCAATGACTAGTCAATAGATTATCCAAAGATAAATGTTGGGCTAGTGGAGGATATCTTGATATGGGAAAATAGCATTAATTTGAATTTGGTGTTGTTTTGTTTAATACTCATATGACCATGTTACAATTGTTTTCTTGTTCTCTTTTCAGCTATTATTCCTGAAAATTTTTCTGTCCACCTCAAATCTATTCCAGTACTTAATGGTTCTAACTTCAAGGCATGGAAGGAAAATCTTTTGATAATACTCGGAGTCATAGATCTTGATCTGGCTTTGAGGACTCATAGTCCCCCGCCACTCACTGATGAGAGTACCTCTGGTGAACAGAGGGTGATGGAAGAGTGGAAGAGATCAAATCGTATGTACCTAATGCTTGTGAAGAATGTCATTCCAGAATATCTCAGGGGCTCTATTTTAGAGAAAATTGCCACAGCTAAATGGTTCCTTATTGAGCTTGAAAAGAGGTTTGTCAAGAATGAAAAGAGTGAGATTAGTACACTCCTGACAAACCTAACTTCAATGAAATATGAAGGTAAAGGAAACATCAGGGAGCACATATTGAAGATGTCTAATATTGCTTCAAGGTTGAAAACACTTGAGCTAGACCTCTCTGAGGCTCTGCTAGTGCATTTTGTTTTGATATCTCTTCCACCATGGTTTAACCAGTTTAAGATGAGCTATAATCTGAAGGATGAGACTTGGTCTCTGGATGCGCTCATCGCATACTGTGTAAAGGAAGAGGAAAGGCTTAAGCAAGAGATGACAGAAAGCACTCACCTGACTTCCACCTTCAGCAAAAGGAAGAAGGATACTGAAGCTGCTGATACAACTTCTCAAAAGAAACAACAAAGGGAACTGAAAAGTTTAGAAGGTAATGGTTGTTTCTTCTGTGGAGCTGAAGGGCATGTAAAGAAGAACTGCACAAATTATCACGCTTGGCGTGCTAAAAAGGGATTGCCTAAGATGCCAAGAGCCAAATGATGGTGAAAGATACATCGATATGGGTAATGGCAAGATGGTTTAAGTAGAAGCAAATTAAATTTAGATTATTTCTTTTAAAGGCTATATTGTGTTTGAATTTTATGAGACTATTATGTACCGTTTTTAACGGAATTTGGATTTCTATTTCCATTTTGAACAAATTCGGTTATTATTGTTCAATTATGAATGGAAAATTTGGTTCTCATGATTCAAAATTAGTTTATTCTAGTTCTTTAAAAGATTATTATAATCTTCATTTATTTAGAAATGTTGCTTCATTTCTAGAATTCCTGCAGTTTAAGTACATGTGTTATAAAGAAAGAGTTAACAATTAAGAATTCAGTTATTTATTGATTGCAGCTTATATCATTACTAAAGTTTCAACAAATAAACTTAAATCACTTGCATGTTTGGAGATGTCCAACTAAGGTAAGGTCTTATAAGCCTAATAAAGAAATTGGACATAATGCTAATGATTTTTTTAGTTTTGTTGAATAATTTAAAAGCTGATATTTTGTATGATTTTACATAATCCTACTATTAAGTTAGTTTACGAATTAGGAAATGCACACCTATTTGAGAATGCTGAGTTTGAAGGGGGAAATTTGGTTAGTGACATTATTCTTGAAGAGGATTATATTTCCACAGGTGTTGTTGGCATTGTTCAGGATAGTGTTCCTGACATTGTTCAAGACACAATAAATTCAAGATAATGTTGAAATTCCTCCAATTCGGGAAATTGTTCATAAGAACAAACTCTAGCACCTCAAGTAACTGATTGCCATTTAGGAAATCCATTAAAGAGATGAAAAGTACATTGTTGAAATATTACATTGTAATTCTCAAGAGCATATGGTTGAAATTAGGATGATGGAAGTTCGACTTACATCAAGTCATAAAAGTTTTACATCGATCTCTAAAATGGATTAATGCATTAATTAAGAAAGTCTTTGAATGACACTTAAAATCTTTTCTCATTGTCATAAGGTTTGAAACCTATTGATTGTAAATAGTTTTTTCTTTTTTATAATCAAAAGGAATTCAAAAGGATATTAAGAAAAGATTTAAAGTGTATCACTCAAAGACTTTATACAGAAAAGAATGCATTGATTGTAAAGTGACTTTCTATGCAGTTTTCATGAAAGACTATGTAAGGTTTATAATGGCATTAGTAGAACATTTCAATATCGTTAATGATATATTAAATTTCATTAAGAGATCACCTCGTTCGGTTTTGAGATGATGTTTAATGATGTTATATATCTTAAGTTCTGTAGGAGCAAGTAATTTCTATAATATCTATGTGGTAATAAATGTTAAGTTCTGTGGGAGACAAATTTAGTCTCAATAATTGCCCTAAGAATAATCTTCAGAAGATTCTCTATATCTCACCAATAGGGAGTCTAAAGTATGCTCAGTTTTATATGCATTTGGTTATTGCATATATTACAGGTGTGTTGGGCAGATTGTTAAGTTCAGGAGTTGACCATTTGACAGCAGCCAACTGGGTCTTACGGTATTTATGGAGAACAAAAGGGTTACATGTTCAAGGATCAGTAGTCAAAAAGGTTTGAGATCATTTTGGTATACTGACTCTGATCATTTATTGGACGCAAAGAATGTATGAAAATCTATTTTATGCGTCATCTACTAGAAGAGATCTAAATGGTCCCTTTTATATAGTCTCTTCTGACATGGCTTTAGATTTTGTATCATATTATGTGACATCCAAAACATGAAATATATTTGCATATTTTGTCACTATGCTGCAAATTAGGGATGGTGTTGAAACACCACACAGTTTATTTAGTTACAATGAAATTTGCAATTTTATATTCCAGCAGCGACAGGAACACGACAAAGTTTAAATATTCAGAGATCAAGTTCCTAGATTGTTGATTAATAATTCGGAGTGTATAATTGCCTAATGAGCACATTGGAACAAACCATGTAATTGCGGATCCGTTGTACTAAGGAAATGTCATCCAAAAGGGTTTTGTGAGCTCGCTACTCATATGGATGTCATTTCATTAAGAACATTCAGTTTTGTGGGAGTTTGTTCTTTTTTGGGTGCTCATATGATAAACAAAATTAAGACTCCAGCTTAAACTTGAGGTTATTTTCTGATCAGAAATAAAGTTTTTTTGGTTCAGTTTGGCTTCGCTCCGATTTTGGTTTGTTTATGATTTCACTAAGGTTAAGGAGGATCAGTTAGAAATAGACATGATAGATCACAATACATGTAATTTCCATGCTACACATCCACTTCATAATCCATGTCATTCTTTTGTATTAGCACGGTGACCACTGATGGGTCGAGCTGTAATTGCTGCGGCGAAGATCTCTTTGATCCCTTGCTAATATAATTGATGGACCGGATTGTTTTTTGACTCATTAAAGAAATAACAGTAAGTTAAGATCTTATTTGGTTGTATGCACAACGAAATATAATTATAAAGTTTAGCATATAGCCCAAGTGGGAGATTGTTGGAGCTTATCCAACTAAGTTGGATCTTAATCAAACAATGGGCTTATATGTGATAAATAATTATATGGTGCTACAGCGTCATATTAAAGCCCAATTTATAAGTGATCTCATTTATTAAGTTAAGTGGGCTTAAATAAGTCATGTAGGTTGTGGGCCTTTATGTGTGGCGACTATTGGGCTTCAATTCGTTGATGGGCCAAATTGGAAACCCTAGGGCTAAGGAGGCTAACCTATATATATATATGAGGTCATGATCCCCGGAGCACACAAACAAGTTAGCCGTCTTTTCTACGCCCCGTCTCTAGGAGAGAAACCGGGAGAAATCGAAAGGATTTCTCCAACGGTGAATTGGTGCTGTTCTGGAAGATCATCCGCTTCGTTATCGTCAGGATCTCTTTCAGGCTATTAGCGATGGACTCAGGTACGCTTCCGCTAATCAGAGAAAGATAATGTTTTAAGATTCAGCATGTGGTATATCTTGATCTGTATTATTTGGCTTGAATACATTAATCTAGATATTTAGTTCTCACATATAAAGCTTGTAGGGTCTAAGGTCTACGGACCCTAACATATAGTATCCTTGGGGAGAGATGAAGATGCTACTTATCAGTAATAAAAAAAGATATAAAAAGAAAATTACGGATAAGCCCAGTATTATCATTCTGTTAGAAGAGGATTGGAGAGGATTAACCATGGCAAATAGCCATGGTACTATATTTATAAAATTCTCATGTTGAGGTGGGAGTCCAAGGGCCTCCCCACTAACTTAGTGGGGAGTAATGGAGAGTGATGAGGGGAGGGAGGCCAAAGGCCTCCCTCAACTCACAACACTCCCCCTCATCTCTCCATTACCTTGGGTTAAGCATATGAATACTTCAGGATTTAGTATGCCAATGGGGTGGATGCTTCTGGATCCAGAGCCACTATGGTTGCCTCGTTAAAACCTTAGCTGTGGAAAACCCAGTGGGAAAAACCAGCAGCTTAAGGGAAAAGAGTACAACTATCGAGGGACTCCCCCTGATATGTACAAGCTTCAGGCTTGCAGATCTCCTATGTATCTATACAATCATCTCCTATTCGTCTATACATCCATCATGTTCTGAAAGAAAATACAATTATCACTCATCTACACAAGTTTCACTCATCTAGCGGCTATTGGAAGGCAGCGTCGCGGCTATTGGAAGGCAGCGTCGCTCTGGAGTGTAATGCTCTTCGAATTTGGTAGATGACTCCACTAAAGTATTCTTTGAATCAGTCTTCAGTGTGTCTGCAAGGTACTGCTAGACCTGGCTGAGCGTTTTCAATACTTGCTTCTTGGATGATGAGCTTCTCAGAAGATGTAGACATTGGATGATGATGTGTATATATTTAGGAGGTGGCCGGCCTATTGTGTTTCAGTCATCGCGATGATCTTTAAACCTGCATATGCAATATATATTCCTTGACCCTTGGAAGTTGCGCAAAAGCAGCTTATCCTTGGTCTAGTGTTGCTCTCCAGGACAACACTGTATCTGGTTAACAACTTTACTGGAGACGTTCTATCAAAGATACGTGCAGTTGGCCAAATAATACACTAGAGCTAGGCTCTTCGGGACCTAGGATGTCCTCCCCCTCTTTCAGCTACTGAAAGGTGTCATAAATAAGTATCCATTTTTAATAGGTTGCAAAAGGACATCATTCTTCATAAACTCCAGGTGTATGAAGAATATGAAAGGGTTCCACCACGAAGGTGTTTAATATGTAAGCCGAGACATCTTTGGCATGATTAATAATAGTTCATCTTCAGGATGATTAATGTCATCTTCAGGATGATAGTTCATCTTCAGGATGATAGTTCATCTTCAGGATGATTAATGTCATCTTCAGGATGATGGTTCATCTCCAGGATGATAGTTCATCTTCAGGATGATTAATGTCATCTTCAGGATGATAGTTCATCTTCAGGCTGATTATTGCCATCTTCAGGATGATTAATGCCATCATCAGGATGATCGTTATACCTAGGTTTTTCATTTCCAAGGTACGCTTTAAAGCTATCTGAAATTTCAATGGTCTCTGCTGGAGATCCTATTAGCTTTAAGTCGACCATATGTAAGGCAAATATAACAAATCCTGTCAACGATCTTTCGAAAAAGATACAAGGGTAGAATATTGCTTAAGATCAACTAATGATCTTTGTAGCCTTTATGGAGACGACGTTTCTACGTTTCTCTTTCATCTCTGGGGGTAGAGTATACCCTTCTGGAAGTTTTATTTAGATCTATATATCTATATTGCCGTATATATATGCAGTCACAACGTCCATGAGCTGCATGTATTGGCTTTTGCAGAGAAGTGTAGGCATAGTAGGAAAATGATCACATTTCCTTGATTTCAATTTCTTTATGAAATTCGAATTATATTCCACAGGTTTTTACACATTCAGGTGTATGGACTACTGGTCCAAAGATTTTGCTTTTCAAGAGTGAGTCCAGCTCTACTCTTATTGCATCGTCCCACTTTGGCCATTCTATGCGTTTACGCTATAGAAAAGTGGGTAGACGTCATCGTCGTATTCAGCGACGTGAATGGCAATAGCGAAAGTAAAACTGTCGTCGACGACTGTGCTATATCTGTCCAGTACCTCTCCAGTACGTACGTAATATAATGATGTTTCTCCTGTTGTTTCCTCTGCAGGGGAAATTAGGAGGGGAGAGGTTGCTGGTCTGAGCTCAGCATCCCGTGGTTGGATCATTTTTATATATCCAGGAATCTTCCTATTATAAGAAAATTTTTATTTTGAACCTGGTCGGCGTCCTCTTTTCAAATGAGGTACAGCCAATTCTGCTGCCGGTGGATTGCATCCATCTTTGGGAATGTCAATCCTAGCTGGCGTGTTGGCAGCAGGGACGTGTGAACGAACAATCTTCTGGTTGTCCGCAATTTTATCCGTCAATTGATGTACTTTAGTCTGAATGTGAAGGATCTTCTGGATCTCAACGTCACACAGAAAAAGTATGCGGATCATAACGAGATGAGGACTTATGTGTCCCATGATATGGTCTCAGAAGCTTCAGGCTTCTTTAGACTGCGTGCCTATTACAATGAGACTTTACTCATCAAATTCACATTTATCAAGACTTGGTGGTAAACCATAAGGAAGCGGCATCAGCAATAAGATATGGCCACAAGCGGGCCGTATCGTGATAAGCGATGCGGAGTGCAGCTTGTTGGTCCCTAAATAGCAACAGGCAACTGGAATCTAACAATGGACTTGAAATCCATTGGAGTCTCTTTACCAGAGAATCTGATAACCCATTCTGAGTATGAACATGCTACAGGATGTTCAATTTCAATGCCAGTTGCTTGGCAGAAGTCTTGAATGATATGAGTAGTGAATTCACCCTCATTATTAGCTTTGAGAAAGCTATGTTGCGAGTGAATATGAAGGCACACAGAAGACCATCTAGTAGATGCATATATCAGTACAGTAATGAAGTACCGAAAATGGTCCATTTGCGGGGTGAATAGGCCCGCAAAAGGTCACCATGTATTCTCTCAATGAAGCCAGGAGACTCTAAACCCACTTTTAGGAGGGAAGGTCTCTCTCTAAGTTTTCCCTAATGGCAAAGGGGGACAAAGAAACTCAACCTTTTGAAGAATCTTCAGGTTCTCCAATGGATTCATTTGATGATGTGTCCATCATCGCTGATCCTAGATGACTAAGTCCATTTTGCCAGAGTTTAAAAACTATGGCAATGAAAGGCACTTCTGGTGCTCAGTCAAGTTGGCTTTCTATAGGATGAATATCTGTAATTATAGGGGCCCGACGAGGGTCCAATGAAATCGTAAGTAGCTGGGCTTCTGGCCATCCTCTTTACGAGTTACATATTGATATTCAATATTTATTATCCACAGTTTTCAAGTTATGTTCGTTTAAACGAAATACCCTTGAAACTTGGAAAATTCCTATATGTTTAAGGGGAGAAGTTTGCATCTTATAGTCTCGTTGTATGTGGGAGCAATATTAATGCTACACCAGTGCAACGAGGCACTGTCCACAATATTAAATACTTCATCTATAAGCAAAACGAAATTTTATTTAAGTCAATGAAAAAGACAAAAAAATTCGTACTTAAGCAAATTAAAGATGAAGCAACATTGAATTTTAAATGCATAGATAAAAGATGAAGCTTAATCGAGCAGGTCGTCGTTCTCGAAGTCTTTTGCAGTGACCATCGTTGGTGGCTGAACAGCCGCCAAGTTTGTTTCAGGCAGAGACTTCTGGCTCGCCTGATATAGTGCCTGGAGGTGGCGAGGAGTGCGGCAGATTCTGGACCAATGGCCAGTCATGCCGCATCTATGGCATTTATCCTCCCAGTTCTTCTTAGGAAGTGACACTTGGTCAGTGTTCTTTTGCTTCCATGTGAAGTTACTCTTTCCTGTATTGTTGTTATTGGACGGGGGTGCTGCTCCTCGTCCATTCTTCATCATAGCTTTTCCTTTGTTATTATTAGCCTTCTTCTTATTTTTCCACTTCTGGGGAGAAACGTGGTGGGCTTCAGGGATAGGTGCAGTGCCAGCTGGACGTAAATTATGAGGGGCTAGCAGTAAATCTTGATTCTGTTCTGCCCTAAGTAGGCATGAGATCAGATCAAAGAATTTCGTGAAGTTGCGTTCACGATACTGCTGCATGAGGATTGTATCTTTCTCGTGAAACGAGGTAAATGTCTTGTCCAACATGCGTTGTTCTGTCACTTCTTCACCGCACAACTTCAGGCGTGAGGTGATATTATGAAGTGCAGAGTTATACTCAACGACGGACTTATAGTCCTGAAGTCTGAGGTTTTCCCACTCATAACTGGCACGCAGTAATATTACATCAATTTGATGTTTATAACATGCCTTCAGCGCTGTCCACAGCTCCATTAGGTCCTCTACCGTTAGTTATTTGGCCTTTAAGGTCCGATCTATATGTCTCCTAATATAGATAATGGCTTTCGCCTTATCCACATCAGAGATGGTGGTAGGAGTTCTGCTAGATGATTGTTCCGCTTCTGGGGCCTTACTAGCAGAAGCATCGGTCGCTGCTGGGACCGATGAAGGAGCCAAAATTGAGCCAAGGAGGGCCATCGAACGCAAGTGGAACTTCAGGTCCACTCGCCAACTCAGGTAATTATTTTCTGCAGCATCAAGAACTTCGAAATCGACGCTTGCCAATTTTACCATTTATCTATGCAATTTAAAATAAGCATGAATTAATTAAAGTGTAAATTCATGCATAAACAATAAAATAAGTAAAATGTGGGGATCAGCCAGATACCCAAATACATACAATGTCCAAAGTCCGAATATACAGTCCATAAATAAAAGAAAAATACAACTTGGAAACCCAGAAGGGTCCCTATATTTTCCAATTTTTGCATCCGTCTTCATTTATCGGTACATCGGTCTTTGGCATTAATACATTTAATCCTCACTTACAAATTCTCTCAAAAAGAAAATAAAATTGCAAGGAATTTAAAAAGGGTATCAAAATGGCCGATCCCAAAAATCACATTTTAGCTTATATTAACAACCACGCAGTTTATAATATGCTACAGGCACAAAATAAGCAACCACATAGTTTATATAACACATGCATATATAATATGGAAAAAGAGACTATAAAATATAATAATCTCTCGGATCACGGGGAGACGTCATACACCGTTAGGTTAGTTGACTAACGGCAGAGCGGTCGCAGGATCCTTAAGATAATTATATTTTGAAAAAAATCCTAATATTCCATAAATTATTAATAATGCAAGAGTGTTATAATTTTAGCAATTTGAAAGACTAGGCGACAGGCCCATAACAAAGAATTAAAATAAATTAATAGTTTGAATGGGGCTGCAGGCCCATAAATATTAATCATTTTAATATATTCTTAATAGTTGGGCTGCAGGCCCATTTGCCAAAATTTAACAAATTAAGTATTGCAATTGAATTAATTTGGCTTCAGGCCCAATAAGTCAAATTAAAATATTTAATATTTGGGCTTCAGGCCCAGTTTCAAAATTCTAATTGACACATTTAAAATTGCAATTGGATTTACTGGGCTTCAGGCCCAATATTGGTAGACAAAAAGTTATAATAAAGCCAAATGGGGCTGCAGGCCCAACATACAGGCTATCTTATTTGTTTCTGTGGGTCGGCGCCGGGGAAGGGCCCCCCGTCTGGGAGGGACGGCACACAGTCCCTGCAACAAAAGAGTCACGGTATCGAACCCCGACAAGTTCAACAAAATTTTATTTTCCTTGATGAATATTTAACGAATAAAGGAATCCTTCAAATAAATGTATTACACTAATGAGACATGTATGTCGTAATAGCCCAGTGGTTGAAAGAAAGTCAAGGGATCTTGGGATCCCAGGGTCAAAACCCGACAGTCTCACAAAGAAGAAATTTTTTGTTTAATTTCAGTATCGGAATGAATTTAAATACATTAATGAGATAGTGTTTACAAAAGCAAAACGTATCTCAGCGGAATGTATTACACTAATGAGACATGTATGTTGTAATAGCCCGGTCACGCCGCGTTTAACATTTTTTTAATTAAACCTTTAAAAAAAAATTTCTGCAGCGAAACAGCACGACGCGAAACAGCGTCTCGCCTAAAAGAAAACGCGAAAAACTGACTTTTGAATCAATGAATTTTCTATGAAATCATTCATTAAAAAATATTCTAAAATATCATAGAATCAAATCCAAACAATCCTAGATCAAGTTTTTGAAGTGAAACATATTTAGTTGGCATGAAAGCGAGTTTGTTGCTAAAAGACGAATCTTTCCTTCTCAATTTATTCCGGCCAACAAACAATACTCAATATCTCAAATTCATTTTTTAATGCACATCGTTATCATTGCTAGTGACTATTTGGATTCAACAAAAGATAAAAACGATTTCAATGGTAAAATAGTAAAAGATTTCACAATGTCAACTACAAACGTAAATTGAAGGAGCATTGTAAGGAGCCGAGGGGTTTTTGTTTTGTTTTGTTTTTTTTATATTAAAGATAATACAATAGCAACAGATTTAAAATGCCTCTAGATGAAGCATTAAAAACATAGCTAAATTAAAAATTTGTTTGTAGCTATCTACGGGATTGATAGATATTACCTCTAGATTAAAAATCTAGGGAAGATCGTAAAGATTAAGATCCGTAGACAGTGCCGCTCCCGATACGCTCCAAAGAGAAATCCCCGCAAAGCTTCGCCGCAACGGATTACCGCAACAACAGATTCCTTCGCGCGTAGGGGTTTGATTTTTGGAAGGGAACGAGAAGAAAAAGCTCAAAATAGAGCGTAGGTGCTGATAACGTGTTAGAAGAGGATTGGAGAGGATTAACCATGGCAAATAGCCATGGTACTATATTTATAAAATTCTCATGTTGAGGTGGGAGTCCAAGGGCCTCCCCACTAACTTAGTGGGGAGTAATGGAGAGTGATGAGGGGAGGGAGGCCAAAGGCCTCCCTCAACTCACAACACATTCACATTTTTTTAGTCGGAAATTTACGTTCACATTTACATAACTTTTGGCTGCTTGTTCATAAGAACGCGTTCAAAGTTCAGAAATGAATGAAGATTATCACTCCCAATTCCAAAAGATAATTCACTCATCATGCTGTGGACTATCACCAGAAAGTAGCTAGCAATCGAATAGAAGAGAACGGAGGAGAAATAGTCATGAATCCAGGCAAGTAATTAATAGAAAAATTAAAATGAAATTAAACCAAGCATATTGGCTCCTTTATTCTTGGAATTAACATCCACAACAACATCCTCATCGCTTCCACCACACAATTCCACAAGCTAACATGAAATTAACAAACAATAAGGGGGAAATTAAACAAAAAGCAACAAAATAATTCATCAATATTCAATAATAATGTTATTATCCCATAAAATCTCTCGTGAGCTTAAATCACCGCAAGTAGTAGGCCAAGAAAGAGAGAGCAGATGCCCCAAGCAGGGATCCAATGGCCGGAGCAATGGTGAAGGATGCACTGGTGGGGGACGGGGCCGGTGCTTCTGCCGCCATGGCAGAGGTGGCCGAAGCGATGGCGATCACAGCGGCGCAGACGAGCTTCTTCATCTCCATCTCCAGTTGCCGTTAAAATTAAGTCGGCGGTCGCAACGTCGGGGAAGCCTGCTTAGGGTTCTTTGGAAATGATGGGATCGAGATGTGTGTAGTCTGCAGGCTTGAGGAGGGAGGATGGAGGAGGGCTAGGGCTTTATAGGGGAATGAGGAGGAAGGGAAAGAGGAAGGATTAGTGTTTGAGTGGTTAATTAAATTGTTAGTTTGTTGTTGTTACTATTATTAAGGGAGATGTTAGGGTTTTTTTTTTTTGGAGGTTTTGAGTGCTTAGTTGTGCTTTTGTTTGGAGGGTTGGTGGTGGCTTCCATGTGTTTGGAGGGGGGGATGTACGTGCTTGCATGTGCATGGTAAGTGGGGTGCTCTTTCTTGGAAGCACAACTGGGTCCCACACTCCAAAGCCTTCTTTTAAATTTTACTTATTTCTATAGAATTATTTATGTTATTAAATGTGATATGCATGAAAACAATACTAAAGAGTAAAAAAATTGGCAATATTTGTATTTATAAAATCTTGGAATTTGCTTTGATGTATGAAATCCGAGTAGATGTTGTATTGATATATGCCTCGCAGTATGTGTTTCTTTTTGTAAATGTGAGATGGTTGAGGGAAGATAATGGATTATTTATGGAAGGTCCAGAAAGAATTTAATCTATAATTGAGAGAAGATAACTCATGATTTTGCTTAATTAAAAAATATTTATGGACACTTATCGAGCTTAGAAATGCAACATGCTAATTTGTATTCTCTTTATAATTAGGTGTCTTTAATTTTTCACAAACTAAAGAGTTAATTCCCATAAGACATACTCTTATTCTGAATTTTTTTTTTAAAAAAAAAGAAGTCGGCATCATCGAGTCCGCTTCTTGTGGACCCCGCATTTTGCTGTTCCTTTGAGTTTGAGGATGCGCACTCAACAAGCGCACGCAACAAGACGCACCCCCACCTCCGCCCCCAGATGGCCGCATAATCTTTAAGGCGGGGAAATGCTTTGGTGGGTCCCACTAGTTTGGGGACACGTGGACCCCGCAACGTGACTCCAACCACCGGGTCGGTAAGTTGTAGGTGTGCCCTTTTCTGGCAAAGCATCAAACGTTCCCCACTTATCAGCCATTAAAATAAGCATATGGCCAGGTGGCAAATATAAATAAACTACAAATAAGGTGACATTAGTATAAACACACGTGCAAGATGCGGTGTACGTGCACGGTGCACAATCGATAAAGGAGTGGGAATAGTGTGTGTATGCGTGAGTATCATCGGGAGGAGGCCGGACCCACGTGCAACCGAAAAACAGAGAGGAGTGTGGGTGTGTGCGGTCATAAGCGAAACTATTGTGCCATGTACAGCTGCCCTAAGAAAATTACTTTTTTTAACATGTATCCCTCCTTCCTCATCTTTCTCCTCTTGGTTTGAACCCACTTCTCAGTTCTAAGGAAATGATATGCTTACATATTTTTTTGCTTCACACACACTTCACACAGTGGAAATTTGCACTAGAGGTGTGGGGGGGGGGGAAGTAATAAAATGTGTGTGAATAGCATCCCCTTTGACCGCTGTCAGTTTTTTTTAGGTAAGGCTATACACAAATTGCTTTGGTTCTCACACACATTCCTTGCACTAGAGGTGTGTGGGGAAAGCAAAAAAATGTGTGCATAACACTTCCATCTTTTAACCGACGACGAAGACGGAGTGTCGGCTATTGCTAAAAAAGTTTAGGGTTTTTTTGTTCCTCTTTAAAAAAATTGGTAAGCCTCACCTTTATGATTCCATTCACCAAATATTTATCGATTTTATTCTTAGTAGCTTCTTGATTTACTCGAATGTTCAATTTTCCCTATGATTTAGACATTTAGATTTTTATTGATCTGCGAATTTCGCGCTTCTTGGTTGATAGTGAGCGTATTCATTTTTAGGTTGAATTTCTCTAATCTCCCATCTATCTCGACTTCTCAAACGACAACGATCAAAAGGTTGTCTGTTAATTCTCGGAATCTCTCGTTGCTTCATCGATGGCAAGGTCTTAAGCAAAGAGGAATGAGTTGCCAACAACATTTACGATCATGTTCCAAGTCTTTTTCACTTTTTTCATTCTTTTTTAAATTTTTTTTGTTTCTGATTGGTTCGATCTTGATTCTTGACCGATCTGATTTTTTTGTGCAAATTAAGTAGATGGCAAGGAAAGAAGGAAGCTCGAGAATAAAATTCTTTTTGATTATGTATCTTAAAAATTTATTCTTTGCAGCATCTTTTTTTGCCCAGTGAAAAAAATATGAAATATATGATTTATGGTGAATGTTTTGGTAAAGCCTGTCAAATCTGTTTTTAAGACAAATTCTGAGGGCTGTAAAGATTGCTAATTTAGGGCATGTTGAAGTCAGAATTTCGAAACAAATGCACTGAGATAAACTTGTAGAAAAACTTATTAACTTTACAACGAGACCAAGAATACAAAATTCCATGAAGTGTGCAAAGACTGAGCTAAGTTTTACTGCACTGTGTCCAGTCTGAATGAAATTTAGACAAGTTGTAAAGATGGAATTTTTACTCCTAATTATTGAATTGAACCTATGTCAAATTGTATGAGATTTTGGGGTAGAACTTCAAGATCTACAAGTATATAATTTTTTTCAGAATTTATTCATCACTAAATTAAGAGATATACTCGTATGAACATGCAATAGAATCTGTCCACAAAAATCAGTCATGATAATTGCATGAAACTAAATTGATTTAACATAAATTAACATAAAAACCCATTAGAGAAGGGATTCCTACCTCAAGATGGATATTTTACAAGCCACGTGCTTCATCTCCATGCCTCCTAGCTTCACGAACATCCTCCTCCAAGCTAGGGTTTCCTTTCTCTTTTTCCTTCTCTTCTTCTTCTCTTCCTTTTTCTCTTCCTCTTCTTCTTCTTCTTCCTTCTTCTTCTTCCTTCTTCTTCTTCTTTTGATGGATTTCGGCCAACATAGAGGGGTGGAGGGGGAGCACGAAATTAGGAGAGGGGGAGGTTGAGAGGGAGGAGAGGGGATAAGGATAAGGGAAGAAAAGAGAAGGGAAGAAAAGAAAAGGAGAGAAAGATGGAGAAAATTCTAGATTAGGGTTTTCCATGGCTTATCCAATAAGCCATGTCATTTATTAAATGACCAAACTACCCCTCACATATCCAAGTATTTACAAGTATGTCATTACTTTATACACACACTTCTTTACTATACATATACACCCTCAGTTGCGCAAATGACTACTTTGCCCTTCACCATTCTAAATATTTACAAGCATGCCACTAACCCAACCCCTTTTCACACTTGCCCCCTACACACCCCACACATACTCTCACATACCTCCCCCCACTTGTACATGGGCACCACACGTGCACAATGTACACACGTATACAAAACGTATGCCTTACCACCCTTGTATCGTATTATGCACGTATCGCTCAAAACAGGGCATGACATCATACCCACCTTAAATCAAAGTCCGTCCTCGGACTTTTTTTGGAGAAAGGATCTTACCAAAGGTCGGATAAGTGTAAGGGTCATACACCACGCAATAAACCAGGAATACACATATTCAATCATAAACACATCACTATATATGCTACAAGATCACATTCAAGTATCTCACTAAATATATTTACACACTTGGACTCAACATACACATATTCGGAACACATACACACTTTTTTAGCTGTATAATCCTATATACATACTCATATCTATACTCCACAACTACATCCATATAGTACTCCACCGCTATGCGAACTATATATACATATATAACAATACAAATATCCCTATAACGATAAAAACTTGCTGACGTGCCCCATTCACACTAGTCCCTTGTAACGCCCCGCTCCCCGGGATACCAGATAAGTACGAATCCGTATTAGGTATTTCCGAAGTGACGGGTGCTACGAAAAGAAATACAATATTTCAAAACATAAGCAGGTCCACTACGCACTGTTGGGATAGTACCTGTAGCATTCCAGATATCACAGAAACACAAAAGAGACAACAATCCAAACACTGATATATATATATATATACACACACACAAACTGTTTATACAACTTCTCCATACAAATCTCATGTACAACATAACAGCTCACATCTCACCAAAGTACAGAACACACACCTCCAGACCTCTCACCCACTCGCACCACTCTCCACTCCAACCAGCTGAACTAAGGGTCTCCAACTCCACAAACCACACCTGAAAAGTATCAACGGGGACACGTCACAGCGTGACCCAGTAGGATGTCCAAACCCAACTCACATGGTGCACAGGGATGCAATGCACTAGGCAATAAGCTGGAAACTAACTCATGGCATATCATGTCAAATTCATATTAAAATGTAAATGGTATCAATAACAAAACACATACATGCGCCAAGAGTAAAGCCTGTAAAACAAGTGAGTACTACAGATAGAGAAGTGAACTGCAATATCAAGAAACTAAAACCTAGCATTACAACATCATCTCAAGTACAATTTCTAATAACAACACCAGATTTTGCACCCATCAAAAGTAACCAAGTCACATCATTCACTTCACAACCACAATGACATGGACTAACTATAGCTATACAAATGCAACATCCTTCTACAACACACCCATACACAATCTCTTTACATCTCACTTACACCATAGATCCTTTTCCATAAACCATTATTAATTATTAATATGTAACCCTGCTAATGCATCCATTGAAAGGCAAACTTAAATAAGGCCCATGGAGTAACTATATGGCAACTTCCACCAAGGGGTGGTGCATGGCATAACATATTACAAATTATGCTTTTGTTATGAAACTTAAGTTTTCAAGAGTTCTTGAAAAACTCCATGTAGTAATTCCTAAGTAGGCTTGCACTTACTAATCGTTATAGGAAAACTAAAATTCTTATTTAAACTTGAATGTTTACAAAAACTCCTTTACTAAGGTTATGGAAAAACACACTTTTCTATTGAAAAGGAACCAAATTGATATGGAAATCAAACTTTGCATAAAGGGAGCTTGCAGGAACTTGTAGGTGATGATAATTAAGGTCCTACACTCTCTAAAGCTTCCAACTTGAAAGTTATCAAAAACCCTCTTACTAACTTTCCATTTAGATTAATTTTACAAGTGGGTTATCATTTAAACATGGAAATTTTGAGAGAGGTAGCAAGTAGACTTTTGTTTCGTATTCCTAACTTAAGTTTCTATTGCTTAGGATATTATAGAAATGCTTACGAAATGCTCGAAATTTTCGGCAGAGTTTCCCTTGTATTTATCAAATTTTTTCAATTACAACATAAGTAATATTAAAAGAGAAAGCTGCCATATCCATTAAAAAATATCATGCTCAAAGAATCATAGGAGAAGTGCCATAAAAGAATAATAGGAATAGCATTCACCAAGATTAAGAACTAGCATAATCGAAGAAGGACAACACAATGAAAATCCAAGATTAACGTAAACATCATGCTCCAAGTTCAATAGGACATCGTTGTGGGTTAAAGATTGGTTGGCAACATGAGCTAATATTCTTACAACATTTAGTTACGATCTTAAGCATGTCTACCTTAGTAGCTTTTAATTTAGGGATGCAACACCTACATATAACCCACATAAAGATCTTTGATGTAGAAATGCAACATTCTACATCTTTGATGTAGCATTAGCAAATCATTAATACAACATGCAAACTCTAGGCCATTTAGTACCTTCTAATTACTTTAAAGCATCCTTTAACAAATTTGGACAAGCTTTAGCAAATCAACATGTAACTCTAGTGAATTTAGTGGGCTAGATGAAAACTTCTCCTAAGTCACAACTTATACAACATGTAACTCCTACAAGCTAATGATGCTTCTAAGTTTGCACATGACTTTAATAAAGATGCCAACTTTAATTAGCAAATCCCTTAAAGACAACACCTTGACACAACTACAACATGGAAATTAAGAAGGATGAGAGCTTGCCTTAGGATCTCAAGTAGAACTACAATTTCTCAACAATTAGCGCTACTAGTAACTTAACGATCCAAATCACTTAGAAAGGAATAGCTTTAGTTAAGGGAGGTGTGAATAATGTTATCTTGGCGTTAAGTTGAGACATTAATAATAACACCAACAATAACACTAATAACAGCAACTACTACGATAACAACAACAACAACAACATAACATCAACAACAACAACATTTTAATTCAAGAGAAGGAAACACAACTTCAACCCAAGTTCGTCTTCTAGCAACCACCAAAACCCCACTTTCCAACACACAATCATTTCACACACATAATGCATACATGGCAACAATCATTCTCATAAAGTAACAATCACACATATATAACCACCAATTGTACATAATGCTCAAGGATGCCATGATGCATATGAATCACAAGCAATGCGATGCAATGCGATGCAATGCAATGCAATGCAATGGGGATCTCATGAATGTGCCGGCGTGCACATGCAAGTGATTCTACTCTGTTATCAACCTGGAGCCACCTAATGGTATCAAGAGGTTGCCCACGGCGACTTCACCCGCCTCCTACCGTGGCAACTTTGTCCATGCCCGTGCACTCCACCTTCGTGTCCTAACAACATCATTTCACCCATTCATTTTTCCACATTTAACCAACAACACACTGTCAATTTTCCATCTCATTTCATTGTTCACATGTTTCACGTTTTATACAAATTAAATTGAATAAATAACTTCCAACAACCCAAAATGAGAGCAATTTCATTTAATCCATGTAATAAGATGAGAACAATTTCATTTAGTCAATATAACCGAAAGAGGGCAATTTCATCTAATTAATGCAACAAAGCTTCCAATTGCATCATGAATCTAAATCATGGCATCATATTGCACAACTCAATTCATTGTAACTTAATTCACGTTTCCATGCCAAGAATTTTAACTAAATAAACTTCCATCATTTAAAAAGAGAGCAATCTCACAAAATTGATGGAACTAATAATCAAGACAATGGTTTCAAACCCCCATGTATATCACAATTTCATAGCCAACTTCACCATTTGATTAATGATTACATCATTCCCATTTCCATGCAAGGAAAATTTAAGAAAAGGGTTCCAACATCTCAATGAGGTCAAATTTTACACAAAGAGAGCAACTACGGCTTCCAACAAAATAAGAGCAATTTTACTTGTTATTGAAACAAAAGATTATAGGATGTCAGGAATCATATCTTAGCATCATATATGTTCAACATATCACATGAATTCAACCTAGAATGGGAGCAATTTCAAAAAGGGGAGTAAAGGTTTCCAACATCAAGAATGAGAGCAATTTTGCAAAATTAGTGAAACAAATCATGTATAAGCATTATAAAACAATTCATGGCATCATATTACTCTATCCTACAATTAAAATCAAGTTCAATGCCTCATGTCAAGGAATTTCTACAACAAACCTAAAAATGCAATCTTTACTCATCAAAAATGAAATGAAATAGACATGGAAGTTGAGATTGGACTCCTACCTCGTCTAATTAGATAAAATCCCCCATGGTTGCAATGAATCCTTCATGAATCCCCTTCTCCAACTCCAAGCCCTAATTTCGAAATTTCCCCCATGATTCCACCTTCAAGCTCAACTCCGTGAATCCCTAAAAATGCCAACTTTGAACTCAAGATGAAAATGGAAGAAACATATGAGTAGGGATTAGAATCCTACCTAATTAGAGAAGCAAAGCCATCTACTAATTCCATGGAACTCCTCCATCTTCATCAAGTTCCCCAAATCCCAAACCCTAGCTTCCGCTTCTCCCTTCCTCCTTCCTCTTTCTAATTCTTTCTCCTCTTTCCTTTTTTGTTTTTGTTGGGAGAATTCGGCAGCACAATGGGGGGGGGGGGGGATTTCGGCTGCCAAAATGGAGAGGGGGGGGGGGGGACGTACGGCTGGGCTTGGGGAGGAAAATGGGAGAGAAAAAAATGAATAAAAATTTAGGGGAAGAATGTAAAAAGAGAGATTTTAATATATTAATGAAATATCTCCCTTAAGTACCCCATATTCACAAGTTTGCCATTCTCAAATCTCTCCTCTCATCTCCCAAATAATTCAGGTCCAACTCTAGCTACCAAAATTAACCAAGGCCTTCACAATAGTAATGATAATATTAATCAACATCACCAGTAATAAAAATACTAATACCAATAATAGTAACAACATCACCAAAAATAACAACCAAACATCAATAATAATAATATCATTCATTAATAACTATCCCAGTATCACCAATTATCATGAACACACCATTTTACTATCCACACTCACCAACTAAAATAGCTAAGTACGCTAATAGATACTAATAGCATGCTAACCATAATATCAATTTACTATCGAACCACACGCATTCACTCATACATCCAAGCTTATCTTAGTCACCTGATAGCCATACATGTAGGAAATTACTATACACACAACAAAATTACTATATGCACACACGCAAACAGTATTTTACACATACGGGCATTACAATCTACCCACCTTAAAAATAAAGTTCGTCCTCGAACTTTCTAACTTAGGACATGGCTGTGGGTGATTAGAGATATATAGGGTCACTCTACCCCATCATATCGGTAAAGCACATTCATATACCAACACTTTTACTAGTTCAAATACACACAAGTATAACATTTCAAACATACCCACATGCACTGCTATCCTGAGACATACAACCACCCATGTCACCGTGTACACATTTAAACATACACACACACATGTTATACATAAAGTCTTACACATCAACATCATTACACCCCGATATCACTATATCTATCCTAACACAGGTGTAAGCGTACCCGCTTATAACCAAACATGCAACCATATACATCTTACATATATACACATATCAAACACACAACTCTAATACACTCAAGGCATGCCTACTCATAACGGAGTGGAACATAAGGATCCATACAAACAACACACCATATCTATGTACATATTTACCACATCATACAAATACAAACATCACGCCATATCTATAGACGGCCTAGAGATCAATCAATTACAGAATCCCACGATACACATTACTCATAGGCTACCATTCGTTAGCACATAAACACATGCACCTATATGTTGGATCATGTGGATGGCAAACAACACTAGAAGGGGGGGTTGAATAGTGTTGTGCAAATAGTAAACTTTTTCGATTGTTAATAAACGTCCTTCTAATGTTGCCTAAGAAACCAAGTAGAGCGATCTACGCTTGTTTCTTAATCAACAAAATAATCTTAAAATACACAGAGAAAATTCACAGCAGGTAGTCGACTCCCTATGAACAGTAGTCGACTCCCAGAGTATTTATACGCACAGATAAGATCGCAAGTGATACAAATATTATATTCACAGCGGATAAAATTGAGTTGATCTTTGCAATAGATAAACAACAATTAGCAAATAATAAAGTAAGAGCAAAGATAAACAAACACATATAAGCAATCGCAGACACAAAGATTTTTATCCTGGTTCCCCACAACTTTTGGGTACGTCCAGTCCCCGACCAATCCGGTACGAGATTTTCCACTATCTACCTTGGCAAATACAAGTACCTAACTCCACTCGTTAGGATTTCCAACGACCTAGTCTTGACCAGGATTTCCAACTGGCAACACCTAGACTTGTCTAGTGTTCCAACAACAACACAATAAAAATTGATATCCAATTCACCACAATAAATTGGTGGAGATTGGGTTTACACCCAAATTCTATAGCCAAACAATGATAGACAAAATTGTGTGTAGTGGCTTGATAGAATGAGATTCTAGATCACACAAAGATACGAATGATTTCTTTGTGATCTAGATCTAATGTTTTTCAAAAATCCTTTAAACAAAAATCAAGAGAAAAGTAATACGGATTTGAAAAACAGTTAGCCAATAAAACAAGAATATGATCTTTAAAAATAATAACAGAATTTTGCAAGATCACAAATAAAATCGAATTGGCTAGAGAAAGAATGAGAGCTTAGAACTTTTAGAGCGTTTGCACGAGAGATTTTGAATTCGATAAGTGTTGTATTTTTCTCAATGAAAACGGTCCTCTATTTATAGGACAAAACTAAGAATTTGAATTTCAAAAATACTTTGACTTTTGTCCCAAAAATTATGGAGAAAATCGCTCAACAATATTTCAAAATTCAAGTCAAAAACGTCAAACTTTGACAGCTGGTAGTCGACTCCCTAGGAGTGGTAGTCGACTCCCAGTGTGTTTTAGGAAATCTTGATTCTCAGCTGGTAGTCGACTCCCTACCTTTGGTAGTCGACTCCCAGAGGAGTTTTTCCTGCGTCACAGCTAGTCAGACAGGTAGCTAACTCCAGGGTGTGTGGAGTTTCACTACGGAATTTATAAGATGACTAGAGAAAGCTCTCAAAAACATTTTTGAAGATTATTTAAAAGATATAAAAAAATTTCAAATTGTTTTGTGTGTGTGTGTTTGTCTATTTGATTTGGCTTTAACAATACCCTAAAAGACAAAACACACTCACTATAGACTTAGGACACGTCTTCGAAAGCTTGATCCGTTTGATGAAGTAGATGTGAGCTTCACTTGAGCTTCTTGTTCTATTTGAGCTTTGAACTTCATTATTCGATCTTAGCCACGTTCGTCCTAGTCTTTGAGCGTAGATTGCGCTTCTTTGAGTATGAGTAAAGCTTCGCATATCCTGCACACTTAATTGTAGTATAGTTAATATACTAAGTTTCATTTGGTGTGCTCATCATCAAAATCACTTGGGGTGGAATTCAATTTCCATCACTATATACCCAAACATACAATCATGTATGTCCCTTAATATCCATCTAACATTCACAGGTATATCGGCACACAAGATTCACCATATCAACACCAATACACGTAGATAATCATATAAAACTATATTCATCCATATTCAGGTGTAAGCATACCAGCTTACAGCCATACATGTATCAACTCAAAACACTAATACTCTTAAGACATATCCACACATACATGGCTGGAACCCAAGGATCCACTCATGCATCTGCACACTCTACATGTGCACATCACATACAGTATATAGCCACCACGCAATACATCTATTCACTACCTGCACCCCAATCAAATATATTAACTTAAGTTCACACACTACTCATAAGTCAACCATGTATTAACACATATACTTCAAATACAATCACCGAGCCACATAAGCGCTCGCACATACATCATATTCATATGCACATGAGTATATCATCTCATTATACTCGACAAGCCATATTCAATGCTCATAGAACTATATATGCACATGCATACATATCTACACACATAAATATGCACATACATTCATAAAGAATCAATTCTTAAATGTCAAACCTCAGGGTGCATGCCTCAAGTTTCTGCTATCTGGTCCCATCCTAAGGCTAGACTCTACCCACCTTAGGTCTAAACTATGATCGCGCCCCGGATACACGTCCCGAGGCGACGGTTGTAGTTTTACCGCAAGCGCACGGTATGGTGGCGAGCGGGTATCGAACACAGGGAGGACGAATGACCGTGCTTGCTCCTGATCAACCTGGCTATTTAGGAACAGAGATAATTGCCTTGGGCGATCCTGTCACAATCGTCAGACAAATTTGCGAAATATCAAATCAAATAAAGAACGTCTAGGGAAAGGGGAATCCCCACTACTCACCGTATTTCATAAATGTGGTTCGCCGGTATCGAAATCGCTAGAATGAGAATTTGGATGAACTAGTTGCAACTAAATGTGGAACCAAGCTCACGCTCTCGCGCTGTTGCCGGTCGATAGCTATCCTAGGTTTGGGTCCAATCTCTTGCAAACCCTAGCCTAGGGAAGCTAGCATTAGGATCAACATCATCGTCCAATTGCGCACCGAGCCCAATCTCTTGCAAACTCGGTCCACAATCTAAATTAGGATAGTTCCTACCCGTCCAATCTCTTGCAAACGGGTATCGGCACGGAATTGCAACCGGAGGTCCTAGTATCGGTCCAATCTCTTGCAAACCGATACTTCGAAAATCCGACTCCAACCCAATTCGGATTTCTAGGGCTTCCTATCAAATTGGGATCCAATCTCTTGCAAATCCCAATTGATATGAATACCTAGCTATCCGTAGTAATTCGATCCCAATCTAATCCCTAATAACAATCCTAGCTCAATTTCTACCAATTCAACACAAATAGGAAATAGGGTTTGTAGGGTTCATCCCCACGCCCCGAGACGTGGAGACTACTCACAAATCATAGCAATAACACAAAAATAATCAATGAAATAGGCAATGGAATTCATCACAACAATGATATAAACAATAAAAATAGAGTTTTTGGGGAAGAGAAATGCAAACCAATGTAGATCTTCAATTAATCCAACAAAAATCCAAGTTTTTCTCTTCTCCAATCACAATTAATAAAGCTAAAAAGTAGACTCAAAAAGCTGCAAAAAATCTGAGAGATAGCCCCCAAAACTAGGGTAAAACAGAGCTTAAATAGCCCCAAAAATCGTCTAAAAATCCTGACCAAAACGCCCCTGCACAGCCTGTTTTCCGCAAATTTCGCTACAGGCAGCGCATCGCACTCGGCCGAGTGACAAAAGTCGCTCGGCCGAGTGAAAACCCTGTCATTTTCCAGTAAGTCGTGGGCTTCAGGGGTCTTCAGTTCGGGGGCGGCTCGGCCGAGTGAGTTGTCGTCACTCGGCCGATGGCTTCACTTCACTCGGGCGGACGGGATTTACCACTCGGCCGAGTGGGTCTTCTGAAGCTCAGGTGGCCGAAAAACAGAAACTTCGACATTTTGAAGGGGCTTCGTCTGGGCGCCACTCGGGCGGACGTGGTATCGTCACTCGGCCGATGTGGTCTCCGTCGCTCGGCCGAGTACACATGGAAATCGTGTCTGAACGGGTCGGCCGAGCAGTGTCTCGCTGGTCGGCCGAGTGGCTCCTCCACTCGGCCGAGTGGGACACAAAAAATGCCCAATCTGATTGTTTTGGCCTCCTCGTCGCTCCTGCGACGTCCATTCTTCTTCCGCTCCTCTCCAATCAGCAAAATACCCCTCGGGGAGGTCGTCGGTGGCCGTCTAGATTACACGCATCTCGAGATCACTCCTAATCGCGCCAAATCACCTGAAATGCGACAAAAACAACAAATCGTGAAAAGCATCGCAATATCGTCGATATATCGTGAAAAACATGATTTGGGCGATCAAAATGGCATGCAAACATGCGGGAAAAGGGTGTAAAATAAGGAGTGATCAAAATCCCCCAAGCTTGCCTCTTACTCGTCCTCGAGGAAGATAAGTAAAAGGCGAACCCGGTGGATTCGGAAAAAGAAAACGGCGAAAAAAAACGAGAAAAAAAAGAAAAACGAAGAAGAATGAAAACGAAATGAAAATAAAGAAAGAAAGAAGCGAAGAGGAAGGATGCTAGATCATTTTCTCAGGACGTGGGTTTCACTTACTCTTATAGCATGCACCGAATGAGAAATACATGTCAAAGAATCTTATTTTGATATCATAGTATAATAGTGCAAATAGAAATAGAAATCCCACGAACAACGATATAATCATGAAAAACGGAATGATTTTAAAATCAACATCGTCTGAATCATTTAAAGCGGTATACAAATCACAGACCACACACTTTTCAATTGAACGCTTTCTATCTGGAGTATAAGAGTATCACACTATAGAATAGAGAGAATGGAAAAGTTTGGATTTCATGAAATGAACGCTAGGCTTAGATTTCTGGATTTCGCGAAGCTAGAAACAATCTCACCGAGTATAGAATATTACTTAGCCTAGGTTGTCGTGCAATGTCAAGTAGTCACTCTCTCACACATCAATGGATCCCCTCCCCCAAGCTTATCTATAAGCGTGGTGGCATAAAAAAAATATTTAAATCCCCATTTTTCATACATATAGCTCCAAAAAGCAAAGAAGAGAAAGAAGAGAGAAAGTGGGATGGGATATTTTATTGAGGATTTTTCCTCCATTTCTTTTCTCTTTTTTTTTCTTTTTTTTTTCTTTGCAATAAGCAATATATACACAATGATCCCAACTCAGAGAGAGGTAATGATATACAAGAATGTTTTTCTCTCTTTTATTCTTCTCTCTTTTTTTTAGAATAAGAAACTTGGAGCTAGGAATTAATAGTGGGGGAAACGCCATAAAAATAGAATCACTAAGGGGGGGATTCACCAATGATTTTAAAAGTAGAGAAATGATGTTCAAGATTTGTGGAGAAAGAAATAAATGTAACTCTCAGTTCACTCTATAAGACATGCACGACAACTTCAGCAGGGTAATCTAATCTACTCAGTTTCGATCACAAAAAAGCTAACTAATCCAGATATATCATAGCTAACATCATTCAATCATCCTGAAGTGAAGTGTACAATTCATGCATATAGAAGTGATATAGGGAAAGAAATCAGTACTCCAGATATAGGCATTCAATGCGTGAATCTTGGTGTGTTTTCTGTGATAGCATACATATAAATATTCAGGCTCAGCTAATAATAAAACTTCATCCATTTTCATGTGGAAAAAGTGTGGGTTACTATTTCTAAATGCAAAGCAAGTCATAGCATATGATATCAGAAATAAAACCTAAGACATGACAAATATAGCATGCATATAGAATAAGCTAACTCCACGTAGACATCATCACAGAAAATTCATCTCTAGCATGAGATGAAAAAGGAAAGAAGTAAAGATAAAAGGAAAATAGAACTATGCAATGCGGCACACAGGAAAATAAGAAAAACGTGATGCATGGCAAGATAAAGGAAAAATAATGAAAAATAGGTGCAAAAGTGAAAAACGGTGTGAAAAACTGAAAATAAAGGTGGCTAAACGAAAAAGAAAGTGAGGACTCACTCCCCCAAGCTAAACGGCACAGTGTCCTCAATGTGCAAAGTGTGGCACACAGAGAGACAAGTAATGAGAGGTGCAAGTGAGGATGCATGCATGATGGAAAGAAAAAAGATAATAAAAGGAAAAATAAAGAAGTGAAAATATGATGCGGATATGATGCATGCACAGATATGAGTGATACGAGGATATATGTGTCACCGAAAAGCTCTCCCTCTCTCCCAAAAAAGATATATAGAGATACGGCAAAATGAGAAACCCAAAATAAGTGAGGGGAGGGGGGGTGGACAAAAAGACATCAGGACCCAGCAGAAACGGGCAGCACAACGGCAAAAGGAATCGATGGCATCAAGGGTGCCTAGGAAGGTGGTGCTGCGCCGTCTCCATCCTGAGGCGGAGGTGGTGGTGGTGGTGGTGTGGGCTGCTAAGCTGGGGTGAGGGTGTAAGTGGAAGCAGGTCTAGTGTGTGTGGAAGTGTGTGTGGGAACCTGCTGGGTGGGTGGGGGTACGCGTGGGAGACGCTCCAGAACCTGTGTAAGGCAGTAGTGGATCTGGGGGATCAGCTCGAAGCGTCCAGCCATCGTAGAGACGGTGGAGGACAGGGTCCTAAGGTCTCCTCTAAGACCACTCACCGCCAACTCAAGAGCACGTATGCTCTGCAGTACAGTGTCGGGCGGGGGTGGTGCAGAGGGACGCACCGGTCTAGGCTGCGCAGGGCGAGGCTGGCGTACGCGAGTGGAGTATGTAACGGGCTCAGCAGGGAAGGGGACAAAAGGTGCCGCGCCAGCAAATGTGGGCCTGGCCTCAGTGTGAGGCCGGGACGCCGGCTGGTGAGAAGTGGAGGCAGCGACAGCAAAAGAAGCGTGCAAAGGTGGCAACGAGGTGGCAAGAGAGGTCAGTGGCCCAGAAGTGTGGACAGACGCCACGACGCTCTCGGAGAATACGGCGGCTGTGGAGACAGAGGAATCTCCCGCTGGGGTGGAAGTGTGTGGACCAAAAGGCGCAATCCCAGCAGAGATCATGCTAGCCATGGTCTCCACGACCGCGGCAAACGAGGGCTCTCCACTCTCGACAAAGGTCGGTGGGCGCTCGGGGAGTGCTGAGGAAAGAGGCTCCACGGACAAAGGGCCGGAGGCGGAAGTGGGAGTGGTGGTGACAGCCTCGGAAGTGGTGACAGTGGTGGAAGTGGGCTCAGCAAAAGTACTCTCGACACTGGCAGAGGTGGGGACAGAAGTGTCAGGAGCAGCAGAAACGTCAGGAACAGGCTGAGGGGCCACAGGGTCGACAGGGTCGGCAGCAGGCTCGGCAGGGTGTGCAGCAGGGTCTGCGGGGGCAGCCTGGGCAGCGTGGGCCTGCTCGGCCTCCTCGGCCTCGAGCACGTAGGCGGCGGGGATGAGGACATCCATCGCCGGAATCCAGTCAACGTGGGCTGGTGCAATCAGAGTCCGAGCAGGGCTCGGGAGAATCATGTAATCGGCCCCATAGGGGCCGTGCAACCAGACCCAGTGACGCTCACCATGCGGACGAAGCATTTTCATCCGGGCCATAACGTCTATCGACAGAGAAGTGGGGCCCGATACTCGCCGCAGGTCGTCGGGTAGGTCCTCGCCGGTCATCATGGTAAGCAAGGTGATCAGACCGCCGCAGCATATCGGTGAGCGAGCGCCCACCGACACAATGATACGGTCTAGAAACCAAGCCGCAATGTCGATCACGACGGCGGGGACAAGCTCGTGTCCATCCCTAGATAGAGCTCTGGGACGTGTCATCGCATAGAGCATGTAGAGCTCTGGCGTAGACATCGTGCCCGGCTCATATCTGGCCAGAAAGGTGGTCGCCATAAGGCGCTGGGCAATACGTAGGCAGGGGTGGACAATGGCCGAGGCCTTGGCCCTACTAGGGTCAAAGGCGGCGTGGTGGCCTGTAATCCGGGCCCAGAAGGCGCCGGCGTCGAAAGAAGGTGGGGGGATGTGGGTAGGGCCGTAGCCGCGATCGGCACCGGGGACGGCGGGCCATGAGAAAAATGCTCTCATCATATCGAGAGTGACCTGGCACTCTCGATCCATGAACCAGAATGAGCATCCCTCATCGGTCCGGGCGATCGAACTCAAAACCTCAAGTGTCGGGCGGGTAAAAGTATCCGCCGACACCTGAAGGAAGTCGCGCCAACCCACGTTGTCGTACAACGTGAGTATCCCCTCAAGTACCCCCAGGCGTCCTAGGTCAGCGAGGTGTGCAAACCTGGAGGGTACGATCGAGCGCTGGGAGATACGGTCGAAGACGGCGTGGTGTGCATCGTCTCGGAACGTAATCCCGAGCGGCCCGACCAGTGGAGCCGGTGGTGGTGGCTGTGGATCGGCAGGGAGAGGCTGTGCGGGCTGTGGTGTGCTGCAGGCTGTGCGGGGTGTGCGGAGCCTGCAGGCTGTGCGGGGTGTGTGGGAGAAGGTGGAGGAGAGTCCTCCACTAAGTGGGAGGGGCCGGGCTCGTCCGACCGCTTCCGCTTGGCGGAAGCTCTCGTCGACCGCGGCCGTGTCCGGGGCGGCATATCGGCCCCGAGCGCGCGCCGAAAAGTGAAAAGTGCGGCGTGTGCACAAAGAGTGAAAAGAGTATACCCAAACACGCCGCGAGTGCTAAGCAGTGGAAGTGTGCGAAGTCCGCGCCTCCACGAAATCCAAAACAGCCCGTAGAAGCTCCCCTGAGCTCCCCTAAGCTCCAAAAAGCAACCTGCGCATGGAAAAGCGATATCAGCGAGTAATAATCAAAATGTATGGAGCAATAGGGGTATAACGGATAGATATGGGAATTGATTCGGGTTAGGGGTTCGATTAATACACGGATCCTCAAAAACTACGCAAAAAGAGAAGAAAATGATGAGAACGAGCGAACCGGAGGTGATCGGAGACAAGGCCGCCGGCGGCGACTCGGGCGAGGCGTCGGCGGACTCGGCCGGCGGTGGCGGGGCGAGCGGCGGCGGGGCAGCGGCGGTCGGGCGAGTGAGGGTCGAGCGAGGGGGAATCGGGCGTGGGAGCTGAAGGGGCGCGGGCGAGAATTTGGGGGTTTTCGTTTTCGAATTCCGCGCCCCCCTTCAGCTTATATATAGAAAAGTTACGACTCGGCCGAGTGACGTGGTCACTCGGCCGAGCGAGGCAAATAAAAATTTCTCCCCGATATCGCTTCGGCCGAGTGGCTTTGCCAGACTCGGCCGAGTGGAGTAAGTCCATTCGGCCGAGTGACTCAAGCTACTCGGCAGGACTCGTCCTAGGAGGGTATCCGTTTTACTCGGCCGAGTGAATATATATACTCGGCCGAGTAGCAGTTATAATGAAATGAGGAAAATAGACAGAGAGTTGGGTACAGCAGACTTCCCTCGTTCGTGAGCGGCTCGGCCGGACGAACTTCTGGACTCGGCCGAGTGACTAGTATACTCGGCCGAGTGAGCCTTGTATTCTGCTGTTTGTCTTCGTTTGGGCTCTAAACTCCGTCTTTCTTTCTCCAGTCGATTTCATGCTCCTCCTAAGCGTCGAACGCCTTCTTGGGGCGCTCCTCATCGTCTCGTTCATCCTCCTCATGATGATCTACCTATCTTCTCTCCTGTCAAGAAAAATAGGACCCGTTATCACAAAATTTTTGGTCGGATGACTCAAAACACTAAAAGTCTAAAAAACGAGAATAAAGAAAAAGTAAAAATGAAGCAAAAACCGTCGGGTTGCCTCCCGACAAGCGCTCGTTTTAGGTCGTGAGCTCGACCCCCTATAATTTTCAATCAATGCGGGATGTTTGGTGCATATGAGATGCACCCGTCAAACTTGCCGGGGAGCGCGCTTGGATTCGAACGTGGCGGCGTAGCGTTCTCCCGCGGTGGTCTCCTATCTCGAATAGTATTGGGGGGAGGCTCCCCCAAGCTAGCATTTGCCCAGGTCAACGGCTTAACCGGCGATGCCGATTTCCGTGCCGGCGGAGCTTTCTTTGGAGACTTTAATTTCGAGAGCTTGCAGAGCTCTCGAATCCTCGCGACATCAGCGTCGCCTTCATCTTCATCAGCGGAGAAGTCGGGGGAATCGTCTTCAATCTTTTCATCTTGGCCTAAATCCGGGCCTTCATCAAATTCTTCATCAAAAATGGCACCAATTGAGTGAGGAATCGCCTCCTCTATCACCTCATCAAGGAGGTCCATGTAGTCGAGTTCCTCGTGATAAGGCATATGCTTCATAGCCTTAGGAATGTGGAGCTCCACCTCAATGTTTCCGACGTTCAAGGTTAAGGTACCTTCGCGCACGTCGACGATGACTCCGGCGGTGGCGAGGAATGGGCGTCCAAGTATCAATGAGGTGTCTCCCTCCTCCTTAACGTCCATGATGACGAAGTCACATGGCAAGCATATTCCACCCGGGACTTGAAGTGGGATGTCTTCGGCAATCCCCACCGGCCTTGTTATCCGTCCATCGGCTAATTGGATGCGCATGTCGGTGGGTTTCAACTTTGTCCCGGTGTTAAGCTTTAAGAACATGGAGAGGGGCATGAGACTCACACTAGCCCCAAGATCGACCAACGTCTTTTGAAGAGGCACGCCGCCCAAGGTGCAAGGAATCCGAAAACTCCCCGGATCTTTGAATTTTGCCGGCTCCTTCTCTCTCTTGGTGAACCAAGAGCCCTTCTCGGCTAGCATGATCTTCTCCTTCCTTTTCCTCCCCGAGATCAAGTCCTTCAAAAATTTAGCGTACGTGGGGATCTCGACGATGGCGTCAAGGAAGGGGATGTTAAGGCTAACTCCTCTTAGGTACTCGAGAAATTTGGCTAGCCTCTTTTCCATTTTCGCTCTAGCGAGCCTTTGGGGGAAAGGGACCGGTGGCATGAAGCGCCTCTCCTTAATTAATTGCTCCGCCCTAGATTTCTCCTTGTCTTGTGGCTCCTTCTCCTTTTCAACCTCGACTATCGGCTCAACCGGCTCCAAGCTTTCCTCCACGGCCTCCTCAATAGGAATCATGGCGGGGGTGGTGTCCTTCCCGCCTCTAGTAGTGACGGCAACCACGACATTGATGTGGCCCGTGTTGCCCCGTGGGTTTTGCTCCGGTTGCGCCGGCAATCTTTGAGTGTTCCGATTGAGCAACGCCAATTGCTCCGATATTTGAGCCACTACGGTGTTAAGGGAGTCTTGCCCCGCCTTCAAAGTAGCATTCACCTTATTTTGCTCAACCATGAACGCCTCCACTCTAGTTTCGAAGTCGGATCGTTGTGGAGCTTGTGGAGGGTTTTGATTTTGATTCCTCCACCCTTGGTTGTATCCGGGAGGCCTATATGGTGGAACTTGTTGCTTCGGTTGAAAGTTTTGTGGTGGAGGCCCCCTCGGCGGATAGTATTGTTGTTGGGGTGGTGGTGGTCGAGCTTGTTGAGGTGGTGGTGGTGGCGGGTTCAAAGCTCCTTCATTGTTGGCGTAGGAGAATCCCGGATGATTTCTTGCGGTCGGATTGGACCAATAGCCTTGGTTCCCCGCAACATACTGTATTTGCTCCATGGATCCTTCTCCTTGCTCTCCTCCCGAGTACATGACTTGAGATTGGTCTTGCCAATCACACATTTGGTTGGTCGGCGCGGAGGTGGAAGGTGCTCCCTGGGGCTCCGTGATGAACTTCTCCAATCTCTCCACCACCTTGTGGAGAGAATCAAATTTGCTCGTGAGCTCCGCTACGGCCTTTGCCTCGTAGATGCTAGTTGGCTTTAAGGAGGACGTGGAGTGTCCTCGCTCATCTCCCCATTGTTGATTATTTGAGGCCATCTCCTCAATTAGGGCCGTAGCTTCCTCGGGAGTCTTTGACAAGATTGCACCATTCGCCGCGGCATCAATAATTTGTTTGGTCCCCGGTTGGAGACCGTTGTAGAAGCTATGAACTAGCTCCCAGTCCTCTATACTGTGGTGCGGGCATTGGTGCTGCAAATCCTTAAATCGCTCCCAAGCTTCATAGAGCGTCTCCTGTGGTCCTTGCTTGAAGGACATGAGAGCGCTCCGGATCTTCACCGTCTTGGATGGCGGATAAAATTTGTCAATAAATGCGCTCGCCAACTCGTCCCAAGTAGTGAAGACTCCGTCAGCCTGCGTCCTCAACCAATAGAGTGCCTTGTCCTTAAGCGTGAAGGGGAAGAGACGCAGTCTGATAGCATCATTGGAGACCCCCGGCATCTGGAACGTGGCGCACTTTGACAAGAACAGTTGGATGTGGTAGTGGGGGTTCTCATGTGCGTTCCCATGAAATGGGTCTTGTTGCATCAAAACCACCAATCCAGTCTTTAGCTCGAAGTTCTTGTCAGCCGCCAACCCCGGCATGGCAATGGATGAGGTGGTAGAAGAAGTCTTAGGCCGAAGCCTATCGCGAATAGAGATTATCCTCGCCATCCTTGCCGCCAATTCTTCAGGAGTTTCCGGGTTGGTCATATATCGCCCTTCCGGATCTTGTCTCTTTTCCGCTCTAAGTCTCCGCGCGGTACGTTCGATCTCGGGATCAAATAGTAAGTCTTCCGGGTCCGCCGTAGATCTCGTGTTCATGCACAGAGGAAACAGAGTTTCAAAGAAATGATTAGTACCGTGGAAGGGTTAGACAAGAAATAAGAAATAGAAATAATGAAAATAAAAAAAAAGGGAAAAAGAATAGCTAGGGTGAAAATGAATCAAACGCAATCGCCTCCCCGGCAACGGCGCCAAAAACTTGATCGCGCCCCGGATACACGTCCCGAGGCGACGGTTGTAGTTTTACCGCAAGCGCACGGTATGGTGGCGAGCGGGTATCGAACACAGGGAGGACGAATGACCGTGCTTGCTCCTGATCAACCTGGCTATTTAGGAACAGAGATAATTGCCTTGGGCGATCCTGTCACAATCGTCAGACAAATTTGCGAAATATCAAATCAAATAAAGAACGTCTAGGGAAAGGGGAATCCCCACTACTCACCGTATTTCATAAATGTGGTTCGCCGGTATCGAAATCGCTAGAATGAGAATTTGGATGAACTAGTTGCAACTAAATGTGGAACCAAGCTCACGCTCTCGCGCTGTTGCCGGTCGATAGCTATCCTAGGTTTGGGTCCAATCTCTTGCAAACCCTAGCCTAGGGAAGCTAGCATTAGGATCAACATCATCGTCCAATTGCGCACCGAGCCCAATCTCTTGCAAACTCGGTCCACAATCTAAATTAGGATAGTTCCTACCCGTCCAATCTCTTGCAAACGGGTATCGGCACGGAATTGCAACCGGAGGTCCTAGTATCGGTCCAATCTCTTGCAAACCGATACTTCGAAAATCCGACTCCAACCCAATTCGGATTTCTAGGGCTTCCTATCAAATTGGGATCCAATCTCTTGCAAATCCCAATTGATATGAATACCTAGCTATCCGTAGTAATTCGATCCCAATCTAATCCCTAATAACAATCCTAGCTCAATTTCTACCAATTCAACACAAATAGGAAATAGGGCTTGTAGGGTTCATCCCCACGCCCCGAGACGTGGAGACTACTCACAAATCATAGCAATAGCACAAAAATAATCAATGAAATAGGCAATGGAATTCATCACAACAATGATATAAACAATAAAAATAGAGTTTTTGGGGAAGAGAAATGCAAACCAATGTAGATCTTCAATTAATCCAACAAAAATCCAAGTTTTTCTCTTCTCCAATCACAATTAATAAAGCTAAAAAGTAGACTCAAAAAGCTGCAAAAAATCTGAGAGATAGCCCCCAAAACTAGGGTAAAACAGAGCTTAAATAGCCCCAAAAATCGTCTAAAAATCCTGACCAAAACGCCCCTGCACAGCCTGTTTTCCGCAAATTTCGCTACAGGCAGCGCATCGCACTCGGCCGAGTGACAAAAGTCGCTCGGCCGAGTGAAAACCCTGTCATTTTCCAGTAAGTCGTGGGCTTCAGGGGTCTTCAGTTCGGGGGCGGCTCGGCCGAGTGAGTTGTCGTCACTCGGCCGATGGCTTCACTTCACTCGGGCGGACGGGATTTACCACTCGGCCGAGTGGGTCTTCTGAAGCTCAGGTGGCCGAAAAACAGAAACTTCGACATTTTGAAGGGGCTTCGTCTGGGCGCCACTCGGGCGGACGTGGTATCGTCACTCGGCCGATGTGGTCTCCGTCGCTCGGCCGAGTACACATGGAAATCGTGTCTGAACGGGTCAGCCGAGCAGTGTCTCGCTGGTCGGCCGAGTGGCTCCTCCACTCGGCCGAGTGGGACACAAAAAATGCCCAATCTGATTGTTTTGGCCTCCTCGTCGCTCCTGCGACGTCCATTCTTCTTCCGCTCCTCTCCAATCAGCAAAATACCCCTCGGGGAGGTCGTCGGTGGCCGTCTAGATTACACGCATCTCGAGATCACTCCTAATCGCGCCAAATCACCTGAAATGCGACAAAAACAACAAATCGTGAAAAGCATCGCAATATCGTCGATATATCGTGAAAAACATGATTTGGGCGATCAAAATGGCATGCAAACATGCGGGAAAAGGGTGTAAAATAAGGAGTGATCAAACTACCCTCAGAACACTACACGCACTACCCTTACACAGCCGCAGTGCGGTGACCTGCATGGGCCACCAAATTTTAACGCCCTGCTCCCTGGGATACCCGATAAGTATGAATCCGAATCAGGTATTCCCGAAGTGGCAGGTGCTACGAAAAGAAATACAATATTTCAAACCTTAAGCAGGTCCACTGCGCACTGCTGGGATAGTACCTGTAGCATTCCAGATATCACATAAACACAAAAGAGACAACAATCCAAACACTGATATATATATATATACACACACACAAACTGTTTATACAACTTCTCCATACAAATCTCACATACAACATAACCGCTCACATCTCACCAAAGTACAGAACACACACCTCCACACCTCTCACCCACTCGCACAACTCTCAACTCCAGCCTGCTGAACTAAGGGCCACCAACTCCACGAATCACACCTGAAAAGTATCAACGGGGACACGTCACAGAGTGACCAGTAGGATGTCAAAACCCAATTCATATGGTGCACAAGGATGCAATGCACTAAGCAATAAGCTGGGAACTAACGCATGGCATATCATGATAAATTCTTATTAAAATGTAAATGGTATCAATAACAAAACACATACCTGCGGCAAGAGGAAAGCCTGTAAAACAAGTGAGTACTACAGATAGAGAAGTGAACTGCAATATCAAGAAACTGAAACCTAGCATTATAACATCATCCCAAGTACAATTTCTAATAACAATACCAGATATTGCACCCATCAAAAGTAACCAATTCACATCATTCATTTCACAACCATAATGACACGGAGTAACTATAGTTATACAAATGCAACATCCTTCTACAACACACCCATACACAATCTCTTTACATCTCACTTACACCGTAGATCCTTTTCCATAAACCATTTTTAATCATTAATATGTAACCCTGCTAATGCATCCATTGAAAGGCAAACTTAAATAAGGCCCATGGAGTAACTACATGGCAACTTCCACCAAGGGGTAATGCATGGCATAACATATTACAAATTATGGGGTTGTTATGAAACTTAAGTTTTCAAGAGTTCTTGAAAAACTCCATGTAGTAATTCCTAAGTAGGCTTGCACTTACTAATCGTTATAGGAAAACTAAAATTCTTATTTAAATTTGAATGTTAACAAAAACTCCTTTAATAAGGTTATGGAAAAACACACTTTTCTATTGAAAAGGAACCAAATTAATATGGAAATCAAAGTTTGCATAAAGGGAGCTTGTAGGAACTTGTAGGTGATGATAATTAAGGTCCTACACTCTCTAAAGCTTCCAACTTGAAAGTTATCAAAAACCCTCTTACTAACGTTCCATTTAGATTAATTTTACAAGTGGGTTTTCATTTAAACATGGAAATTATGAGAGAGTTAGCAAGTAGGCTTTTGTGTCGTATTCCTAACTTAAGTTTCTATTGCTTAGGAAATTATAGAAATGCTTACGAAATGCTCGAAATTTTCAGCAGAGTTTCCCTTGTATTTATCAAAATTTTCCAATTACAACATAAGTAATATTAAAAGAGAAAGCTGTCATATCCATAAAAAAATATCCTGCTCCAAGAATCATAGGAGAAGCGCCATAAAAGAATAATAGGACTAGCATGCACCAAGATTAAGAACTAGCATAATCGAAGAAGGACAACACAATGAAAATCCAAGATTAACGTAAACGTCATGCTCCAAGTTCAATAGGACATCATTGTGGGTTAAAGATTGGTTGGCAACATGAGCTAATCTTCTTACAACATTTAGTTACAAGCTTAAGAATGTCTACCTTAGTAGCTTTTAATTTAGGGATGCAACACTTACATATAACTGACATAAAGATCTTTTATGTAGAAATGCAACATTCTACATCTTTGATGTAGCACTAGCAAATCATTAACACAACATGCAAACTCTAGGCCATTTAGTACCTTCTAATTACTTTAAAGCATCCTTTAACAAATTTAGACAAGCTTTAGCAAATCAACATGTAACTCTAGTGAATTTAGTGGGCTAGATGAAAACTTCTCCTAAGTCACAACTTATACAACATGTAACTCCTACAAGCTAATAATGCTTCTAAGTTTGCACATGACTTTAATAAAGATGCCAACTTTAATTAGCAAAGACCTTAAAGACAACACCTTTGACACAACTACAACTTGGAAATTAAGAAGGATGAAAGCTTGCCTTAGGATCTTA